>VWZF01002109.1:1184556-1575522 GCA_013396755.1 Sclerurus mexicanus
TTTCCTCTTCTTTGCAATTCTACCTGCCATTAAAAAAAAAAAAAAAGACTCAAACTGCAAAATTTATACCTAGATCTTGACCATGTGAAACCTGTCAGTAAAACCTGGGACTTTAGTTAAATCTATCAGGAAGAAGGAAATCATTCCTGATTCAGATCTAGCTCTGGATTTGGACAAATTCTGGAAGGGCTCTTCTTCTTCCCTCAAACAACTCAGAGACCCAGACTCAGTTTTAGAACATGTCACTCATTCAGCAATTCCAGTGGTTCCCACACTGTTTCACAGCCACAGAAGCCAAAGATACTCTGGTCAGAAAGAGCTAACTGTATTTAGTAAGTTCAACTGTAACTAAAAACAAGTTCCTTATTATTCTGTAGTCCCACACCAATAAATTCACCAGCATTGCATCCCAAATACATTCTGCAGCTGCAGTACACAACAGTGAGAAACTGCTCTAATTCAAGCTGTCATTTCTCATTAGGTTTTCTCTTTCTCCTTCAGGTGCCCCTTACAATTGTAGAAGCAGGCCTTGCACTTCAGGTCACACTGTGCTATGAAACTGCAGCCCTACCGTTCTCCTTGTAGCCCATTCCCAAGATGACCTCTGGTGCTCTGTAGTAACGTGTCACCACATATGGAGTCATCATGAAGCTAGTGCCTGCAGTCCTGGCCAGTCCAAAATCCAAGATCTTCAACGTGCAGTCAGATTTTACTACAATATTACTTGGTTTTAAATCCTACAAGAGACAGAGAAAAGACACGTGACTGTCCTTTACGAAGCTAGGCACAGCTGTGATACAGATTGGTACTTCAGGCCACCCTTCAAATAGTCTTTTACTCTTTTGATATGGTTACTATCAGAAATACTTGTAAATACACAGCAAAACACTGCTACTATTTTCTCTAGCAAACTGTTCTGGGTGTTTTTCTAACTTGGCATGTTGTGGGGCTTTACTTGGATAGCAGGAACCTAATAAAGACATTCCAATTGTACTCATGGAGAGTGGAGACACCTAAATGCTTCATTTGTAATAATTCAACTCATCTTTTGCTGGATGCCTACCTGAAAGTCAGATCCATTACCCCTTGCTAAACACATAACATACCAAGAAATGAGATCTCTGTGTATTATAAAGCAACATCCACTTTGTAACCCATTTTCTCAGCCCTTCTTTATCTGACAACAGAAAGGAATAATTTTTTGATTTTTTGTTTTGTATGGAAATTCCAAATTAGTAAAAGCACATTTGAATAAAGAAGTTAACTCAGAGTATTTTCAATCCATTCAGAATTCCCTCCTGCTCACGGTCACATAAACTGTTCCCCTCTGCTGTCAACAATCACACATAGAGCTGCCTCTGGCATTCACAGCCAGGTTCTGCATCCTTACCAGTCTAATGTGAAAAGGCAAAATGAGAGGATGCATTTAACATAGACTTAGCAGTCTTTTCATTTGTTTTAGCACATGCAAATGATGGCAAATGCCAGTTCCATATGCCCAGACCTCTATGGAGCCTGACTAAGGAATACTTGGGACCACACTACAACTTCAATTCAAAGTCTGAATGTCATGCATGGAAGATACAGCCATGGTCAGGAGAAATAACATTTATTTGCACTTCTCAGAGACCATAACCACTTTGATGATTTCCACTGCTTATTATTTGGTTATTATGTATTTGTAATAAACACATTAACTTAACACAAGCATGGAGCTATTCTGCAAAGGGGATGGACTATGACTCAAGCTTATAATCATTATACTGGGAGACAGGACTTTGATCCACAATACACAAGAAAGTCAAGTGGTACTTAAAATATTCATGGTTATCTCAGATGTCTTAAGTTTTAAACCAAAGGCCCCTTACCCTGTGAATAATTCCTGCAGAGTGAAGATGCTTGATACCACAGAGCATTTGGTACAGTAGATAAGACATTCGCTCATGGTCTAGCTCCATCTGAATGACCTGGCACAGATTGGCATCCATTAATTCCATTACCAGGTAACTGAAGGGAAAAGCAAAGTCACAGGGTTATTTTCTGTGTTGAAAGGGAATCACAGCATCATCTCAAATAAATAACAATGCCTTTTCTAGCTTCAAAATTCACTTTGAAGGATACCACGGGGGTGTTTGTATTTCACCACAGAGACACTATTCTTTTAGCATCCCAACAAAACTGGTGGGCTATTGGCCCTTTCTTGGTGCATTCCCCATGACAGTGACTACACCATACATGGGCAATCAGGCAGCACAACACGGAAATGTGCAGAAAACAAAAGAGCCACAGGCACCAAATGATGTAACTGCTTAGCCTTTGACCATTGCAAGGAATGGCTACCAAAGTACATGTAGAAATCTGAAAGAAATAGAGATGTCTGAGAGGCTAAAATATGCATCCCCATGCAAAATGCCTCCAAAAATCTTAAGACTCCACAACTACACAGAATTCTCTTTACAACTAATAAGTTACTGCTGATATCACACTACAGAATGGGATACATTTCCATACAATGTACACAGACTATGGGAAAGACAGAAAGATAAAAGGAGAACAACTAAATAAAACAAAGACTATTTAAAATTTCATTCACAGCAGGTTCACACTATGCACAGCAGTGGTTGTGCAATAGTGCAAGGTTCCAACAGAGAGGCTAGTTGTCTTTTACATCTAACATAGTCACCCAGGCAAGTCATTTTACTCAGGCAAAGGTCATATCAAAAGAAATATGACATCTGTTATTTGTCACTTTATAAGTGTCAAAAGATGTCTCAATATGGGAACGCATAATTTGTGTCCACCCACTAGACTCAGAGGATCTTTTTTGAGGGGCTTATAATCTTTGTTTTTTGCTGAGTTATTGCATTCAAGGTTCAGTAAAATGCCCCACGTATTTCTAAAGCTTTAACTTAATTACTGACTCTGTTACTTACACATCCTGGAATTCCTCCAGAGATTTCTGTGGTGTGAAGACATTTAATAAACTGATAATCTGAAAAGCAAAGTAAGACAAAAGAACAAAGAGATGTGATATGCATAATCAGTTGAACCCATTTTGAAATGTGTTAAAGGATAAACTGCTTTTCACTGCTCAGTTTATATTAACGCTTCTCACTTTATGGATCAGTAAATATTTGGCAACATTCAGCCAGAAATTTCTTATCTATAAGGAATACTCACCTAAGGGGACAAACAATCAAGGATCAATTATTAAATAGAAGTTCTTCCTTCTTCCCTGGTGTGGCCTCAATTTCCTCTCAGGGCACACACTGGCTGACACAAATTCCATCATGTGAGGTACCACTTTTCAGGAGAAGCACTTTTAAACAGTAGACGAATCCCAAGCAAAGACAAGTTGCATACTGCAACTCCTTTTTCCCTTTTTCTTTTTTTCTGCTTCACTTTGGCTTTTTGTTTGGTTGGTTTTCAATGAGCTGAGCTGTTGTAAGGCACTGCTACGAATGTGTGAAACAGCACAGAGGACAAATGTGACCTCAGAAGAGTTTCCCATGCTTTCCTTCTGTGCAGGCAACAGAGGTAGGTGACATCAGCACAGCTGCCATGAAGACAACATCTGAATGTCCCCCTCCCCACCTCCATCACCTGTCTAGGTTTTCTAACAGAAATGGTTCAGTATTCATTCTCTTTATTCCACACACTCTGACTGAATCTTACCTCTGGACAGGTGCCTTTACAATCGTCTCCTTCCTTTGCACCTCTCTGTACAGACAGATTGAAACTCTGACCCAGCCCATGTGGTGCTGTTAGCAACTCTCATGCAGCATGTTTAAAATTATGTATTTGAAATTATTGCTGCTCCTGCTGCCCTCTGCTCCTTCCAGTCCATTAAAAAACTGCAGTGAGAATGCATCCTTCTCCTGCCTACAGAGACAACTCCTCACTTATTCCTGCGTTTTCAAATCCCTGTGCATTGGTCTGGCTGAGAGTAGCTTCCATCAAGTCAATAGGGAAGAGACAAGTACATTCCTCATCAACACAGTAGGAATGTAAGGATAAATCCATACCAAGAAGCAGGCAGAGGACACTAGAGAGACAAGTCCTACTGATTGCCATTTTAGAGTCAGTCCTTTTTCTTTCCACGTGAATTTGTGATTAGAGAACAAGTGTAAAATCTCACCTTAACATCGCATTTCAAGCTCATTTATGCTTTGCATAAGGAGAAAGAGTCATTGCAGGGTCTGAGGCAAGGGTAAACATTGCAACCTGAAAAATTCACTCCTTATGAAAAGGAAGGGGCAAACAGAAATGGCAGCAGGCCACAGGAGAAATTGAGGAACTGGAGGAAAATGAAATCCCTGGCAATCCTACTATTTCACTACAAAAAAGCAAGCTTCCACAGTGTCAGGCAGTTCTAACAGATAATGGTTACAATCAACACAACAACCCTGCTGCAATGTAGGAATATTTTCATTCATTATGTATACTAAATGTTATACAATAGGCAGAGAGTGCAAGAAGCAGGAAAGTCTAGAACTTGCTTGTGCTGTTTATTTCAACAAGAACACTGGGATTAGAAGGAAAAGCACAATGAGCTGAGGTTTCAGAGTCCCTGGTTCCACAACATTAGCTTACTCACAAATATGTGAGAATAGCAAAGTTCTTTTGGGTTTTAATTTTTGTTGGCAATTTTGCAGCAACTTTCCCCATGATGAGCCATCAGCTTGTACAACCTATACAAAGCAGTTATATGACTAGGTTTCAGATAAGTCCAGAACAAGGAATGTGCATGAATACTGCAATGCAGAAGACACTGCTTTTGAGCCACAAATACCAGCAACAAGGGTATGGAGCCAAGATTCCAACAACCACTTGTGCATTTGTGGATAAGGAGCTGAGAAGAACCCCTTCTGCTGTTTCCCCTTCTATCATCCTAACCCTGCCAGGACACCCACATTTGGCACCATCTTTAAATAAGCACATGGAACCTCCTCACTCTCTCCTGTGGGCCTATAGTACCAGAATGACTGTAGCCCTCAAGCATAATTTGCTTCTCATTTCTTCTGTTTTAAAAAGGAACCAAATAAAACAATTTTTCTTTCTAACCAACCAATATAAATACCACTTCTCAGGCTACCTACTCAAAACTTACATTTTTATGGTTCACACACTTCATGAGGACCAGCTCCCTGTAAGCTCGCTTGGCATGAGTTTGGTTCTGAAATGGTCTGCTGAGCTTCTTAATGGCCACGTTTCTGTCAAGGACGGCATCATATGCAGCACTGCAGGAATTACAAACACAGGGGTTATGCGTCTTAGAGGGTATCCAGCGTTTCTCATGGCAAATTCCCGAGCCTCAAGTCTGCCATTTCCTTTTTTTTTTGCCACTGAGAAAAATACTGGGACAAAAGGAGAGAGTTTGTAGCAAGAAAAAGTAGAACGTCAAAAGGAGATATGTAGCATGGCACCTCATTTGAAGAGGACAGCATGCACCACGACTTCTGAACTCCAGCTTCACAGGAAATTAACACTTATTTTCAAGGGGTGGGGGAAAAATAACTCATTTCAAATAAAAATACTATAAAAACTGGATGAGACAAAAAGTTACATGATAAAGCAACTCTCTGTGCATTGGGTACAGCAGAGAGGCTTTTGCTTTTTCTGTCACAATTAAGGACACTCAATGAACAATTGCCTACCCATCTAGAGTCAAGTTATTGAATCATTCTTTGAAACCACATAATCCAATCCTAATAACACCTCTAAAAACAGAACGATTTCACAATGGTTTTTTTTACCATTTCCTGATAATGAAAAAGTTTGTTACATATGCACAGTTACAAATTTTGAAAACATGAAGAAATATAGGCTCTGATTTGCAAAATGGGCTTTTAAAGATGGGGTCCTAAAATTCTCCTTAAACTTTTAAATGTTTTGTGCAATCTTCAGTTATTTTTAAACTCATTACCTCGTATGAGTTTCAACCACTTATTTTGCTAGTTGGAATCTAACTACATAAACTCTGACTTCTAAATTCCACAAAACATTTTAAGTGTCCTAAGACCCTCTTTCTGATTTTTCCTCTTACCAAAAATGAAGAAAGACATGCTACAAGCTTTCTGCTAGTCCATGAAAAGCAACAGTATTTCCCAAGAGATATATCAACAAAACCACTGGTTTTCCTAAAAATTGCTTTTTAAAAGCACCAAATATTCAAAACGCTGTAATTCTTTTCATTCTTAACCCTTGCTTATTGAAGACATTCACTGACAGAGTCTTACTGACCAAGTACAGACCAGAAAGCATACGAGCATCAGAAGCTTAGTCACAAAGCCAACAAAAATGTACAAGTGTTCTAAATACGTTAAAAAAAGTGTAGGCAATGTATGCCTTGGAAACAAGAGCAGACAAATCCAAAATATTTCAATCACATTACTTCTGCATAAATAACACACCAAATACAAACCACGAACAAGAATAATTGTTTGCCACAGGTGATGAGTTTTGCAAAGAATACTTTCAGGATTCATTTAGGAAGACTCTTGATAGCAGGGCAAGGGAACTGATCCATCTGCTTATTGCTACTTAGGCCACATCTGGAATACTGAGTCCAGCTTCAGGCTCCCCAATACAAGAAATGGACACATCAGAGGAATTCCACTGAGGAGCCATGGAGATGATCAGGGACTGCAACGTGTGTCATACAAGGAGTTGTTTAGCATGGAGAAGGCTTAGGGTGAATCTTGACTTCAGAATTTCACTCAACTAAACCTTTTGTTAGGAGGAACATGATGGGAGATTTACAGCCTAACAGTTTGTAGCAAACCTCCTGTACCAGCTGTCAGAATCGTGTCTCCTGTTCTGATTCAGTTCAGCCACCATAAAGGCCACAACAAAAACACCCCTGAATTCCATTAAGAAAGTAATGAACAAATATAATGCAAAGCCAAAGGATTTGAAAATCATGATCTTTCAACAGTTAAATATTTTGCCTCTATTGTTAATGGAAGTATATTACAAATACACTTGAGCAGGTAAATCTCTCACCTAATCCACGTTACTTTATTACCCAACTCCTTTTAAGTTGAAAAGCCTACATGACACTCATCTGAGCTATGTAAAAGTATTTTAAATCATTTTAAGGATCTTTTCTCATATTTAAGCTCATTAGTTACATCACACATGAGTAGGCATTAGAAAACATCAAAAGTTGGGCAAACATGTTCTTCAGTTTCTGATCTGTTTGCTTTTCTGAATTTTCTCTGTCAAAGCAGGAGACAAAAGCATCAGCCTAAAACCAGAAAACCAGAGGCATCTTAAGCTTTTGGCTTTTATGATAAATTCCCAGTCCTTTACATATTACAGAGGAACTAAAGCAATTATTTGTACAGGGATATTTACTTTGGGACACAAGGATCTCGACTGCAGTTCTATCACTGTCTTCTATCAAATGGAAGGTGCTCAACTACTTGAAGAAGTCAATACAGAAATTCATTGCACTGGGTAAATTAATAGCCCTGATGGGTTTTTTCTATTCACCGGAGAGAAGCTTTTGTTTACAGCCAGCCAACTATGCATTTTACTACAGTGAAATACAAATACCACATGTAGGCCCTCTCTCTGGCACTTGCTACACAAAATCCTTACCTTGGAACACCAAGGTTAGTATTGATGACAAGCCTTCTTAAGACAAACTTCAGTCACTGGCAGAACAGGTGACTCAAGGGAGCAGCAATAAGAGAGAGAGAGAGCAATGAATGTCTGTGAGCTGCCATGAAAAGGCTGAGTGTGAAAGTCAATCTCAAGATCTCAAATAAGGGGCTGGTCTTGCATTTAAAAACCTATACTTGTTTCTCTGGAAACTTCATCATAACTCCTCTTGCTCAACTAGGAATTTATTTTTTTAATTTATGTAGTTTCCTGGTTTTATAACAAAGACTCTAAATCACCCCTGGTCTTGTAATAAAATGACAGCTTTACTGCAACATGAGCTCAGAAAAATCCTCAGAGTTTACTACCATGTCTCTGGCAGCCGTACAGACAGAAAATGCAGTAAATAAATTCTTTCCCTATAAATTCTGTTTACAGTTAGCTTGACAAGGTAAATGTCAGTGTTAAAAATGCCTTTTGAAACTGTAAATAATTTGAAACAAACCTATTTAGCAGAGATAAAAATTTTAGCCAGATGTGAATATAAATTCAAGACTACCAAGAGATATATGTAATTACAGCTATTTAACAAGAGTCTTTGCTGACTTCAGGGAAAAAAAATGAAACTCCTAGTCAGATTTACACAGACCCAGATCATCATTTTCCACCAATATTCTACAGGAGTTCAGACTGTAATGAGCAATGAGCAATACTCTGTAGTCATACACTTGAAGGACCAGGCATCCATTTTTATACCCATGTCAAAAAACAAAGAAAAACATTCTAGTTTCATCTCCAAGTTTTTATTTCAGTAGGTACTTACCAAGTAAATACTTAAAAAGATTCTTCCCGTTCCAGAATAACTCTTTTCAAGAACATTTGTCAATGTCACTATATTCTACCCCAGAACAGACTGTCAAACCCACAGAAACTGTGTATTTTTTTTAAATCCAGTCTTGGATGGGATCTTATACCATTTTTGACAGTCTTTAGTTTCAAGAGTCTTTGAATGGGGCATACACATCCTTTTCAAGGTGCTTACCCTATCTTAAGCCACTACTTCAATAAAGTACTATTATTACCTCTCAGATGACAGAACAGAAGCCCAAAACAGGAAGAGAAGCTCCCAGCCTCCCATCTTCCAGGGCAGGTTGTGAAATGGAGATGCTGGGCAAGCTCAGCAAATAGCTTTTTGTATTAAGGAAGTCTGTTCACTGCATGTTGTAGAAACCCAAGGGACACTAAACACTCCCCTTACCTATTACTACATATACAGATGTGACAAATACAGTGACAAATACAGTGGTAAAACCTTTCTGAAAAGCTACTTAATAGTACACCTATTTTCTAAGTGACAAAGTTCAGTGATCTTTGCCTTCCTCCAGAAAGACTCCAGCTGCACTCCTCTTTATTAGAAATCACTGCTATTTATATGTGTACTACTTGATCCTTCTAAGTAAGGTAGTTTTGCCTCTGACATTTGCATTTTGCCTTATTTCCTTCATCCCAGCGCAGCAAGTAGGAAGAGAGCTGAAACTGATCTTGTTAAACAAAGCAGTTATCTGTGTACTTGAAATACCCTGGTTATTTAGTGCTGAGATCTTCATCAGTGGAGAGAATTGATAAGCTTGAAAATCACATTTAACAGGAATGCTAATGATAGCTCATCCTCAACAATGACCGCCAACATATGGAGTGGAACACACTCTATATACACGCTCAGATACACATCTGAGTGCATATACACATATAAATAAAAAGAAAAGCATGGATAGATGCATATATAAATGCTCTTCACAGTAATTTCTCTGTCTTCAAAGCCCTTAGTTTCAGGTAACTGTCACTATTGTGTTTTCTGAAGAAGTTGTTTTTATGAAAACATCAAGAGCCAAGTCTTTTCCCTGTATTGAGCAAAATTTCTGTAGATGTGGTTTATGAAAGTTTAACCATAAAATATTTCAAGTGCTTTATCTTCTCTCTACTTAAGGTCCCCTTTCAGGCAAGTTACTCAAACAAAAAAGAGTGAAGAAGTTACTTTGCTTTAAGCAAGCTTTAATAAGTGTATTCTGGTAGGTTTTGATGGGTTTTGTTAGTTTGCTTTTTATATTGGCCTCACTTATCAGTCCAAATTTTAGAATGAAATTAGACTTGCTCATTCTTATCTTTTTTTAATCCTTTTGACATGTTACTTCTGAGTTCCTAAAGGCAGACGTTCATACAAACAGTGCAAATTCGTCTCTTCAATAATCACTTTTGAATAGAAAAAAAATATTTTTAGAGTGAAAACTTTACTGCATAAAGTATATTTAAATACAGCGAATGTTCTCCATGAAAATGGTATAAAAGAAAAGAATTCCATACATGTATCAGCAGATAGAAAGTTTGTTCCAAGCAGTACAAGTCAAAGGACAGTGAAATGAACAAGAGCCTTTCAATGTCCTTATTAGGTTTGGAATCAAGGCTGGGGGGCTGAAAATAAAAAAAAATAAGCAATATAAACCTACTGAAGAGTTGGAGACCCGCTGTCAGGAATGGCTACTCTGGATCAGGGCTATTTCTCCTCAAAATGCAGAGAAATGGAGCGGCCTCTGAGACAATACTCAGAGCTGATGCTTCAAGAGGCCAATACAGCTTCATAATGGATGACTGCTGCCCTTTTCCTGCCTCTGTGTGTGGTTCCAGCGATTTGTTTTGTGTTTCCATCAGCTCACAGCTTCTTGCAATCAGCTGGAACAGCTGGATTAGAAAATACAATCAAGCTGCCTCCCCAACTGCAACACAAGTAATCTTTTTTTTTCGCTATCACCATGGGTGTTTCACAGACTAAGTCAATCTGTCACCAAGACCTTCCCCGAGCTTCCTCATCACTGCAGAGGCTGGAGCATGGGCAGCAAAGACTGCTCGTGCTAAAGGGCATAGGGGACTCACACAGAGGTGTCCTGACACAGCAAACACCTTGTGAGAAAGGTGCTCCAGCTGGTGCCCTTTGAAGCCCCTTCTCATGACAAGATGACATGAAACCTAAGCGGCAAAGCCAAAAAGAAAGATCAAACTAAGCTACCAGCTCAGTGCATTTTAAATGGAAGGAGGTCCCCTCTCTGGGAACTTTTTGCCAAAGCAAGGCAACTCATTGCCTATTATTCAGCAGGTGATCTTTTATTCCACGTTGGAATGAACTAACATGAGAGAGGACAGAAGTGCCTGAATTGTTTGGGATTATCACCCGAGTCCTTGAATGAAAATTCAGCACTGCTGTCAAGATTAATAGTGAATTCTGTAGCGCTTAAACTTCAAAGACATCCCATTAAAACTGGAGGATTTTAAGACAAAAGTTCGAAATGTGTGGCTCTATTTTTACACTTCAGCACATTATCAGGAAAGACAGCTTTCTTTTAAAAGAAAATTCATTAAGAATCAGGCCCACTGTTCAGTGTGCACATGCTTTCATATATTTAATAATCTGCTGGCAGGCAAAATCCAGTTAAAACCAGAGAAGATATATCTTGCTCTCTGCTTGCATAATACCCTTCATTTAGAGTACTGTACTAGAAAATGTTTGCTCTCAAACGCTGCGTATAAGACTTATGGTTCTAATACTGAAATAAATCAATCTGAAAATGAAGCTTATTGTCTAATTCTTATTATGGATTTCAAATTTAGATATGAAATATTTTCAAATACAGAAAAGCATACATGGCACATTTTCATTTAAAAATGCCCACGTCTCCCGTATCATTTCATTGTAGCATCATTGAAATTATTACTGTAGCTTTGTAATATAGGTTTATTCACTTCACTACAACATCCTTATTTCCCACCTTGCAAAATATAGCTCCTTAGAGGCCCTGATGAAATGAAAATACATTTCTGGTGGGCTACATTTTGTCAGGAGTTATACCAAAGCTTTCTTTATTCACACATTAAACAAGAAAAGTGATTTAAAGACCTCTGCATACATTTCTGTCTGAAAATGTATGGAAATTACAAAAAAAAAAAGGAATAAGAACTGCTGAAATGACCAGTCATAAGTGTGGTTGTTGAAATAAGAGTCAAACAGACAGGGCTTTGCCACAGCTAGAAGAAACTACTTCAACAGGAACATTTCACCAGTCAGATCTGCAACACTATATGCCTAGATATTTATGTTCTTAAAGAACTTGTTCAGGTATGCACACATACTCACAGAATCACAGAATGGTTTGGGTTGGAACAGATCCCAAAGATCATCCAGTTCCAAACTCCCTGCTGTGGGCAGGGACACCTTTCACTAGACCAGTTTGCTCAGAGCCCCATCCAACCGGGTGGTCTTAAGGAAAACAATATAGAAGAAGTATCACAGATAAAAAAGGCTGGAACACCTATTTTTATTGAACATATTTACAATAAAAGTTAGTTTAGTTACCTTTCTAACTATGTGAGCTGGTGATGCGCTAACAAGAACCATTTTGGAATCCAGCAGTTCTGTATATTGATGCAAGATAAAAACTCTTCCCGCAGTCATTCTCACTCACAAACACACTGGAGGAATAGAGCAGGAAAGGCAATGTGGAAACAGCTATACAGTTCACACATCGCCTGGCACACCCCTGTGTTGCCTGGAGACTAAAATATTCATGAGGATGCTGAACATGAAGTATGTTTACATACTTCTCATCTGTATATGCTCTGCTAATTCCTTATACTTGGCTCTCAGAGCAACTTGGCTGTATAATACTTTTCTGAGCAGAACTGTAAAACCAGTACTTTCTGTTTCTGCTTGTCTCTTGTCACTACTCACTATACAGTCTGCTAGCTGACAGTAGTCTTTGTTAACTGCCAGTTGAGGAAATTCAACCTGGTCCGTGAAAGGAGCCAATTTTTTTTTTTCATTCTGCTTTAAAAAGGCTTTAGACTAATATGCTTTCCCTTACCCGTGGCACATGTAAGAGGTGAGTCTCATGGTTTCCAAAGTATGCTACACTGCCCACTCTTTGTATGCTCAAGGACTTACCAAAGGCAGAGCAAGGTGAAAAACTGAAAAATGGATCAGAGCTGGGGGTGCCTCTCAATATTCAGTGGCGGAAAATACATGGGCAAAAGTTGAAGCATGATTTGTAGTTACACCATACTGAGTAGATGTTTGCCCAACATCTGGAGAACAGACACAAGACACTGAATCTGGCAGACGTATCTCACATTCAGAGCTCTGAACTGTCAGCAGGGTATATAAACTTTGAATGCTTTTCAAGTTTGCTAAGCAGCAAAACCAGAAAAAGTCCAGTTTCCTCATTTAACAGCAATTTACAAGACCAGGGAAATAGTGACACCAAGGCAGAGCGTGTGCACCTGGCAGAAGCTGAGCACCTAGTACATTTAAACTGTCAGTCACATGGTAAATCTGCTATTTTGGGATCTACAAGCTGGAATAGAAACCAGTTATCTTCCATAACCACCTCACAACCGTAATTTAAAAGACTTGCTGGCTTGCCTGACAAACAGAACAAAAGCTGTCACTTTAGTGAATAAGAAACATTATTTCACAACCTTTCTTGCTACATTTCTCAGCTGATTAAAAATCAAAATTCAAGCAAGGAATAAAAGTCTACTGTCAGAAAGCCTTCACTTACAATGTGATAATCGTGAAAGCGGAAAAAAGTTACAAGGTTAACCCTAAAAGGCTACCCAAATTCTAGTTTCCCCAAACTAACACTGCAATCTCAGCAAGGCCATTCTAAGCAGACAGAAACAGAAGATCAGAGATGCCACAATGTCACTTGATGCTGTTCTGGGAGGGAAGAAACACATGTGATGCTGCCACACACATCACCTTTGCCCTCCCAGCCAAAGGGGGGCCACAGCGTGTCCCTGTGCTGACAGGAACTCACCCAGCCGAGGCTGCTCTAACTCAATTAGCACTCCTGTCCAGCTGGGGTAGTTCTGTGCCTACAGTCTCTCATACTGAGGGACATCTCTGACACAGCTAAGATGCCAGCAGGTAAAACCGATGGTTTGTAAGGACACAAAATGTTTTACCTGCTGCATAACAAAAGCCAAAATGTCCCTATTCAACAGGAACAAAATTTAAAAATTCCTTAGGTTTTTGAGCTGCCTGGTAATAGCAGAAATTTCAAGGTGTAGATATGTAGACACACTCTTAAAACACAATTTTTGTTTGAATCACAATTTCTACTCCTTTCCGTGGCTCATGCAGCATTAGTGACTCCAGAGCTACAAAGCTTATTTCTTCTCTGTAAACAGGCACCAACCAATTTTGGGTGAAAATGTGTAACACTATGAAACCAGAAAAGAATAAAAAAAGAAGAAAATAAAAATAATTAAAAAACCCCACAAAACCCCAAACACCTCCATGTCCTGTTTGCCACTTGCAAAGGGACTCCCATCTTTCAGTCTTTCTCCTTTCTGCTTCCCTTCATAACTCTCTGTTTTGCTCACTCTTGCCCATTCTGGTGAGTTTTCCCATGCATGTCACGCCATATACTGTTCACAAACTTCAGCCAGGCTTCACACACAATCTCTTGCTTCATATTGTCCTTTTGCACAACTATTTTTTTTGACAGTCACTGTTTTTTATGGTATTCTAAGGACAGGACAATATTTTCCTTTATGTAAAGCACTCTGAAAATCTGTAGACTATATAAATATCAGAAATTAAATATCAACAATACACACTCATAAAGAAAATTGAATTATCTGGGTTGCTATCCTACCAGGCTGGCTCTATTTTTTCTATTTCTGGTTCCGTTGCTTTTTTGTTTTGATACCTGCCCTTTTATTTAGATGCTCTATCCTACAGTCCTGTGTCCCAGCTTCCACATAGTCACAGCCGTTCTCCCGTCACAGGAGAAATCCCTTGTTCCTGTGAGAAGTGTTTTGTGCAAAAGGAAATCTTTCACAGCCTAGGAGCAAATAAGTACCTGATATCTGTAAAGGGAGTTCTAAAACATTACTGCCTGATAGCAGAAAGTGTAAATTAAATTGAGTTTCTAATCAGCCAACACAGACAGAGCTTAAGTTACACAAACATCAGTTACTCCTCTGCAGACACAGATTTTACAAACAACTGATACATTTTTTAATGGCTCTAAGAGGATCAGAGATCCTTATCCAGCCATGGCTATGAACAAACCTGCCCTATGCCCAAGAGCTGTACCGATCCAAGTGAAAATCCTGGCTGGTAGTGCCCTCAAATGAGCCTGACTGTGCATTCACAGGGCTGAGTTTGTGACCCAGGAAAGGGAGTATTGCTGTCAGGGCTCACAAAACACATTGCACAAACTTTTTACACACACTTATTTACTTTTTTTTCCCATAAACTTGCATGGTGTAAGTATGGAATAGATTTTGCTTGCTTAACTGTTGTAGCCATGGAAATAAACAGGCCCTTTAAGGAGAAAGGAAGAAAAACAAAAAGACATAGAAATATAGATAGTCTGAGTATTTTAGAGACAGAGGGCCTGATTTCTTTGCTAGGAGAGAATACTGAGGCATATTTTATTATATAAAATTTGTGATTCCCCTTACCGTTTAAATTTCAGATTTCTCTGTACTGTCAAAGGGAAATGAAACATGGTAAGACAAACACGAAACACATGGTGACTTCCTGCCTACCAGATATCGCTAAAGAAGAAAAAGGACATTACCAAAATATTTTTAAAGGCAATTACACGTCAGACCTTTAAAATAAAAAAAGAAATAATAATAATTCTTGCTCAAACATTACATCTCAGGTTCCCCTCTCATATAAAAATGGGTCTTCTTCCTGCCTCATGCACCTTCATACTACTGGATCTATACTTTTTCTTCTGCTTCTTTCCCACTTACATTAAAGTTAGTAGTAGTAGACACAAGTTGTAAGAATCAAAGCAAACAAGGACTACAATCTGTTTATTCCTAAAGACAACCCACTTATCGCATTTTTCAGATGTTATGTCTAGTTTGTCATATGGCAATAGGTCTCTATAATCCTAAAAGCAGTTTCTTCCATATCCAAGCTAAGTTCTTTGTTGAGTCATTAGCAAGAGCACTGGAAGACATTACCTCTTCATCTCACTCCATATGCAAGCAAACTGTCTCTGAATATGTGTTAAATATGCAAATTTTAATATCAACTTAAAAACTACAAATCTTTCCAACTTAAATAAGCCTTTCCACTCAATATTCTGGAGCTCAGATCCAGAGGGATACTCAGCCTCTGCTGTACCCACTGGGAGTATCTCAGCACCTTAAAATCCACATGCTGGTGATCCAGATTCCAAATACAACTGGGAAATTTCCTATCTTTCTGAAGAATCAAGGCTTAGACATGTTAGAACCACAAAGCAGAATGTGCTGATCCAGATACACATCAGATGGTGATCAATGGGTAACGAAACACATGCAAATAAGTTTTTGGCATCTCAGAGCAAAACACTAGAAAATTCAAAGAATACTACAATGAGAATGCAAATTGGGAGCTGTGGAAAAAATCCTGCAAAGTACAAATGAATGCATGAGGTTTGAAGCTCGCTGTTAGTTTAACTTACAGTATTTCAACATTTAAGAACTGTCCAAAAAGAAAAGAAAAAAAAATCTGGCAATAGTTTAAACCACTCACTCTCATAAGAAAAAAAAATCACTATGTGTTGCTACAGTATGAGATGATAGAACTGGGAAACATTTGAGAATTTGTTTAAATTGACATGCTTATTTCACTACCAGTACAGCAGCTCATAGTACAAGCTGGCAGCTATTTCCTACATTACTCCAGTGGAACATACTTGTAAAACTCTCTAAAGGTTGATTTCAAAAACCTCCTCAGGAGCAGGATGTCAAAGCACATCAGAGAAGCACACAAGAGCATGAGAAAGAGAACAGCTAGCAGAACTGAAGGATACAATTCGGAGAACCTTTAACACAACAGGGTAAATCTGCAGTGCCAGCCAATAGGACATTCAGCACAAAAGGTCTGCAAGATGCACGTGTGTAACTGGAATTGAAGTAACCAAGCTCACCACATAAGCTCAGTTCTGATTCACAGGACAGACTGGGGCTAACAAAATTAACACTGCCATTCCCTTCAGGGCCACTGAAATTCTAGGCATATCTGAGTACACGGTTCACCTCGTTTGGCCTCTGAATGACATATCTTCTTTGTTCTCCTCTTCTGAGGAAATTTAGTGATCTATCCCACGGAGAAAACACCTCTGAACTTCAATGGAACTATGCCAGTTTATACAAGCAAAAATGCTGAACCCCATCAAGGAATACAGTATTTCAATCCAGTGGCACAAAGAAACAAAGCACAGTATTACTGGGATGCATTCATCTCTCGTACGACACTGTGATGACCACTACTCTCTGTGTTTTTTTCCACCACACCATAGCAAAAGTACGAGTTTGGAATTGATTATGGTCAAAAGTATCACCTCCTCTTTTCTATGGCTTTTATTATTACTCCTATTTCAATATCACTTTAGATCCTTATACTCAGACATGGAGTCAATTGTGCTACACAAAACCAGAACTGAAAGATAGTCATCGTACAAAAGAGTTCAAGCGTTTTTGCAGGCTGAAACATCTGATTCTGTTCATCATTTACAGGCACATTTCACACAGAAGTTATATCTATTACAATAAAGTCTACATTTAGGCGGTTCTGTTGATTGACTGTCTTCATATCTTCAGGCCTGCACCAGATATCTATGGAATGAAAGAGGTTTCCGTATAATAATTGTCATAGTATATATAATACCTGAATATATGGGTAATTAGAGGAAGTTTCAGCCAACACCATCTGAAGAAATTTTTCATTACCAGCATCAACATGCAACAGGACACTTCCCTATGTGCACTCCAAGGAGGGCAGAACACAGAACAACCCCTTCATACTGGACGCCTTGTAGTGGACAATGCCTGTCACATTTCTCCTTTGGCCTTTGAACACTATGGGAAGTGCCGGAGTCACCATCCCTGGAGCTATTTAAAAGATTTAAAAGATGTGGCATTTGGTGACATGCTTTAGTGGTGGACCTGATAGTGCTGGGTTAATCATTGGACTCAATCATCTTAAGGGTTCTTTCCAATCTAAATTATTCTATGGTTCTGTGATTATTTTAGGGAAAGAATCAGCAGCTATATAAGCTACAAGAAGCACCACCATCACAAAATGCTGATTTGAAAGAACTCTGCACTCCTCAAGATTCAACGACCAAATTATAATTAAATCGGCCAAGTACAACCCACTGTGACCTTAGGCAACATAGCAAGCTATTTATTGACTTGCTGGCTCTGCCTAATATTACAGGAAACACAATGTTCAGGCTCAAAAATATCATCAAACCACTAATTCAAATAAAAAAAACCCCACAGTATATTGCCCAATTTACTACTACAGGAATATATTTACAGTCTCCTTCATATCTGCAGATGAGGTGTCTTTCTAAATTTACAACTCATTCACTGAGAAGCCACCAGTACTCCTCAAGACTATCATAAAACCATAATTTCTGCTCCCATACCCCTGATTCAGACATTACTCACACAAAAAGTTCCTGCATAAACTAGACAGCATAAAGCACTCTCAGCTAACGCTCCCCTGGTCCAGCTGACACATCATTATACCACATCTCAACATCATGCAGCATGAAAGCCTGTCTTCACTCTTAAGGAAAGAGCAAGATAAAGGTTCTGGATTTCAGCTGAAATGCATCATCACACCCATTTATTTGATGTTCACCCAGATAATTTTGTTTTCAAAGCTAACACTTTCCCCTAATAACAGATACAGGCACCAGTGTGGTCATAAACCAGGCCAAATGTCTTCATAAGCTACTTCTGAGAATTTAATTACTTGTGTCCTCAAGCTCATAAGTCTTCCCTATCTGCCACGGAAACCTGGACTTCACCTTCGTTTCTATCATAAATGCAAAAATTATCAGAACCCCTTCAAATTGTTTTTGAAGGATTTCTGTACAACATGATTTTTCTAGACATCACAGACAGTATCAAAAATATCACAGGCAACATAGAAAATGATAACGTGCAAACCACAGCAGAAAACCTACAGATCAATTACCTTGCTTCCAGGCAAAAGCATTCATTAAAGCACAAAGAAACCCTCACTCCAACATCAGCATATTTCTGTTGATTTTACGGAACATGAGAATTCCTCTCCAGCCACTGCCATTTAAACCACCCACAAATGCAGGCTGAAAGTGACCTGTCTCTCTCAGTCCTCCTTGCAAAATAAAGTAGTTGTCAACTCCCTTCTAACACTGCAGAGGCCTATCAGCTACCTCTTTTCTCAGTGGCACATATCTAATTAAACGCAGAAAACTGTTTTCCATTTCCATCACAGTGTGGTTCAAAGCCCGCCCAGTTTTTATAACTACAGCTTGGTCTAATAAACTACAAGCTCTGTTTCAGCAACGCCCCGTTGTCATCATGCCTGCAACAACATGATAATGAGATGCAAACACAGCCTATACAGTTGTTCTCACAGATGTCAGTGTGATGAACAGTGAGCAAGCAGCCTACACTTGCATTAAGAGTTTTTGTAGGGCAAAGAGGAACTTCCCTGCTCAGGAGATTCCAAGCAGCTGTTTAATCTTTCTTTCAGCTGGCAAAAATGATTTTGTGAACCTAGTTACCACAAAACTCATTGAAAGGTCCCAAAGGCTACTTTCCAAAGATACCAAATGTAGTTTGTCTATAGCTAATACTATTTTCTCACTGAGTTTATAATTATTTCACATGGGCACAATGACGATTACAACAATCACACTATAATCTTTTCTCTTTTTCACATAATTTAATAAATTATCATCTCCTGGAGACTGTAATATCTTTAATGCTTCCAGATCAAGAAAATAATTTTGTCTTTGATGCAATTGTCAAGGCTAATCCAGTGAAATCAAGTCCCCACTTCTTTCATAACCACATTCCCCGCTTCCTGTGCCTGCTTCTGTTCCACAACATAAATAATTCTCCACTAAAATTCCCCTGCTGATGTTGACACCTATTCATAGAACTGTATGGGAAAGATTTCAGTGCTCTGTGGCTTTGCCTGGGAACCCTGAAACATGCGCTTCCAGAGCAGCCTGAAAAACACCACATCTCTCCTTCACCTCCACAATTACCTCTTGGGACCTCTTGGTTCTTTGCAAAAGAACAAGAGAAGCAAAACAAAATACTTCCCCCACCAGAGCAAGCAGCACTCCACAAGTAGGCAGGTTTTCAGGTTTTTTTTTCCCTTTCTCTGCTTTTTCTAGCTATAACTGTACCCATTAAAATACCTATAGCTTCTAAATAACAGTAGAAACTTATACTACTGAAGTTTACTCTCCAGACTTATTATTACTATCTAATCATTACTTCAGGCAAGTAGAAACAAGGGAAGATGTTTCTCATCATGGATTGTTTTCTCTTAGCTAAACTACATATTTATCTCACAGCTGTTTTTTTCATTCATTAATCACTTCACCATTGATTCTTCACGATTTGTTCATAGATGGCTACTGTATTTCTGGTAAATTACGCCTCACAAAAGGTAGATTACAATGTAACACAAACTAAGAAAATGCTCATTATCTTCCCCATCTATCATGCAATACTTCTATATTTGTATCAATAAACTGTAGAAGGTCTTACGCCCTCTCTGTGCTGCTCAGCCATTTCAGGGGACATATGTTAACTTTCATTTGAGTTACTTGTTTTCCGTTTTGATTTTATTTCCTAAGAAATTCTTAATTTTTGCTGTTAACTCATAATATGAAGGAAAAATTCACCGCATGTTATTGATTTTATTTAGCTTAACTTCTGTGGGGTTTTGGTGCTTCTAATGGATCATTACAGCAATTCAATTGCAGAAAGATTCAATAAAACCTGATTTTCTTCTAAAATAAGCAAAGGATAGTAAGTAGGAAGAAAACCCATCTCTTGCTATGTATGAAATTGGACAAATAGTGTGAAATTAATAATATTAGTACTCAACACAAAGAGTGCTTCTTCTCCAAAGCTGATTTTTAACTAACTTTTAGTCCTTATGTGTTTAGGATATGAAATAAGGTACTTGATCATATAGATCAATCTTTGGACTTGTGTGGTTTCAAAGCATACCAAACACTGGAAGTGACAGGCTGAGACCAATGGTCAGTGTTGTCACACTGTCCATTATACTGGCAATGCCAATGATCCATGGAAGCCCATTTGTCACTGAATTAAAGAAACATGTTGCTTTGCCACTGCCTCCACCTGTAACATAACACACACTACAGCAAAGCCAGAAAAGAGCAGTGATAGAGGTGACAGGTGGAATCAAGATTTCATTGCTGATCAGGTTATAGATAAAAGGTTATTTTAGTTGCCCTAATGGCTCAGAATTAAAGAGGCAACAAATGCCTGCATAAAGACATTTAAATACAAGCCACAAAAATGGAAAAGCCATATCAAAAAATGCAAAGACAAGAGCCAACCAGGATATCACAATTTTTGAACATACTAATTTTGAATTCCACAAGCCTTTTGTATTATTTAGAAGAGCTACTGAATTTGTGTCTTTTGTTCACATCATTCAAACCACTGAAAAATTACTTTTAAGAAATAAAGAAAACATTAGCAGTTATGTCAATTCAAAAAGCTTCCACCCTGAATACTTGAGAACGCCATGGCATATGACAAGTTTCTATATTGCTCTCAGTGACTTTTACTGTACAAAGACTAAAATTACAGGGTTTACTTGGGATATAATCTGCACTGCCTCTGGAAATAGTGCCACAGTTGTCAATTAAGATCTTTCTCCTGCTTTCTTGCTAGTTACATTTTGCTATGTGGAGAAACAAACCTAGTGCTATCATTCTCACCAGCTGGAGAATTTATTAGCAAACCACTGGGCTCCTTCTGCCTCAGGATGTCTCTTGCCTGACTGCTATTTTTGCAATTTTAGACGATGTCTGTGGCTAGCAAGCTGTGAAGAAATGTATAATGCAAATCTATTTAAAACCACAAGAGAAAGTGCTGATACTTACCAAACTATTCCCTGAGCCCCAGAGCCAATGGGTTTCAAGTTCTGGTAGCGTTTGAGAACTGTGAAGGTCGAGTCACCTACTTCCACACTGTAGAACTGGTTGTCAACTTTGCTTTTGCTCATGTTGTAATGTTTGGCAATATATGACACATCCACTTGTTTCCCAAATCCCTGTTGTACAGAAGAAGGGAAGGGGAGAGGGAGTGGAAAAAACAAAGAAACCAAGGTTGGTAAAACATAAGAATACTGATAAAACACTGACAGCCTAATTTTTAAATATAAATTGTTGTCATTTTAGGCTCATTGTCACAGATCTACATGAATCCTCGAATGCTTTCAAAGACTGTATCACACCTTCTTTCATGCAGGAAGTGACCATAAAAAGCCACTGATTAAAGAAAATTAGTGAATTCCCCAGCTGATGTTTGTGACAGTTACTGACAACTCCTCAACTCTGCTTGCCATTACTGCTGCTTTATGACTGGTGACTTATGAATTCATGCTGATTCTACATTCTCATTTGTATTGTAAAGAAAAAAAAAAGCCTTATTTTAAAATATCAATGTAGAAGTGGGACAAGAGACATAGGTATGAAAACTCTACATCATTGGTCAGACAGAGCAAGGAGTGTATTCACAAGTGTTGAAACTTTCCCTGAGCGTATCATAAAGGCCTTGAGAACATTTCAACAGGAGATGCAAAAGAAACAGAGCAGTTTGTGAGACAAACTGTGACCCAACATGGCTCAGTATCATGGAGAGTACCTAGAAGCTCTGGAGTTCTTCCAAAGTTCTGCCTTCCTAAGGACAGGAGAGTTGCTCTCATGACCTAGCAAATGCATTAGTACTAAGCAAATGCCAATTTTCATAACACAAACCCAAGTTTATACTTGCACTGTGGCTGGCACTGCAGAGCAGTGCTCCTTGCCAAAACTGCAAAATTAAAAATCATTAGTTTTTACAAAATTAAGAAAACTCCCCCAAATTTGCAAAATTACTATACAGAAAGTTATATTTGATGACTACTACTGAGCTCAGTTCCCTTAAGACTATGGGGCAAAGTACATAGAAATTTAAGATAAAAATCAGAATTAGATGCTTTTAATTTAGGATTCTATACTGTGATGCTGAGCACAAAATGCAGAAGTTCAACATATTACAACAGATCTGTCCTCAAATAGTCGACAAGTCAGTTGTAGAAGTCAAGACTTTCCCAAGTGCCTTCTATAGGGAAAAGCAAAAACCAAAGGTGTCTCTGTCTGTGCATTTATTTTCAGAGTTCCCAAATGCAGCTTCTAAATTTTCATACTTGATCTATTATAAGTTTCTTTCTTTCCTCCCAAAAATCTGAATAATCAACCACGTTATGTGACTGTGGACTACTTAGTTGAATTTTGATGGAGCCAGGAAAAAAGCAAAGTTGATTTAGATCTGTTCAGTCGAACAGAACATCACTACAGCATTCCATGAAGCTGGTCATTAAAAACAGATAACTGACCTTGCCGAGAACTTGGATTCCCAGGTTTGCCTTAGGACAATTAGTATTATTTTTCTGTCCATCACCTCACTGAAAGGCCCAGTGTCACTGGACAGCACTGGTTCATCCTAACCACCTCATTTAGAGACTTTGAAACACACTCATAAATGTAGCTCTTCATACAAACAGAAAATCTCATTTCAGAAGACCAGTTGAAAACTTCACATTTACTTTTTAATCAGACATTGTAGGGGGGAGGATGAGGGAAGTCCTGCCCTAATGCAGAAAGCAAGAGATATAAGGACACTGACACAGTGCTAAATTGAAGCTTGCAGAGAGTGAAATGCTTCCAAAAGAGGTTTGAATTTTTCTCATTGCAAGACAGACAGACTGCGTCTGATTCATACTGCATAGCCTTAGTCTTAAAATTCCTTTGATTAGGTGAAGAGAGATGCATAAATTTGGCTAGCCCAGCTATTCATACCAGACCTGGAATTGAGAGGTTTTTGGTTTTGTTTTTTTTTCACTACTATGCTCCTGATAGACAGGAATCTCACAGCTCCCTCTGGCTAGACACACACATTTGCAGTGTATTTTTTTTCTGATGTCATTATCAGAACAATGCATGAGATATTCAGTGTTAACACCTATTACTCTGAAACCTATGTTTATATATAAAATGTCAGCACAAAAATTGCATTCCTTAGTGAGCCTGATTCATAGCCAGCTACTCTGGAAGTACAGATACCATGACTTTTTAGAAAACATTGGATGACTGTGTTAAGGCTTGGGTGAGCCAGGCCTGCCACAGCTTGTTTGCATCTTCACTGCCAAGGTACCTGACAGCTTGTTGCATGATATGGAGTTACATGGGAACAGATATTTTATCACTCCATGTTTAGAATCCTGTGCATATCAAAATTTCTTTTTAAGTTAGCCTGACTGTGTGAATTACTGGCCTCAGGAACCTCATTCTGCCTACAGTGGGATTTCTGAACTACAGCAGTTTCAGCAGGTGCTTATTTTAGATCCAGAAGCATCCTAAAAATCAATTAAAACAGCTCAGAGCCACCACTCGGTAGTACCTCAGCTATATGGATAATTAATGTATGCAATTGCTTCAGCCAACAGCAACTGCAGTCATGGGACACAGAAGATCACAACTGGTAAGAACACACAAATGTCCTGATGAGCAGCTCTCCTCTGTCTAACACACACCATTCCTGCAACAATTTCCTCCTAATGGTGTGTGAGTAGGAAAGATAAAGACTCTTTTATTTTTCATGAAAACTTTTTTCTTTTTTGATTTTTCTGTCTGCTTAAGAATCTGTGCCCCATAAGGTCTTTGATAAAAACATAAACACCAAGCACTACTTCTGACAGTCTAAAGTTAACTTCAAGCAGAATGCTTCCTCTGAGTGACAAACACTTAAGCTTTGTGAACAGGTCGAGCAGTCTTCAGGTCATCTACTAAGTTGCCTCCTCACTTTAAAACACATGCTGCTAAAAAAAAACTACAAAAAAACCCCACTCTGTATTTTCCAATTTCTACCACAACCTAAATAAGTGAAATGAAAACATAGTAAGCTTACTGCTACAGCCCAACGTACTGCTTCCTTTCATAAGAACCATAAGGAGATGAATAACCATTCTTGTCATGATCCTAACTTAAATCAAATCACTAAACCAATAAATTAACAGCATTATTGAATTAATCATGTATGATCAGATCCCCAAATCAAGATGACACTTAATCAAGAACCATCTCCAAGGAGATATGACAGCCACTTCCTAATGTGGACAAGGAAATGGCAGTTTTGTCTCACACGAAAATTAAGGTTAAAAAATATTTTCCCATTAGCAAGGAAATTCCTTCTCTTCATAGAGCATGTCAGTGTTAGTTTTAGTTTCACACCCTGATGAAATGTTTCTTTTCCAAGTCTTCAAATCCACATGGCTCATCCTAAAGAAACACAAATATTACATTTTTGTCTTGGTCTGTTATGTTCTCAGGGCTCACTCAAACCCCTTCCAGAAGCCTTAGTGCTGGTACGGAAAAAATATTCCCTTCCCCTCTCTGCCTGCCCTCCACCTACACCACTAAGATATTTCACATTCAGCTTTTATTGCATAATGCTTACAAATTCCGTACTAGCAGCTTAAGTTAAAGCTTTGATTATCTGGCATCAGAGAGGAACCCAGGGCTACAAATCTCCAGTATATACCCTTCTGTATATACACCTAAACCAAAACCTTCTTTCAAATGGAATTGATACTGACATCTCAAGAAACCAGGAATTAGCACTTCATTCAGAATTAGGTGGGGGAGGGAAGTTTGTAGAAACACACAGCAATCCAGTTTGCTTCTTAGGATATCATAGAAAAGGTGCATAGGTCTCGTATAGTAAAGTGAATTCCAGTGAGTTAAATTTTCAGGTGAACATCAAGTGAACTTGGGCAAGCTACAATACTGGGGATCCAAAGTAGCAGCAAACATTGCAGAAATGAAACAAAAGCAAATTTCTCCATTCTTTTCACTTTGAACAAAACACACCTAAGTTTTTCAGACCTTTATGCAACATGAAATTTATTCTTCAGAGACAAAGTAAGCACTGGAATGCCATTTGTTCTTGATTTCCACAACTATTTAGACAACGGAATTACATTGTGTCAACACTGACAGGAACTTAACTTTCATTTCACGTGTACAAAAATGTAAGCACCATTATTTTGTCTTTTCAGTACCTAAAGGAAAACTTCTAACATGCACACCCACACCCACTCCCCCATGCCATTCTCTTTCCTCCACACTGAAAAAGTTAAGAGTAAGAAAAATGAAAGCTTTTCAGCTTTATGAAAACCTAACTATCCTTGTTGGCTCACTTAAACACATCTGCAGTGATGTTTGCTCAATATCCAAACAATTGAGAAGGAAAGAAAATAAACTGTCAAGACTCAAATATTCGAGACAAAGGAAAAAGATCCTCTCACCATTACGAATGTGTAGTGAGCAGGTATTTTGCTTTCAAAGAACAATTATTTAGAAATTCAGTGAAACTCAAATAACTTCCTGCCTCACACAGTTACAAATTGGATTCTTTTCTTTTTCTTTCAGAGCACAGAGAGCAAGAAAGTTAAAGAGCACAAGAGAAAGAAAAGGACGTTATTTTCTATATTCTTTATATAAGCTCAATTGCTTCCCAAGATCACCTTTTGTCAATTTCTATCCTAAAAAATAACTGTATTTATTACATTTCACTGACAGACCTTTGCTTCTGAGCACCATTCCTTCTATTATTGATGAGCCTAAAATATCACAATTTCTTACAGCTCACTATCTCCTACATTTTATCTGTTATAAATACAATCCACACTAATGGCAGTTTAAGACAAATTGCCCTCCTTTGCATCTCCTAGACAATGAGTGCTGTCACAGAGCCTCTTAGTGGGTGTCAGCAGAGGGGCAGCTTGACCCCCATGCTGGCACCCTTCCCTGTCTGCCCACAGGAACACCCTTTACGGGTGAAATCTGCTAAATGACTCCACTTGGGTAAATGCAGGTGAGGAAAAGAATCAGATGGGAGACTGAAAGGCTGCCTCCTAATTTGCAGTTGGCAGAGCGCCCAAAGAGAAGCAGGATGCAACAAAGAGTGTTCTGAGCCAGCAATCACAATGACTCCCAGCGGCCCCCACATCTCCAGCCAGTCTCAGACAAAGAGATCGGTCTGGACAAGAGCACGTTTCAGAGGTGGATGCTGCCTTTGATCCCCTCAGGATCCAAAAGGATAGTATCTTAAAGCTACAATTTGATCTTAAAAGTCAGCTGCTGAGATTATACAAATTGAAATTCACAAGTGTGGTAAAACTCTCAGTCTTCTTGCCAGCTTCAAAGACTTACATAGAGGCAAGACCAGCTCAACTGTGTGCATCGGCTAGGTCAACAACACCATTAATTTAAGGGCTATCATCCCATTTGTACAGCTGTAGTTTTCTGAAACAACTCAAGTGCCAGAGTTGTGGGATAATGATGCATTGACTGAGCCCTCTGGATTTAACAATTGCAGGTTTTGCTGTGTAAACTTGGATGGCCACAGAAATAGCCATTTGGGAAATACAGAACATCTTTGCATAGAATGACCTACTAAAGTATTTTTAATTGTGGATTCTGTATATGCCACATTTATGGCAGAAATGATGTCTACTTTTCTCACTTATTCTGGCTCTCCCTGAACTGAAAAGTCCACAGATAGGGATCAAAGTTGTACAGAAAGTAAATTTTTTCTTATTGTATGTGTGTGTGCTTGGATGTAATATTACAGGTTTTGATCTTACCAGCCACATCAAACCACAGTTCTCCATTCTTCCACCTCAGTCTCATTCTCATCCTATAAGAACTGTATTAGTCACCCAGTCTTCCTGATTTTAGTGTGTTTGAGTGGGATTTAAATGCTAATTCTCTACCTTCTTTTAATCTCTCTTCAGCAGTCCTGCCCCAGACCCCAGACATAATCTCCATTCCTTCATGAAGTTTGCCTTTCAAGTAGCCAACTGAGCCTTGCAAACAACTCAGCCTCGACTGATTAGTCATTGATCTTTATACATTTGCTCTGTTCACTCTATTCTAAAACATCACATATAACATCTTATTAGAGTACAATATTCACAAGTGCTAGGTTTTTCGGGGTTTTGGTTTGGGGTTTTTATTTAAACGCAGTCCTTATTTAATGTCTTCTAACTGAGATACCAAAACCCAATCAGCTCACCTAGCTCTTACCTAGTTCTGATTACACATGAAGCAGCAGGTCTGCCTTCTCTCTCCTTCTCAATTCTATCTATTCAAAACATGAAGCAAGCACTATTTACTTATTCTTCACTTGTCCTCTGCATGTTATCTACTTCTAATTCCTTTTTTTTACAGGTACAAAATTTTTGGAGCTCATTTACAACTGTGGGGTATCCTGTGTTGCTCAGAAGTCACCATGACTCAAAGGCGTGTGCTTCATTCCAGGCCAGACTTCTAATAGATGAGCAATTTGAGAGTGTCTGCACAACAAAGCAACTAGTTCAAATGATTCCTCATTTCCCTGATGCCTGAAGAACTCAGTGCTGACATCCAACCCTGGTCATCGTCCCAAAGAAGGTAAGGTTGAAAGGACTGATCAAGAAACACGGAGAAAAATTCCTTGAGACTGAGGGTTTTTTTGTGAACAGGAACATCAGTGATCCAAATGAAAAATGTAGCTAAAAATACAGGAAAGAAAGATTTGAGGCTAGTTGTTAACGCCACGGTAAAGGTGTTTGCAAGCATCTCATTCAGGCACATCTCCAGAGACAGAAAAGTAGCAAAGACCCTCTATGGATCTGTGTCCAAATCAGAGGAAAGCAACATCAACATCTAACTAGCAGGAGAAATGGGAAGAGAGGAAACAGTGCAGACTGTATTCCATTTGTTCTGAGGCCCTAGATTTTAAAAAGAAGCAATAACATGGGAAGAAGCAAGATACAATAAAGATTAGGAAAGAGATGGGATCAGTAGAAGCAGGCTAAAACATTGCAACATCAAGGAATGAAAAATACACTCAATTTATCAAGAGTAGTGAAGAGGATGTAGAAGCACAGTGTGCTAAAAGCACAGGAGACCCAAGATGAGATTAACAACTCTTCTTTATTTATTGTATAGATTGATAATGCAATATATTTCAAATGGTTTACACTTCTCAGGAAATTGAAATGACACTGAAATACTGGATATTGTTTAAGAAGCTTTCTTTTAGAATGCAAACAGCACAGCAAGAAGACTGACTACATTAGGTACTATGCCCATCATGGCTTTCTTTAAAAATAAAGAGGCATGTGGTACATTTAGTACAGATGAAGTACTAAAAAACCTGAAGTTCTCAGTATAATTATATAACTACAGTATTTGCTGTAAAGACAATAGCTAATGAAAAGAGTCTCCCTTTTCTAAATAAAGACTATCTGGAGCTAAATAATTTAATCATACCTTTAGTTAGAATTAGACAGTTCTTGACCCTAAGACTTATCATTTTACTCCTAGAAATGTAAGATTGGCTTATGCATGTCTATTACCCTCCCATTGGATAGAAGGTATAATTATAGGACATTCTGCATCGATACAGTTTCTTAAACGGACAAACTAGTGACTCCATCCAATTCGATTAAAGCACTACTTGTAAAAAACGGGTGGTTTACCCAGGTTTGGATAACATAAAAAACAGACCAGATGAATCAGCTAATAAAGAGCAACACCATTATTAATGTTGATCTTTTCTGTGTGTAAAATGAGAAGTTTTCTAAACCCATGTGGTTTTAAAATGATCATTGATGCAGTACTGCATTGTCTATATACAATTTATTCAAGACAGGTAAGCATGACTGTGGAAATAAAGTTAGCAAAATATAGGGAGACAAAATATGTCTAGAGAGAAATTAAATCTTTTAAAATCTTTTGGGTTTTTTGTTCATATGGTGGTGGTTGTTGCAGTTGATTTGTTTGTTATTTTAAGTATGAATTGAGTAGGACTTTGCAAAAATATCCTCAACAAGCAAACTAAAATTTCATTCAAGGTTTTCATTTGGTGGCATCAGCACAGCACCAGTTCCACCTTCAGTATGCAAAAATGCTGACATACAGTATCGGGCACACGAAATTGTTTAAATTGGGCAATAAAAGCAGTGATTATGTATAACCAAAGAAATAGCATGTGGATTTACACTCATGATTCATCTTAAACATTTTCTTAACTATGGCCAGGTCCTCAATAGCTAATCTCAGTAATTCCACATTCTGGTTTTGTTTGTTAAAAAAAGATTAATTGCTGTAGCAATATGGAAATTCTATGACATACAAATTGTAATAATAAAGATGGCTATACATGTCTTGATATTGATTCAAAAAAGATATTGAAAGACTGCATGGAAGAAAACATGGATGAAGCAGTATTCTTTAGGTATTGTTAGCTATCATTAATATTGGTATTAAAATTTAATGTCCTATTCTACTCAAAATACTACTATTATGCATTACATTGTGCTTCAATAACAATGTGTAGGATCCTACAGATAAAGCTTGTTGGTGATATCAGCCTTACAGAAGTATAATGAAGTTCTATGGTCCTTCTTGCTCTCCCTTTGTATTTTGATAGAAAAGCAGATGTCCTTTTCCTCAGCCTTAAAAAGTATGGCTGTTTCAGAACATGAATTGGCTAGCATTGCCCAGCAATTCCAGACTTATGTATTTTTCTAATTCAAATGGGGTGAAAGGGTGGGGAAGTGTATATTCACTCTATTTATGCTACTGAGTATTTCTCAGCAAGGGCTTTCTCTTTTTCTGTAAGTTTGAAATCCTTAACATTCTATTACTGCTGAATTAGCATTTCATCATCCAAAACTAGTATGCTCAGTGGCATAAGCTCTTTGTCAAGAGAAGTAGCCCATAATTATGCATATGTCACTTTCCTTCACAGCAGATAAAGCTATGCCTTTTAGGCCCTGAGAGAGAAATCACCACAAATAAATATTATAAGAAAAATACTACCCCAGTAGTAAAAATAACTGGAGTACTCTTGACTATTGTAGCTTTATAAAAGACACTTCAGCACAACCCTTAAGGTTTGCAGAAAGTCTGAAGTGATGTACAAATTTAAAATGGAAGCAGGACTTGGACATAATAAACACAAGCCACAAAACTGCAAGAGTTCACTGGATGAATTGTATATTCTATACATGATCATTAGAGGCTCCAGTCTTAAGAGGTCAGGAGTGCTGGATCAAACTATACAACAGTGGCTTCTTCTGGTATCTGTTGCATGTTTATACAGCAGAAATAAATTTAGCATTTGTTGAAGAGCATGAAAAACTATTGTGTTAAATTATGTTCACCCAAAGCTACAGTTTTGTGGTCTCCTGTCCAGATACTGCTGGGATACTTGTCGATTGTAGACACCTCAAAATCCGAGTGCCAGTATCGACCTCTTGCCATTTATAACCATTCTGCTGTGGCATCATCATCTTTTGCTAACAGAATCTCACAGATTCACTGATTCAGCAGATAGGAGTTTCATAAAGGTACAAATGAACATTACACTTAAAGCAGAAGAATTAATAGTAAATCACAGGGCATTTAATTTAACATTAACACTAGCATTAATAAGAATGAAATAAACATCACTACCTGAAGACTATTCATAGTCTCTAAATAAATATCTGGATGTTTGGACAAAGAGTTAGTAGCACAGAGACATAACCCCCACGAAACCCTACGCAACACAAATGAACAGCATCTGTGACGGCTGAGGTCTTAATGCAACAAAACACATACTTAGTGATTGTTCTTGTACATAATGCTAACTATCATTTGGATCAGGACCTCTCTTTATGGAGAGAATAAATTAGCATGAAGCCTCAACCAGCTTTTATCCTCAAGAGAACAAATCTGAAGACCTGAAAAGGTATTTGTGTGGTAAGTGCTTGTTTCCTACAATGTCAGGATAGCATCTCTTTGTGTGTACTTACTGGATGACTCCTCTCTGGGTACCTGCTGCAACCATTAAATATGAAGCAGTTTGATTCAGTTGATAAAAGTGCAACAAAAATGCTGTTGATTTCATCAAAAACAGTGTGAATATTATTGGTTCTCTGTGTGCCTCTGAACACCTTTTATGAAGTTATGGTACCAGAAAAGGAATGTCTCCAGCAAACCAAGAACCTGGGGTGCAGTGACAGAAAGGATTTGCTATACATGGCCAAACCTGCATTTTTGCCAAGACTAAACGAGAACTGGATGTAAAAGGAAGTGATTTAGAGTACATTTCCTCTCTGCTTGTGTAAAATAGAAATGTTTCTGTACGGCTTTGCTTTGGTCTAAGTAAAAGGCAGAGGAATGTCAGCAGCAGAGCTATGCAAAAAACTCTGCATAGTGAAAGCAACTTTTTCATCAATATCTCTTTCATACAATGTGAGGAAAAAACCTTGTTTTCCAAATTTTGTGCCTTTTTTTTTTTAAGAAAACTGTCAAAACATTACAAAAATTATGTTTAGCAAAATCCCTTCTCCCAAAAAGAGTGGAAGAATTAAGCCAGTTGAACATATGCACGCAAAGAACAGGGGACAAAAAAGAGAAGACAGTTACAGAGATTATCAAACTCAATAGCCAAGATCCATCCCAGAACTGATGATTACTTAGTCCAGAGCCAACCTTCTCAGCACAACAAATATTTAGTACTCCCGAGTTAAAAAGCATAAAGCAAACCTTCCAACACCTGTCACTGTTCTGAGTTAAATGCTTACATACAAGTAATAGCCTTTTCTTTTCAAAACTGTAGTTTGATTTACTTGAACCCCATATGTAACATAAAAGAAAAAACAATAGAGTTTGTCATAAATTCATCTGTAAAAATGCAGCATCACTCTCAAAAAGTGAAGAATGCTCCACATGTCCCTCCAGTTAGTTAGATTACTGGTGTTCCATCTTACAAAAAAAAAAACCCAAAAAACCTGCATAGCACATGGAGTTCAATGGGAGACAAGACAAACACCACAATTTTAATTACCTTCCCTACACTTCCAGTAAAGTTAAACTACGGGGACAGAAAATTATAGTCACAGGCTGCAATGTGAAAGGCTCTGTCTTGGAAAAATAAGAGGCTCAGATAAAATAGTCTTAATTTGCACTTCTTCTGTTTGCAAACTGTGCCATTATTATTCACAAAAAACCCCCTCAGAATATTAACTGACATTTTAGCAAAGCAAAATAAAAAATCATTTGTAGCAAGCTACAAAATAAAAGTAAATAGAAAAGTAAGTGTTGTAATGCATTTTTCTATTTTTTTGTATTTATTCTCATTCTTATAACCAGTTACTTGTAGTAAAGTACTGAAATTCACTTTTATTATAGTATGAATTGCAAAAATGAAGTACAAGTATATACTGTACCTTGTTTTACCTGTAAGGAACACACACCTGACAAAAGGCAATCTTCACATCCAGAGTAGGTTCACCACAATAATACAAGAAATGGCGGCTCATAAATACCTGCAATTAAAGAAAAGTAGACATAGAAATCTTGTCTGTCTGCTGATGTGCACGTACAACGCAGCTCTAGCCACATTTGGATTCTAAAACAAACCTGAGTTGCTACCGAGCTCGTGAACAACAGCAATGTTGGAACACTGGACTGTAAACAGGCTTTACATTCTTTCTGATATCACCAAGTTTGTGGCCTCAAATAATACTTGGTTACATCTGCAAAATTTTACAGTAACTGATGCCATTATCTCAAAGTTTATCATGTCACTTGAATACTCCTACACTAACAAAAATAAAAATCAGGTCAATAATGTTCTGAGCAATGTGGGAATAGGAGGCAGTTGTTATGGGGAGGAAAGAAACAAGCCCTAAGTTGACAAGTATTAGGAAAGTTACAGATGTGGAAAGACTAAGGACTGTATAAATCCATGGCACAACCACTTCATGACCGTAGTTCTGGTTCTCATCTGAACATTAGACAACTGGTAGAGCTACAGCAACAGGCAGTCAGAAGGGTCCAAAGCACACGGATTCCTCACAAGAAACAACGGCACAGACTGGGAATTTTTCAGCCTAGAAAAGAACTGAGTGGCAATATGCTGGAGATCCACAAAATGAGTGGCATACTGAAAAAGGAAAAGGACAACAGTCTCTCATTCTTCTTCTGGTTTTTTTGTTGTTTTTTTTTTTGTGTGTGTGTTTTTTTTTTTTAATAAAAGAAGTATGTGGCTTCAAGGTATGTTATCAAACAATAGATTTAGAATCAGTAAGAGGAGAGAATTCTTTATATATTCCTTCATCACTGTGAAACTCCCTGCCTCATGTTGCTGTGGAAGTCAGCATAAGTACTGATACGATTAGGCAAACTCACATAAGAAGGAATCTGTTGAAGACTATTAACCTCCAAAATATCACCCCTGACTCAAGACAACCCTGAGCCACAGTCTGCCACTATATGGCTCACCCTAATTTAGATTCTTTCCCAGGCATCTGATACTGGCCGAGGGAGCCATACACTAGACAGGCCTCCCTGTACAGCCTATTAATTCCATAGTAACACCGTCACCTCTGACTTACCAATTCTTCCCTAGCTGCATTCCAGCATGGACATCAATGGAAAAAAGAAAACCCACAGCAATGCAAATAGGTATCTACGTCACAGGAATTTGGAGCACATCAATTTTTTCATCACAAAAAACCCCACCCAAACCAAACACGCAAAACAACAACAAAAAGCTTTTAACAATACAATTAAATAAACCCAGCAGATTTCAGGTTAAATGAAGAATATACAACTTCATGTTTCTATTTTAAATATAAGCTCATTATAAAGTCTTAAAAATGAAAAAAAAAAGAGGCAACCATCCAACCGTCATTTTGTGAAGCTAAAGCCATGATTCTGAAACACTGCATAGGGCAGTTGTCTTCAAGAGGAACAATTAGCTAACTTCAGGTGTAAATGGTACTAAATAAGACAAGACTTAATTTGTAGTGACTTCAACTCACACCAGCTGATCAGGGCTAAAGAAACTAGAAGAAAGTATTCACCAATACGTGCCAACTTCAATGCATCACATGCTCCCACATGAGTTTAATTTTTAATGAATGAACATATGAATAATCCTGTTATGAAAGCAAGTTTATGACCTTTTCCACATCATGTTACACTGTCTGAGATTGCTGTCTCATTGTCCAGTGAGTCATTGGCTGTCTCAGAGACAGCCACAGAGGGTTTATATTAGTTTATCTTAAAACAACAAGAAGAAAGAATGATTTTTTTATTTTTTTTAAAAAAGCTATTATCATTAGTCATATTGCCAGTGATTTCTGGAAAGCCAGCAGATAATTAACACTGTCATGCTGCAGATATATACACTGGTTGGATGCATTATATGGCTATAATGATCAATGACTGAAATGTCAATAGTTAAAACATCCCACATTCAAGAAAGAAACCAACAGTAGTAAATTAGTAGAAAGGAAGGGAAGAGAACTGGGGGAATTTGATTTCTCACTGCATTTGTTGTGAGATTTACTGAGAAGACACACTTTGTATTAAATATACATTACTAGGCATACACAGCTCCTCACTCTCCACAGGAGCGACTGTAACTTCATGGTCACCCTGGGAAGAGCAATAAACTGGTGAATTTTATGAACTGGAATATATTTTACAATTTATGACAATTTATGATGTTGTCCTTGTATGCAGTTAATGCTTATAAAATAAAAGAAGTATGATATGTTTTAATGGCCCAGATCAATACTCATATTCCTGTGTACATGAGATATACCAAATGAATCACTACAGAACTGAGTTCCTCCAGCTGTAATTGGAATACCTTTCTGTAGTACAGAGGTCTGTAAGACATTGTATCCAGAGCAAAACAGATTTGAGTTCATGTTTTACACAGCACATACTGAATTCATCCAAGGATCCCTTTAGCGCCTTGTAAGCAATCACACATGTGCATAACTGCTAATTCCTTCACACAGAAAATATATTCACACTCAACTGAATAAATCTCTTTGATCATATCTGTTCTGGTGCTAGCTGACATCACATCACTAGAGATGTTTAAGAAATGTCAGTGTGAAGTGAATAAAGAACTGGCCTAATGCTGAGATAATTGTGTTACAACATAAAACAGTTATAAAACAAGAAGTTACTGAGACAAGCAGCATCACTCAGTAGAGATTGGAGCCTTAAGTGAGAGCATAAGCATCTGATAGTTCTTTACTTCTGACACTTTATCTTTTCAACCTTGAGTGAAATCACCCAGGGTGGGAAGAGCTGGGAGAAAGGAACAGTGCTGATACAACAAAATACCTCATAAAAACCCAGGCTGGCATCCAGCTGGGAAGCCAGAGATTGCAGTAGCATCACCGGGAGAAAACCCGTCTGTGACACCAGCACCACAATTGGATCTCAAATTTTCATAATGACCAAGGCATCTGTATGTCAGAAGCTATAAAAACATACAAGACTCATCAGCAAATACATGATTTAATTTCAACTAAAAAAAAACAACAACAACCCAAACAAAAAAAAAATCAAAAAACTAGGAGGCACTAAAATTAGGAAAGTAGTCATAAAGACAAGATAAAGAAAATCCTGAGCTCCTCAGTGGCACAGTCTCCAAGGGAACTGCTGCTTGGAACTGTGAAGACATCACTGAGGCTTGGTCTTTACCTAACCTGCTGCTTTGCCATCCTCTTCTTCACTCCACTCCTCCCTTGTAAAAAACTATTGCTCAAAACAGAACCAGGACTAAAGGCATGCCCCAATTTTAGGCATGAACAGCAGTGCTGCTATCAAATCTGCCTTTTCTGGGCAAGGACTTCTTATTTTTAAAAATGGTTATCTGTCTCTCCAGGGGTCAGGAGGATTATCTCATTATTATTCAAACAGCTCTTTGAAGACTGAAAGGATTAGATCAGTACTATCTGTATAATTGCTGAGAGCTGAGAGGAAACCATGCAATGAGAGCAGCCAAAATGGACTAGAAAACCAACAGTAACTGTAGTTCTCAAATACTGCCTCTTGCAGTAAATCTTTCTGCCCATCCTTGAATTCCTTCCTCACCCTCAATGTTATATGATGTTGGTATCCAGTGAACATCTGGGCAATTTGACAACCAACCTCTTGGCTTAGGGAGCCTTGTTTTGCCACCCAGGCTGCACTATCATTCACACGCTTGGCTCCTGGATCATGGATGGAGAAGCTGTGTTTGCCTCAAGCCCAAGAGATGCAAATTTCTGAGGGCTCTGAACTGTTGCTGTCCTGACCTCAGCAGAGCATCCACCATGTTGCCTCTAAGCTGCTTCTCTAGCTGACAATGAGCTCTCTTGTCTGGAAAAAGCATGACAGTCTCTTTTCAGAAAATATCTTCATTATGGTTTCTCATCCCTGAGTCTCCTCATCAACAAGCAAATCCCTTGTTCCCAATAACACGAGGCAAATCCATTGGCCTGTCACAGCGTATTTAAAACTTTTTGTGAAAATTCAGAAGACAAATGTGGATCCCCAGGGAAGTTCCACGTAACTTTTTAATTCAGTGAGATGAAGGAGCCAGCTGCCCTGCTGCTTTCTTTGTCACAGTCCAGACAGGAAGGACTCTTCACCTCACCCCACAGCTCAACCATTTACGTCAAAAGCGCCGATCCCAGGCTGAAACAGGGTTTTATTCATGAGAGAAACCACAGCAGCTGTTTGACCTGTATGCAAACCAGCACTGCACTTGAAATAAACATGCCAAACTAGCCCTGGTGCTGTTCTCACCACCTCCTATGCTCCTGAGACTATACTTTAAGAATTATTTAAATGCCCTAAATGAAAAGAAAATGGACAAAGAACCCCTTCAAATCCTAATTCAAAAAAACCCAAACCCTATGTGGAATAAAAAAATTAGAAGTACGAGTTCCAATTTAATCAAGAATCAAATGGAAACTGAAGATACAATAGACAGAACTTGTCTAGACAAGTTCTAGGTAAAACAGATGTTTTACCTGTATGTAAAACATCACTGGATTTAAATCTGGCACACTGTGGCTATAAACTACAAGGTTTTAACAGAATCCCAGGACATCCCCCAATAATATGCTATTATCTATACCCAGTCCCATCAATTGTGATAATCTCAATATAAGAGGAAGCAACATATACTCACACCAAGAGCCAAATTCAGCATTTATGCTTACTTGATATTACCGCCCAAATATATCGCACGTGCACAACAGGTGAATGTGCTCCCTCATAGACATGTAGCTCTGTGCTTGTGATACAAAAGACAAACTAAAGCATTTAGTACTGCCTCACTGTATTTCACTCATGGACATAAATATTCAGAGCATGAAAAAAAAAATTAATGAAATAGCACCATCACTTAAAGTTATTTTAAAAAAATCCTGTCCCACTGCAGTGAGAAGGGGAAATGGATCAATTTATCTGTCACTTAAAAACCTTCTTGAAAAACAGTAATGTTCAAAGATTAACCTTTATGAATTATTAACGCTTTCTGATTTGAAAATATGTTTGAATAATTTCATGCATTTCCAGTACCAGAATTCTTCCATCCTTCATCTGAAAATACCTACTCTCACCGCAGTATCTTACAAGTTCTCCGAAACTTTCAGTAGTGCTGTCACTCCTGTAACTATATTTCCACTTTACTGAAATTTGACTGTTCTGCTCTGTATAAACAAGAAGAAGAAGAATGTAGGAAATAATGAAGACCAGACCAAATTCAAATAGCATGACAAAGCATACTGGCAGAGAATGGTAATGTCTGATCCCCAAACTCCTACAGAATTTTGAATGTGGGCTCTGCCGTCTTTAATTTGCTCAAGAAAGAAGGCCTGCAATTTGCCCACATTTTTCATATAATTGCTGCCAGTTATGATCAGGATATATATGCCCAAATAATACTGTCAAATGGGTCTTCAAAGACCAAGGCTCCAGCGTTTTCAGCAATTTTTATAGAACTTAATTTTTTTCACATCAAATTTACAGCATTGCAACAGGAGACCCACTGTTTAGCAAGAAGCTCCAAGACCTAACAGAGGAAAAATATGAATCAAAATTTGCAAGTGGATTAATAATAGGCAAGGAGAGCGTTTTGGCTGCAAAAGAGTGCTTTTCTGTTGTGTCTGTGCTCTCATTTTAATGATTCTTGGAATAACCAGGGAAAGAAATGGCAGGAACAGTGTAGTTATCATGGTTAAATCACAGCAGAAGCAGATCGTTTTCTACTGGGATGAGAAGTGGTGGCATGTAAAGGTTCCCAAGAATCATGCAAGTAGCTCTAAAATTGAGCTGCTGGGAAGAGAAAATATAGTGGTAAAGAACGAATTTACGAATAGCACTGAAAAGGCTTTTAGAGGAAATACATATGAAAAAGAATAAACAAACGGAAAAGACAAAGGACTAATAATCAGATTTTCCTATTGATCACAGCTCACGTGCGTATTCTCTAGTCAGTTATTACATCTCCACATTTAACAATACTTGGTCTAAATGTCCAGGTTATAACAGTCCAAGATACCACATACACAGGTAATACATACTTTCATGAACAGGTACTATCAGAAAAAGAACCTACTCCTGCAAGATGCCACAGAACATTAATTAGTCAAAGTTTAGGAAGATCTTGTTATAATCTCTCATACCATCTTTTCATTTGCAGATGAGTATCTGCTCTCCCTGATGCAAATTCAAAGAGAAAATAAAATCTAGCCACTTCCTGGAGGCATTCAATTAGACTTTGATGTTGGAAACAGCTCTGCACTTGTATATGATGAACCTCCTGTGCAAGGCCATGACTACTATTGCCAGATAAAAATTAAGAAAAGCTGACTGAAAAGAGATGAGCACACTCAGTGAGTGAGTAAAACACTTACTACCTGCCTGACATAAGATAGCCACATAGATGACCACAACTGGAAAAACAAGATTTTACTCTTTTTCTCCTCTGCAATATTTTTGCTGTTGTTGTGGCGCTTGATTTTAATCTATTTTCCTTTTCTGAGCAAAAAAGAAAAAGACAAAAAATTGAGATAACCACCTCAGCATAGCTGAACAAAAATTTCTTCCCTCTTGAAAATCTGGTTTTCCCTATTAAAAAACCCCACCAAACCAATAAAAAGCTGTTCCTTAGATAAATGCCAGTGGCAAGACTGCCTGAAGGAATACACTGAATCACAACACAATTTTAACGCACTCCGAAGTCAGCCCATAATCTCCACTCTAATTCAGTTATATTTGCCTTCAACACAGGTGATCCTGGCACTTTATGACAGATAAAAATTACCTATATTTTATACAATACATGAAGAAAAATACATTACTACTTGCATGAAGCAGTATCAAGAAAATGAACAGACTTGAATAAATTACATATTTTAAGTTCTAATACTTTGGAATTAAATTCTAATACACTGAACTGTATGCTCTTGGATCTTGTTCTTAATAGGCTGCTCTGTTATGCATGCTAACCACCTCATTAATGAAGGGCACATGCAAAAACAATTAATATCCTGGTCAAAAGCAAAACTCTAACATCTGGAAAAATGCATGAAAGTCCAGGGCACTCACTAAGATCCAGATAGAGATCCTATTTCAGGATACTTTTATTCTGTAGCACTATGGTAAACAGCAATTTCTGTAACAGTGGGATTCAATCTAGGGGAAAAACTTACAGTTCGGGTCACTTAAGAGGAACAAATTATGTAAACAAAATAATGCTTAGCCAAGCTTTTTACTTATATGATAAAAAAAATTATTACACTCCACCAATGCTCATTTTTCCTGTATCAAAGTAGGTATGATGGAAACATGAAAAGCTGTTCAGGACTATGGAATAACTTGCTCAACTGAAACATCTGTATTTATCATAACTTTAAAAGAACTGTGTAACTGGCCACTGAACTGAGCCAGCTAATTTACACCTCATGGTTGTTCAGGACCAGAATCACATAATCACCCACTCTAGAAGAGACCTTGGGAAATCTATCATCCAACCTCTCTAATCCAAACAAGGACAGTTGTTTGCAAAGTTAGGATGCTCAATCCCTGCCTTGGTTGGTATTTACATATTAAAACAGTAGCCACACAACTGAAAATATTATTACTCTAAAAAATGGAAGAGGCTTAAGTTCTGGGGTGCAAGCCTGTGGCCATGAGCAGATTACCCTGTAAATTCTGCAGCTACAAGCCAGCTTATTTCTCAAACAACTACAATCCAGATTCCTTCCCTTCTGAAAAGCTTTTTTCCCTTCTAAGCTTTAACATTTGTAAATATTAATTATTCCCATAACAAAAGCACTGCTAGAACCATGCATCTTGAGGATGCAAGCAGGATTTATTGCAAAATCACTGCAAACCTTTGATATCAAATAGCAGTTATATTTTGTTTCAGAAAACACAGAAACTATTTTGATACTTTCTGGCTTCTATTGATTTAAAATTTAAATATAAGAAATAAAAATCTAAATGGAGTGGGAAAAGGCCCTGTGTTCTTATATTCATCAAGCCCCTAGCTACACAAAAACTGAAGCACAGCACCCACACTCACTGATGCTCAACTTCATGTCTGACACACAAATTGCAAAAAACTTGAGCTTGCTATATTTAGCAGCTACACCAAAAATAGAACAAAAGGAAATAAAACTATCCATTACTACAATGAATAATACTGATCATTATTTGTCCACTGAATACAATTAAAGTTCCAGGGTCGGACACAACAATGACAGCTGAACTATTTAAAGAAAGCATATGTCCTGCTGCCAAGCAGTTTTGCTGCAACTGTGTTATTTGGTTTTCCATATGCAAAACTAGAAGTACAGTAGCTCATTCCTGCAAAAATACAGAATCATGAAGTTATGTCCATTTCCTGTTATGGAAATAACTGTAAACTAGCACATTAGGAAAAGATCTACAGTTTTGTGAACTTAGACTGGAGAAACAAAGTGTGATTAAAACAAAGTCATGTTCTTTTTAGGTTCTTGGTTACAAGTAAAGCAAGGAACACTGTTTTAAAACACTAAGTTAACCGTCACAAGTAAATTTTCTTCTTTTTCTGCCTTTGTTCTGTAGCGTTGGAACAAACTGACTTTGATAAAGTCAGAGGATGGGAATTTCAAACACCATAGGTAGAAACACTTTTTCATGTACATTTCTTTTTAGACCACAGCACTGATACATTACTGCAGAAAGAACAGCAAGGCCAGGACTTTAATAAAGGAATTTGAGCCTCACATGAAAACCAAGGCTATCCATATCTATAATTACTAGACACGGTCAGGTTTGGAAGGGACCTTAAAGATCATCTAGTTCCAACCTCCCTGCTATTGTCAGGGATGCCACTTACTAGACCAGGTTGCTCAGTGCCCCATCCAACCTGGCTTTAAACACTTCCAGGGATGGGGCATCCACAGGTGCCCTGGGCAACCTGTGCCAGTGTCTCACCACCCTTACAGCAAAAAAATTCTTTCTAACATATGATCTAAACTACATCTCTTTTAGTTTAAAAAACCATTGCCCCTTGTTCTGTCACTAACTGTCCCCATACAAATTCCCTCTCTCTCCTTTTTATAATCCCCCTTAAGGTCCTGGAAGGCTGCAGTGAGATCTCCCCAAAGTCTCTTCTCCAGGGTGAACAACCTCAATACTCATCCTGTAATAGCTAATGGTTAGAGCAAGGAAGATATTCTGGTTCAGAACTTCAATTACAGTCCTCCTTTTTGAAACCTACTGTGCAGGAAAAGTCCTTTATGGTTATTTACAGATAACATAGAAGACAAATCTACATATTACTTTGAAAGAATATGGACTGGAAGATCTACAAAATAGCAAAGAAAATACTATTTATTTTGTCCAGCCCTTCACACTTGATTAACTCTATTCTCTACAAATCATTAACTCACTTGCCTAATATTCATCCTCTTTAACTACAAGCTTGGAAGAGTATAAGCAATACACATTTTGTAAAGCTTCAAGCACACATGCCATCAGATCACTAGCAATAATAATCACGTCCCTTACATGTGTTCATAATGCACATGGTCATGTGAAGAGGAGAAAGCTCTTAAGGGAGATATAAACCCATGTGCCCTTTTTGTTCCAGGAAAATCTCATCCATTTAGTGTGTCCCCAAGGCATAAATGCTTCCCAGAGTTCCCATGTGGACACTGCAGCTTTGCATTAGCCTCAGTGGAGGCCTGTGCTTGTAAAGCATAACACAGTCCTTGTACAATTCCATCGGAGCACTGGTTTTCCCTCTCCTAAACTAGAAATGCAAACATCAATGAAAAAAATGTAGAACTTGGTCATATGCCGGGGCTGTAGAGTTTTGGATTAAGGTTTTAGGGCTTTAACATGGTTTTTGGGTGGCAGCCTTTATCAAGTGCTCAACAGGGAATCATTTTCTTTCCCTGAAACATCTGTTGGCCAGTAACATTCCAATTACACTTAGCTCTTTTCTTGCAGTAGGCAAAGAATATACACCACAAGAAGGCAATAGCTGTTTGAATGAGCTACAGACCAGCAGACATATGGGTTTCTGGAGTCACTTCTTAGTGAATGTAAAATCTAAATCAAAGTAAACCTCTCCTGATCTAGGCAGAAGCTAGCAGCACCTTGCCTAATTTTACTCTGTCTCAGTTCCTATCTTCTTGACTTCTAAACATATATGAATGTTAGTGAGAACATATGAAAAATAGATATATAAAATATATTAATACATTTTCTTGTTCTCTTGAACCTCGCAAACACATGTGTCCTGACAGAATGATCACTGAAAAGCTGCCTACTTTTCAATGCCAAGCTGAAAACACTGTACTGAAGGACACTGATTTCCTGTATTGCCAGTAAGTTTGAGCGTGCTTCCTAAACAAGAGCAGATGCCCAGAGAATCAGATACGACTGCCCCTTAGTGTTTTCTGCTTTGTTTCCAGTTCCCATAGAAGCTGCATATAAGACAAATCAACTTAAATCCAAGTGACCTGACATCACTTACGAGGAATTATGCTGCTATGAGACAGCTGATCGTTTCCTCTTCTTCTCAAAGTGGTACCGTGGACTACTGCAACATGCAGTGAATGTCACCAAGCTGCTCCACACGAAAATTACTTGCCATCCATAAAAACCAACTGACTTTAGACAAGAAATACACTTCACATGGTTTCCTGTGTAGACTATAAAATAATTTCCGTGCCCTATGCTGCAGAAAGCCTTTGCAATAAATGTATTTCCAAGGTAAAATTGACTGTTTACTGCAAACATTATGATAAAAACCACAACTTTTAGACCTTCCCTCACCCCACTCCAAGTACAGTTTGCTAAGCAAAAGCATGAGCTGGATGTTCTACAAAAACATGGTTTTTGTAAAGACCTCAAGATCTTTTCCACACACATTTGACAGAGAATAAAACCAAAGCACCAGAAAAATAAATGGTATGTTCATTCAATCAGGAATAGTGGCTTGGATGCCTGGCTTTAATCCACCTACTGAAAATTAGCATAAATAGGATGGGTCAAATTCCTAAACAAAGCAAAAGTTAAGGAAGACTTAACAGAAACACATCCTTGTTTCCCAGAAACAAAGGAAAAAAATCCAATTTTGCTTGCATGGCCAAGTGCTTTCTTTTTTTTTTTTTGCATTTCACTTTTGAAGCCAAACGTACTGGAGTGCAGAAATGAGCAGCTGAATAAACTGATATATTTATCTGTGAAATCTAGTATTTTTATAATCTTTTTTTTCCTAACATTTTTTTTTCTAGGACACATTTCTTGGTTTTGGTGTGAAATCAAATGGATACATGAATAATAATATATTCCAATTTTTTTTTTGAGTGACAGGGAGTTTTAAGTTGTGCTGGGCTAAAATTTATGAATGATGGTAAGAAACAGGAAAAGAAGCATAACTTTTCTGAAGTAGAATGAATCTTAAAAGCATTTGTAAGCGTGGCTATAAAAATAACCTTACACCTGCACTACATCTCTGCATGAGTACAAACACTTTTTATCAGTTATTCTGTGTCTCCCCTGAGCTCTTTGTCCTCAATACTCTTTTCTTCACGGCATGGCAAAGAGGAAAGCTTAGATTTTGTGTTATTTAAATACCTACAACTACCAACATACAAGCTGAGCGCCATTAACAAATCTGATTAAAAGCAGAGCTCTGAGTCTACGCCACAGCTTTTTATAGCAGTAATATATCCATTTAAGAATAATTCCACTTTTATTAGACCCATCTGGATTATCAAAAGATCTTTAATATAAGGCTTCAGGATACTTGCAACGATAAATAAGAACTAGCCACACTGGTTAGCATAAGACACTTGAAATCTGGCTAACTATCACTGCTGCTTTCTTATTCTAAACTTTATATTCAGCTGCCATTTGTGGTTACCTAACAAACCCTTCTGTGATTTGTACACGCGTAGTTTCAGCCTTCCTGCATTAGAAGAGAGCACACCTGAAAGATGCCACATTGAACCACTGCAATTCATGTGAAAGGTACCTGTAGGTGACTGCCAATGCACTGTAAACTGCACAGACTGAGACAGCTCTTGTCCTGCGGCATCTCAGGGTAAATGCTGGCATTTTTGAGGACATTGCTAAGCAGAATACCAATCATTTCCATGCAGAATGAATTTTTTAGCTGGTTTTCCTAATGGAACAGAGCTGGTCTGTTCATCCTTCAACTTTAAATAACTTTTGAAAGTGTAATGAATCAGGAGTGAGAAACACAGAGAAACCCAGGTTTTAGTAGTTTATGTGTTTGTGAATTCATCTGAGTGAATTTGTCCTCTAGGATGTTTAATGAGTCCAACAAATTCACTGCAGTAGTCAACTGCTGAGACACAACATTATAAAAACATTTCTGAATTACACAAAACAGGTTTTCACAGAAGACAGTCATTTCTTACCGTTATTGATTTTCCACAAGCATACACAGACACATGCAGTAATACAACATAAATAATACTGTTCAGATGCTTTCCAAAACTGAAACTCAATCAGCAGAAATGCCACTTATTCACCACAAGAGAATAGCAGAAAAAAAGGTCCTATTCTCCTCTCATGACTCCAGCCTGTTTCTCTAAATTACAGGGTTAAATCTCTGCAATAAAAAAGCATCAGAATTAATCCTTTGTGCCAGCTGCCTTTACTTTGCTCACACAGGGGCTAAATATCCCATGCTACATAATTTAAATGAAACACATTCTTTGAAATGCCAAAAGAGAATCATTTCAGGTGATTACTCTGAATTATGTACCATGCTGATCCTACCTCAGTCCTATCCAAAACCTGTTTGTTTTCTCTCACAGTCTCTCATACCTTCTAATTTACAGCAACATCTTACCTGCAGGCAGCATGTTTTTGTTATGTACGGCTGAAGATACTATCTTTGAACATAAGAACACTGAAGAGCAGTGCTACATTCTGATCATGTAAATTTATGTCCCAAGACACACCAAAAAATTCTAAACTGAACAGAACAGTCTTGGCAGACAAGATATGTGTAATATATACGTGTTAGTGAGTGACATGGTTTCAGTATCCAACACAGCACATTGGAGAGGTTCCTGTGCCAAAGTGCACTATTTATTCTCAGATCTAAAGCAGAATTCACACAGCTTCAGCACATTTAAAAATATTCTGAGTCACGTATGGTGAGAATTTCAGTGTTCTTTCTTATACCTAAACTATGCTAATAATTACTTCCTTGGAAATTTAAGCCCTGCACATCCAGCTAACAGAGACTGTGGTCTCAGAGGACAGGATTTGTTGTTATTAAGCACATACATCCTACCAAAACTTCTGGGGATGCATGGAGCCTGCATGCTTCAGCTGAGATCCTCCCTCCATCAGCCACAAATTGTCAGCTCCACCATTTCAGTGAATCTTGTTGCTGTTGTTTTGCTGCTGGACATGTTAGAGAACCCAAATACTGAGCAAAGTTTCACTAGACACAAAGTGAAAAGGGAACAGAGGCTTTTTCTTGTACTCATCTAGTCAGAACATGGGTGTTTCAATAAGTACAGGTTGAGTCTGTCTTGCATTTTGAGCTGCCATGAATTCCTCTGCAGCACAGGTTCTTGAAAAGTTCTGTCTCTTCTCTAACCTCTCATGGACAAGTATGAACAGACCTGAACATTATCATGACAATGCTGCTCCATCAAACTTAATTCCTGGTACAGGCTCTGACCTGTGTTCCTAGGCTGACTTGGAAGTGATGCCAGATGAACATCTGGAGTAGCATTAACACCTCCTCTCCCACAACACCCAAGCACTGTTTAGTGGCAGACCATATTAAAATTACATACTGGGCACCCAGAAATGCAAATAGAATCACAGAATTGTTAAGGTTGGAAAAGAGCTCTATGATCATTGAGTCCAAACATTAAATGCCTCATTTATTACAATTTCCCATACATTCACTTAACAGTCATACCTCCACTAGGATCAGGACCTAGGAAGCCAAGTTTACCAAGTCACATTCTGCTGTGAACTTGACTATGTTTATCAAAGTAAAAAGACCACAAAAGCAAAAAATCAAGTTAAACTAAGAAAACGACTCACCAAGTGAAGGAAAAAAAAAAAAGTAGGCTACATAAGATACAAGAATGCCTTGTGATTTTCTCCAGCTGTTCTCAGCATTGCTTAGCAAATTAATTTAATAAAATGTCATTCAGAGGTGCTTTTAGTCCTTGTTAGTGTTTTAGCACATTATAACGATTAGTCATTTTTTATTAGTGTATGGCCATTAAATATGAACTAAGAACAGTCACACTGTACTGGGCACTGCTAACTCATATTTTATATTAAGATTTACACTATTATTATATTCTGCTTATAATACTACACATCCTACTATACAGAGAAGAACAAGCTCATTGAGGTCCTGATTTTGCAAAAATTTAAATACAGGCCTAAATGGAATACCAGCATGTGCAATATTCTCTAGACCACAGAGGTAAATACATACATAAGGCTCTGTATAGGACCCAGAGCTGCACAGCCACGCTTATAGAATGGAGATAATACTAGAATTAGATTTAGAGGTGAAACTTCACAGTAAGGTAAGCAGCCAAATAGGTCAGGTCTACCTCACCATGCCATCCAGGCTTAGAGCTGTCACACATACCTCATTTTCATTCAACGTTTTTTCAAAGAGTCATCGACTGGCCAAGTCAAAACCTGCTCTGTCATAACACTCACAGGCATTTTTCATAAATGAAGTCTATGGTCACAATCAGTTCTCCCTCAGAGAGGGCAGATTCAAAACAACAAACCACAGAACACCTTTAGAAAGTGTTTCTTTTCCTGTACTCATTCTCCTCTGATTACTTTGCATGCATTTTAACAGTATACTGATCACAGTGCAATATGAATGTTTCACAAACATGTAACATCTCCTAGTAGTCCACTTCTTTTACAGGGATTTTCCCTTCTATTAAGTTTGTTTCATCAGTAATTAGGTGGCCCCAGATGCCTTACCAGGGATAGGGTAGTCTGACAGCGAAGTTTTACATTTTGTCCAGGTGACACACTTGCAACTGTTCTGAGGTCTTCCTGGGGAGAGCTGCAAATCTGGGGAGCACTGCTCAACAAATGCGGTCTGTCGAAGTTTCACCTCTGGCCCAGGAGAAGACAGCTGTCAAAGGAGTTAAAGACAGGCAGGGTTAAGGAAGCCTGGGTCTGAGTTGGGACAGTGAGCTCATTTTGGGACCATTTACTCCACTTTACCATGCTCCAGTTCAAAACTGTACAGATTCCATGAGCAAGGGACACTGAGGGGTCCATTTTCCCTCATTAAAGCAGCTGTTTTCTTTCAAACCCTCTGCAGCCTTTCTAAGGCCAGTATTTTTGGGCACTGATATACTCTATTGGATTAAAAAGCCTGGAGGTCACTCTGTGATAGTCAGAGACTGCAATCTGTCAGGGGCAGAGAACATTTCTGTTGCTATGAACCCTTAGGTATAGAGAACAGTTCAAAAGGCAAAGAGACAGGCAGTTCATTATTCCTTAAATGTGCCCTTGGACAAGATTAAGGAATCCACATCCGAGATCTTCTTTCTGCACAGTCCTGAAGGCTTACATGAGAAAAACAATTCCTGACTTGGTGAAATAAAGAAACTTTCTGAGCAAAGGTAAAGTCCCCAAAACATCAGCGTTGAAATAATCAGGAGTAGACATTTAAGAGAAGCAATCAATAAAACTTAGCAACTGCATATCTGTGAGGAAAGGGTACTTTAGAAAGATGTGTTGTTGGCCACCCTAAGAATAGTACTAACTCTTCAATTTCTAGCAAACTCATGAGCTTACAAGAGCTATTTACCAGCCTACCTTTTCCTCGTCCTGCCAACTACACATTGCCATCTTTCTCTTTTGCTGTACTGTCCTGAACAGCTGCAGTAGGTCTTATAATCTAGAGAACAGGGGTGCAGAGACAATGGCAGTAAATAGTCTTGCACTTTCTTCCATTAACTTATTCTATAGGATGCTTAAATGTCACTCTCACAGACAGCCTGGCAAAATATGCACTTCAAACCACCACATGGCATATTTACCTCCACATGTCCTTGGCTTTCTACAAAGACTTGTACTGTATGCCACATCTGATTTAAGATATAAACTTTAAAAGGAACAAGCAGCTGTTTGATTTCTTTAAGACACCCTTAGATGACAGTGAAAACAGAGAAGGATTTGTACATTCACACATCTTTAAAAAAGAGTACCCGTGATCATACTCTGCTTTCTACACAGTCAGGGATGAGGAAGTCTATGGCACAAATCACTGTGCAAAGTCAAGAACAGAACAATAACCTTTTCTTTCCATTTTTTCCCCTTACAAGTGATTTTATCACTACTTTGAGTTACATTCTGATACTCCTGGTAACAGTGCTATAAAAAACACTGCTGAAGAAGACACCAGCAAATTATCCAATCTATATTCCTGCCCGACAGCAGGATCAACTGTAATTACTTCTGACAGATATTTTCATAACTTGTTCTTCACAACAGAACACGTCCTTGCAATTTACATTACATTCGGTGGAGAATTCCTGTTTACAAAGAATAAAATCTGTAGCATCAGAACAATGGTGCTCAACAGAATGTTAGGCTTGCAAAGCTATAAAAGAATTTGCAGAAAATTTATATACCAATTTAATGGCTTGTAGAAAGGTTAATCAGGATTATGACCACTTCCATCATGAACCAGTATATGACCTCTAGAAAACTCTGAGAGTTTTAGCTTTTAATGAAGAGCCTGTATGTTTAGTATACTCTTGAGTCCGTTGCTTTACACATGCCAAATGTAATTTTAAACAGCCTCTGCATTTGAATTACCACAATCTGATGAAACAGACCATAATCAACCTGACAAGGGGAGCTCAATGTTTCATTTAAGTCAAAGAGTTTTCTTAGCCACCTCCCAACAAACATCAGCATCTCACAGGCTTTAGGAAAGCCATGCAGGTAGCAGTAAAGCAGACCACAATGAGGAACGCTCTTCTCCTTCAGAGGCAGAATGCTTTTATTAAAAACATGTCACTGTATTTCATTACTTAGATATTTCATTAATTCACACACATGCTTCAAAATAACTACTATCTCCTTAAAAAAAAAAATCCTCAAAGAAGTTAAGACAAATTACTCTCTCTAAACCACACACTGTCTTTTGAAACATGAAGTTGTGTTTTATTACCATTTGCACCTGTTTCTTTTATGGTGCACATTATTATAATTCTAGCTCCTTTTTCTCTGTATAATCCAAATAATGTCCAAAAGCTGCTCAATTAGAATGTTGGTGGTTTACTTTGAGTGAAAGTTCCTACTTCAGATACACTGAAAGAAAAATAAATTCATATTTGTGGGTTACTATTCCCACATGATTGCAGAACAACCCAGTCTGTCAGTTCCAAAACAGCCCACTCTTCTATGAGACAAGCATCCATTTGTCCTATAGCAGAACATACTTTCCCCCAAGTTTATAGCCATCTACTAGCACTGAAACAATTTTACTGAATTGCAGAAAGGGCATTAGCTCTGGAATAATTTTAATATTCCAATGAAGTTTAGAATTTAAGCCTATCTTATTTAGTAGAATCATTTCGTGCTTAAAGAATCAGGCAGCATTTGCTGTGAAACTGACATCAGAAAGTTAAATCCTAAGCCCATTGTGCAATGTTTGGGATTTTGTGGGGTTAATTTTTTTTGGTAGACAGAACTTACCTGCAGTATTTGAATGGTTAGAGAAGACCACCAGATCCTTTTCTAGACTAGCCAGCATGTGCTATTCAATAGTTAATCACTCCTGAACAACATTCAACCACGATATAAAAATAAATCTCCCATTGTTAAGCATAATGCAGTTTATCAGTCCATATGTTGAAAGAGATGTTGCACAAATGAAACTCACAGCATCAGCAATAATGAATTGGATGTTTAAAAAGCAAGACGGACGCCCCCAATTCTCAACCAGAAAGGCACATTAAACCAGGCACACAAAGATGTTTCCATTTCCAAGGCCTTCTAGTGCATTCATGCCTAGTCCCAGCTGCATTTCAATGAAGCTAAAAATAAAATGACTTGTGCACTACACCAGCTCCACAGTAGGAGCACTTCCATGCCTGGGAATGGAAGAGGCAATTCCTGAAACAGAACTTCTCATAGATATGCAGAGTCAAGTCAGCAGAGCACAAAGCAGTTGTCGCTGCAGACAAAAAGGAAACCGAATTTGCAAGAAATCTACTTTGAGTTGGAAGAGGAGAAGGCAAAAAGAAGAAAAGGAATGTCACCATCACGAGTCCACAAAATTTACAAGTCTTCCCTGGACAAATTTCCAAGCTCTAATACAAAGGCAATTTTAAAGCCAAAAGCAGAATTCTGCTGCAATTATAAATAATCCTCAACAAAAGGAAAGTTTTACTTATTTGTCCAAGTCTGTAGCATAGTGTAGCCCTTCCAACCTCAGGTGAGTGCTACCCTCCAAAGAGCACGAGCCACTGCCCAACATGACCAGACTTAGCTCGCTTTTCTCTACTACTGCTAGTGCTGACAAGTCTTACTATGGTATCAAAAAATCCAGTGGAATTTGTTGTTTTCTTCAAAGCTACAGATTAAGAAATTTAACTTTTAAATAAAAGATGTCTCCCTCCCCCATAGTTGCAGAAAGGCAAAAGAACATACTCAACAGCCTCAAAAGATTTAAAAAAAAAAAAAGAACATACAAACATTCTCCATTTAAAACCAAAATGACTCAGTAATTTTTTGAGACTTCAACTCATGATTTATGAGTACAGCAAGACAAAAATCCACTTTCCAAATGAAAGGCAGACCTAAGTATGTGTTTATTTAGCCAACCTGTAGCCATAAATTCAAGGTAGTTTCTTGTCTTGAAAAGGTGCCTTTCTCTAACAACAGTATTTAAAGGAAACTCTACCAGTTATTTCAGTGGGAGGACAAGCAGGTTCATCGGTGACTGGTATCAGTCACTGCTAATGAAGGATAAATGACTGTACTAGGTAAGAGTCCAAGCAAAGGCATTCCAGCAGGATGGACAATTAATCTGCTGAGAGAAATTACTAATGAAATAAAATTCCGCAGCATTAACTAAGGGTTAGCTTGGAGTGGTGCAAAGCCAAAACACAGACAGTATCTCATCTACACTGTGACCATGAGCACTGCACAGCAAAAGTTTCTAAAAACCTTGTCAGTGTCTAAGTCTACTGCAGCCCCTGTGGATACATACAAGCAAAGCATGTGTGTGTTCACGTGCTACTGAAATCTTCTTGGCTTAATCTGAAAAAGAAATTGCACATATCAAGGAGCAACTGTAGGGCATTGGCTTACAAGAGAACATTTTATTTGTGAAAAATTACTCCGGTATATCAGAGACACTCTGTAACAAGATTTCAATGTAATTCTTTTTATGTAAATATGACAGAATGATACACAACACTGAAAAGGTGCAAAGAAAAGAACTTCATTAGAAGTGTAAAACATTTTCAGGAATAAGAATTGCCATCCCCAGTTTCTCTAGACAACTTTTCACCTGAGGTAGCAACAACTTGTCTTTACACTGCCCTGTTCTGCTGACAGAAGCTTTCACCAAGATAAGATTCTCATCAGCTTTCTCTGTACAGTGAGTATTACCCAATCACTCTCTGAGCATAAAATCCCAGTGCGTACAGGAACAGAAGTTATATTTCCAACTGGAATGCCAACACTGACAAAAGAATCCCTTGCTAGCCAACATATTTCTCATCAGCGAAAGCACGTGGGTGGAAAACAAACCAGTGGGACCAACTGCATAGATTTTAACTATGGATAAATGCAAAATTTTAACACCACTGAGGGAAATAAGCTCGTTATTGTTTCGCTGTTTAATTATGATTTATTGTCCTCATTACATTATAGGTATGAATCCATGCTGCCATACTCAAGCCTGTTACCTCTCACTTGTACAATAATGTAAACCCTCTGCACGAAGTTGCCTCTAATGAATCCCAGTCACTGCTCACTGAGGAAACACTGAAATGGCACTTACTTAGCATGGAGACTGGAACAGTTTTAGCAGCTTATACATTGGCCAAACCAATCCATTTTAAAGCATACCACCACGAAGCAGTTAGGTACTATTGTCACTATGCAGAGGTTCACAGTAGAACCAGGAACTCTTTGTCACAAACACTACATCCAGTGAAATTACTACAAACTGGGTGTCAGATAACATGCTGAATTATTCTGACTTACAGAAACTATGAAGTACTTGGTTGTGAAGGTTACAAAATAGCTATTAGGAATAAAGATTGGACAAAACATTTAGGAGACAACGTTGACAATATCAGTAGGTCATGTTTATAAACAAATAAAAGATTTAAGTGTGGTAAAAAATGGAGTTGTAAAAGCTCATTATACCTGGTTTGATTTCCAAGAGGCAATCATACACCCTAGTTTTGGGCTAGAATATATGGTGTGGTTTTGGATAGACAAGTCTGCCTTTTAAAAGTAATTTGATTACTCTGTAGGTCTTCACCCAGGAGATAAAAATAAGGGAGCCTGAGGTGGAGAGGTTAAATTCTGAGGAATGTATTTTATTACCTTTTTGTTTGGTTGGTTTGTTTGGGTTTTTAAAATACATTTAAGCAACATAAACCTTGACTTTCTACATGTGCTTTTGAAAAGGATGGCCTGACAGACTGAAGGATCTCACCAAAAGTGAGAGGAAAAAAAATAATTATTTTTGGTACTGCATATCTGCTTCAGAGGGAAGAAAGGAAACCGTGGTCTCAGTACAAATGACTAAGTCTTAGAAAAAATATATACAGTCTAAAAAAGTAAAATAGCTTAAGGATTCAAGCTGCCTGAAGTCCTATAGGTCTGGATATGTCATTGTGACAACATAAATCATGAAGGTGATGAAACCTTCTAAGCTTTCCTATGCTCCCCTGTCTGCAAAGCATGCAATTATCTCCTGTGGAAGGAACACATTTCCTCTCTGAGTACCAAAATTCACTCTGCTTCACTAATGAGCCTCTCCTTACAGGCCTGCAGCTGTATTCACTGTCCTAATGATACACCACATTGAGTATGGACTGCCATGTCTTTTCATTTCAGGATCATCCCTCCTTGGATTTGTACAGATCCTATTATTGTCCGAAGTCACAAGTACACAACCTCGGATAAGTTGCAATTCTCTCCAGTTAATTCAGGATTTTTCTCTTACAACATGCACAGCCTTATGGCCAAAAAGGAGAAAAACATCAGTTTAAGTATCCTTGACTGTACTGAGATTCCCTCATTTCTGTTCACACTAAATGAGTTATGAATAGGTAAACCACTCCTCTGTTCACCCCATGTTGGAAAACTCTTCAAGAAAGACAATGGCACAAGTGAAGACTGTCACCTGATGCTAAGCAGTGTTTAATCACAAATGTGAGTGTGGCTGTAGATCACCAAAATACCATGCTAATATCCTGTGTTTCTCATTTCATGCCAACTCCACCTCAATGTCTACCACTGTGACAGACTTCACCAGCTGCCCAGTCTCTACTCACTAAGAGAATAAAACTGCTAACCATGTACTATGAACAAAATTCATACTCTGGCAGCAGCACCTTTTACTGTGTGTTCCTCTCTATCCCATGAAAAGCACAGATAAATATGTAATTCACACAGCCTAGTGCATAAATAGAAAGCTCAGACTACACATATTTAAAATGTATATAAATGAAACTTGGAGGAATGCTTTCAGAAACACCACCCCACAGGCCAATAGGTTTCACTGCTAAACAGAGAGACGTTCTCTCTACTCACAGCACCCAGAGTCCCCTTACATCCTTCATCTGAAAAGATTTCAGCTCATACCGGTCCATGTCTTGATTACTTGTCACTCCTCAAACCCATAAAGGCACAAAGCAGAAGCACTGCTTGCCAGTAATGCAACATCTGGGATTCCCTAGGCCTGCAAAATGAGTGTGCACTACCAGTTCTTCAAAGGAATAAAACATGGGGGAAAAAATAATCAGAACTACATTTCTCAAGTAACTATCTGCAAGGAACATGAACAGAAATAGAAGGCAATTCTATAAATAAAACAGCAGAGCACGTCGTGCCGTATTCTAGGAAGCAACTGAATTTACCAAGATATACCTGGCAGAGCAATTACATGTAAAGAAACCACAACAAATTTGCTTCCTCATCAAATATAAACTTATGAACCATATTCTATGCAATATACACAAATTCTAAGCATAATTCATGTAAAGAAAAGCACAGATTGGTAGGTGTCTGTGGATTCGTTAACAAGCAGCAGTCCTTGTGAGCATGTGTCTTTGCACAGTTATTCAAATTTCTGTAACTGTGATCAATGTACACAATCTCATGTTTGATCTCACCACCATTTTGTGAAGTGCTGTTCAGCACTAGTTTCCAAGGTGTGTTCAAGGAGCTCGCAGAACGAAGAGTCAAGAGATGCTGATTTCTTTGCAAGAAACTCCAATATCCTGTCATCATCACTTGCAGATTAGGAGGGTTAAAAATGGCAGTCCTGAGAGGCTGGACTCATATGAAGCTGTTTCCTTAAGTTCAGAAACACCACCTGCTCTGAAAAGACCATTGATCTCAGCAACATGGAGATGGTAAGTTGATAAACATACCCGTATTTGTCAGAAATTCACATTACTTTCATCTGCTGTGCAAAACCAAGTATAAAGAGTGCTGTAGGTAGGCCAAAATAACTATTGTAATTGGCTCAATGACCTTTCTATAAATAAGTGTATTACAAAGGCACTATTTGCAAATTTATTTAGGCACACAGAAAGAATTCAGTTGAGGTTTTTCTCAAATTCAAAGGCATAGCTATTTTAATACCTTTCCTGGATTTACAGCTACTTCTCTCTGCATACTGCTAAATCACTGATGCTAGAAATGATTCTTCAGCTTTTCCAGCTCCTCCACAGTGGAATGAAGCACATCAAATGGCAAGATATTTAAAAACCTATCTGACAGAGAGCAAGCATGGGTCTTTGTCCTGCACTGCTTTGTACTGTCAGATATGCACATTCTTGATGCATTTGAGTTCATCAAAAAGTTCAAAACAAAACAACCCTCTTCATTAAAATTCTGGCTTCACACTGCCAGTACTACAATTGTACATGTCACACTGGAGGACACTGTGAAGTTTAGGGACAGATTAACAAGGATGTGAGAGCCAACTCCCTTTCAAAAGGAAAGGATTTGATAGGTTGGCTCTCTTCTGTTTTGTACTGGACCTGCACATGAAATCCAAGTGTCTTCAGGTCTCAGAGGATGGCAACGTTGTGTACATCACACAGTCAGTCCACCTAAAATCTATAGATACTTGAAAATAATATGGTTTTCCCTGCACTTCATGTGAATTACTTAACTGATAACTGTGTTAAAAATAGGAAAAGACAACTATTAAGAGAGTAACTAGCAAAAATAGTAAAAGATTAATTAAAATTGGCAAAGCAAAAATCAACAAGTAGCAATATACCTACAAATCTTTAAAGTAAGTAGTATCTGTAAAGGCTAGATATAGAAGAAAATGGGAAAAAAAAAAGGCAGATCATTGCTTTAATTTTACTCTTATCAATTCCTAAAAAGGTTGGCTATTCAACCAAAATGGACAGTAATGCTGCAATACTGCAACATTAAACATTACCTAATGAGATGCAGGTGCTGGGATTCATCAGTTCTGGTCACTTTTCAAACATCACTTCCTAAGGGCACAGGAGCAGGCAATTCCAAAATGTTGAAAGTCAAGTAGATGAGGCAGAAGGCTGGCTTGGCTGAACAGGAATCTTCCCTTGGAAATAAAGCTAAAAAGGAAGGTGCATGCCCAGTGGAAGCAAGGTCAAATGACATGGGAAGAATTCAGAGATGCTGCTTGCCTCTGTAGGGAGACAACTCATGTGGCCAAAGCTCAGCTGGAGTTGAAGCTGACCAGGAATGTGGGGGACAATAAAAAACGTTTTCTCAAATACAATAATGAAAATAGGCAGTACAGAAATATCACCAGCCTGTTACAGGATGAGGATGGTCACCTCACAAACAGGGACAGAGAGGAGGCAGAGGTGTTTAATGCCTTCTTTGCCTCTGTCTTCAGCACAGATGATGGACTAAGGGGGTCTCAGTGCCCTGAGCTGGAGGGCCATGACTATGAGAATGATCAACTCCCAGTTGACCCTGAAATTGTGTGGGATCTGCTGCTCCAGCTGGATCCCTACAAATCTGTGGGGCCTGATGGGATTCATCCCAGAATGCCCAAACATCTCCTGATGTCATCAGAAAGCCTCTCTTGAGGATTTTTGAGCAGTATCTGTAGAGGTCCCAGCTGATTGGAAGCTGGTGAACATTGTCAGACAAACAAGAGCCAGAAAGCACTAAATGAAAGACAAGAACATCCACAGTCTCAGACTAGAGAGGCCACACATCTCCCAAAAGACATCCGTCCTCAGCAAGAATAAGGTAGCAGTGGGGCAAAGGGAAGATAAATCTTCCTGTACAGATACTGACAGCATTTGTTGACGCCAATTCCCTGAATATCAATGGTATCTTGTCTTTAGATAGTATTATTTATATGAAATACAAGACTTCTTACTCTCCTAACAGAGAAGCTTTCTATGATCGATATAGATGTTTTAACCTTAGGAATAATTTTTTGTGCCAGTCCAGTAACTTCATTTCTGATTACATAACACATTTGCAATCTCAAAAAAATTACTGCAGTTGACATTTTGTCTGGTACTGAGTTCCTGTAGGCAACAGATACCTTTCTACTGATTTCACTGGGCTTTGGATTATTTCATTAACTGGTGTTCTAGTTCGCAATAAAGGCCTCAATATTTACTGTGTCAACCTAATAGCTTTCAGTTATGTTTCACAGTCCAGATTCAGCAAAGTAATTAGTCTAGAGTGTTCTACTTCTCTGATGGATATGCTTAAGAACTTTGCATAACAAATCTAAAATAAGAAACTGAAAATTCATTACCTGATAAACTGAATTTTAATCTAATGCATCCTTATTTCACTAGATCTCTTCTCCCTTCCAAACAGTGAAATGCAAGAAAATGTTGTAATTTTAAGAGAAACCTATCACCACAAATTTTATGTAATATCCAAGACCAAGCAACACATTTTAGTCAAAGTTGTGTAACACTAAGGAAAATTTAAATAAATTAGAAACTTCTAGTTATTAACCTCTTAACATAAACCAGTGTGACATTAATGACTGAGCTGCAGCAATAGGCCATTGTCCTCGTTAATGACTGGAGAAAAGAAGCAATGCCATAGAGGAATGGCCAATGTTATTCAAGCCTGGCACTCACTGCTCCTCTTGTGATACAGTGAATAGACAGAGACTGATTCCTACAACTGTGGGAGCAGCCAGCACACTTCTCCAGGCAACAAAAGCAATGGCAAAGCCCCTGGTGAGCCTCTGTCCTCCTTCACTGATTGTAAGCTGCTGCTAAAAACAGGTAACTAATGGTCACATTTTTATGGTGAACCACTTGTTATTTGATAATTATTTTTTAAGGCCTTAACTGTCATGTAAGGATCACAATCTCATACTTCATTAACTATATATAGTCACATACTTTAATGAAATCTATAATATATTTTTATTTATTATATTATGTATATCCTTAACTATACTGTAGATATAGATTATTATGTTTTATTTATTTTTTCTGTCACTGAGGTTCTAGAGTTGAAAATTCAAAACTAAATTATTTAAAAAATTACTGAGAGCAGATGAGGCACAGCAGCTGGATAGAAGAGATTGTAAGACAGAGCAACATATGCAGTTGCCTTTAAGTCCCCAAACCAAGACACTAAGTCAGGTTCACCAAGCAATTTTTTTCCTGCTGGACATCTGAAGCAAAGCCCAATTCCACATCCTACCATCTCCAAAAACACTTCCAAAACCACCACACACAAATCACATACAAGTTGGATTAAAGGCTCTGCTTCTAATGATTTTCAAAGGTGCATTTCTAAGCCCCTTTCACAATCTCAAAGTAATCTTACTTGAGTGTTTTTTGGTTTATTTTAATAACTTAAGGGGATAAGAATGTAATTGTACACAGTAAAATACTAGGTCACCCTCTTGGTGCCAGGGTCTGCATGGAGTGTGGGTAGAGAAATGTGAATGAATAATAGTGCTTCCTGAAGTTGTCTCCTTTTCCACCCTTTGAAAAGTTAATTTGCACAAGAAAAACAGCAGCATATCCAAAATCCAAAACATCACAGTGAATTACTGGCTCACAATTAATTTAGCTTGGGCCATAATTCTGGTCTCCTCTGAGTTCATTTCACTGTCTGGCTCTCACCTTCTCCTTTACCCATTTGTGATCTACAATAACACATGAATACTGACTGATACAGAGGCTGCTTTTGTAGATGTACTGTGACCTTGTTAAACAAGATTTAATTCTTACTACTAAGATCAATGAGTGAGGCTTCAGAAATAATCAAAAGCAGAGCTCTCCAGAGCAAGGTTTTATTTCCACATAGATGCTCTTTGACTCTCTAAGTCAGTACATGAACTGCCTGAGTTCAACAACTTTCAATCACAAAATGCTTTGGATTGGATGGAACGTTAAAGATCATCCAGTTCCAACTCCCCTGCCATGAGCAGGGACACCTTTCACTAGACCTGATTGCTCAGAGCTCCCTCCAGCCTGGCCTTCAACACTTCCAGGGATGGGACATTCACAACTTCTCTGAGCAGCCTCTTCTGGTGTCTCATCACACTCACAGTAAGGAATATCTTCCTGATATCTAATCTAAACCTGTTCTCTTTCAGTTTAAAGCCATTCCCACTTCTATCACTACATGCTTCTGTAAAAACTCCCCCTCCAGCTTTCTTGTAGGCCCCCTTCAGGTACCAGAAGGCTGCTCTAGGGTCTCCTGGAGTGTTCTTCAGGCTGAACAGCCCCAACTTTCCCAGCCTGTCTTCATAGGAGAGGTAGTCCAGCCCTCAAAGCATCTTTGTGGCCTCCTCTAGACTGATTCCAGTAGGTCCGTGTCCTCCTTATGTTAGAGGTTTCAGAGCTGGATGCAGTATTCCAGGTGGGGTCTCACCATAGCAGAGTAGAGGGGCAGAATCCCCTCCCTCGACCTGCTGGCAATGCTGCTTTTGATGCAGTTCAGGATGCAGTTGGCTTTCTTGGCTGGAAGCACACAGTGCCAGGTGTCTTATCCCTACATGCCCTTTGCAATGAAAGTATGTTTGAAATCTATTTTTTTTTTCCAAGAGCGAAAAGCCTCCCATACAAAAAAAAACACTTATTTGTTCATCTGCTAGAGCTGAAACAGTTTTCCAAATACTCATAAGGTCAAAGTATGTATTATAGGCATTGTATTAGTAAGGAAATCATACCTATTACTATATTACATCTTCTAGAAAGTTAAAACCACAAGCAGATGAGATGGCACTGCACTGGAGTTATGGAAAACCAGTGACTCAGCTGTGAAATTTACCTCTTGACACACTCACTGCTCATGCAGGTAGCTCAAGCTTCCCAAGGGAGAGTCTTGTCAGGTGTTACCTCCCCCTAACTGCAACTGCACAGCACATTAGCCCGTTCAAACTACATAGGAAACATTAGGGTGGACAGTCAAAGGCAAGACCCATCATGCCCCTAATCCTCATTCTCATCCATACATGACTTGCAGACAGGCAAGACACCATGAAATTAGTATTAGCGGTTACCTACCTGACTCATTACCTACCAAACATTACCAAAGGCCATGCCACCACATTCAACTGTGCCACTTGAATACGAGCTCTCAATACATACCCGTGTAACTGAAATCAGAAGAAATGAAGGCCTGAAGGACAAGGCTGCCAGCTATAAGGCTATAATCAGATTGTTGTCTTCAGCCAAGAATTTTATTTTAGGTTGCATTCAATAAAAAAAGGCAGGTCAGTCAGAAATTTAACTGGTTGACCTAGATACCGTGCACCTTAGTCAGTTATTTTTACATCTTTTTCATGGGTTTATCTTTCTGGACAAAAATTAAGTCCTAAGTGTTCTTACAATTGACATATTTACACTAAGATCCCTATGTATAAAATATTCAATGGGTAACATTTATAGTATTTGTAGCATCTTTTGCCTCAAAGTACCTAAAACTGCATTTTCACTAGCTTTTAAAAAAAGACAGTTTTCAGTTCAGAAATCACAGGTTGCAATGACTGAAGAGAGTTCTGTCTCAGTAATTCCAGTTGGCTCCTCCGTCAGCACAACATAACATGACAGCTTTCACAATGCATCACCTTCCTTAAATATAAACGCCATCTTTGTGAAATACTGCCAAGAAGTTTGGCACAGTTGCCAGTCTGGATTACAAGAAGACCACTATGGCACTGACTTGCTCAGAGTAGAATGCTCTTTGGGCAAATGCATCTATCCTTTTGCAGAAATCAAAGACAACAGGTAAAGCAGCAGTCACAACCATGATAGTCACCTCCCTGTAACACATACAGCAGATAACCTTTGGTGAAAAAACTATGAATGTCAGCTGTTGATGCTCTAACCTCTCTACCACTGGTGCATTTTGGAGGCTTGCTTGGTCCTAAGGGATTTTAAGAAGACACAGCCAGAAATGAACTATTCCAGAACATATTTACCACCCATATGGTTGATGTTACAATTTTTAGGAATGGTTATAATGTTCCGCTCCATCACCCACAATATATTCAACTTGCCATCTGAAGCTACCTGTGGGTTAGCTGGGGTTTACCTTTATGGATTCCAGCAATAAAATCTGTTATTTGGCTGGATAACTGGCTGCATCTTTCACTGAATTTATTATTAAGAATACAACACAACAGTTGAACAAGACATAAGCTATTGCCATGGCACAGCACCACACACATTCACAGCACTCAGATCAAGTTTTAAATGCTTCAGCAGAGAAGATCAGCTGCAATGAGGCAGTAACTGAAGGCAGGCATAGCTTTTTGTGGCTAATGCTATTTGAGCAGCCATCACAACCAGAAAAACAGGGTCTGTGCCCCACAGATCTGTTTATCCAAAATGACAATAAGCTGTACAACGATAAAGAACAAACACGAAACAGACAATGGCAAAGGCAACTAGAAAGCTGAAAATATGATTTGGTTGATTCAACAACGAATCATCATATTTTATTTTCTAATGCTTATTATTGTACTATTATTATTGCTGTTAATGACATGGACTTCTACTTTTGCTGCAATGATCAAAAAGACAGGTAAGCCCTTTCCTGAGAAAACAATGACGGACCTTTCAGATGTTATTTGGAGCTGCATGGCTTGGTCCTATTTCTCCTCACCCCACATGAGCCAGTACAAATTCACTGCCAGAGTTCTCAACTCACTAACCCAAATGGTTTAACAAGCTGAAGGACACCAGAAGCAAGATTTCCCCAGCTGCTTCCTTCTTAATCAGGCACTTTGGTTGATATGAGCTGCCTGTCAGCCAGACTTGTAGCCTGTAACACCAAAACAGAGCCATAAACTACAAACACAGTGAAAAATAAGATAAATTATTAGTGTTCTCAAACTGAGAAGAGTCAAGCTCTCAGTGAACTAGTAGACAAAAAAAAACCAAACAAAAAAAACCCCAACAAACCAAAACAAACAACAAACTTCTTTCTTCCACAAAACAAGAGTAAATAGTTTTGTGTCTGGTGGGGTTTTTTCCCCATGAGAATGTCTCTTCAATGTCAACCATCAATTAAGAAAATCAATGCTCCCTGCATCTCCCTGTCCACCTCTCAAACATAACTACTCACCAAACCCTGAGAAAACTTCTATTTTCTTCATGGTACTGGCGCATTTTCCAGAAATAACACCTTTGTGTTGCCTACATCCCTGATTCCTAAATTCTGCTTTTCTTTTCTTACAATGTTTCTTATCATGCTTCTTTTAACATACTTTTTGTGTGTTTCTATTAAAGCTACTGATATAGCACTTTGTATTTTAAGCAATTTTCCACTTTGTGTGCTTCTATGAACTATAAAGGAACTTTTGGCACCACACAGTGTGAAGCTATTTTGGGCATGCTGCTGTGTCAAAAAATATTTATATACAACAGAAACTTTCAGGAAAATGCCTCTATAATCTTTGGAAGAAAAAAATATTATCTTTTTAATTAACTACTATATGCATCGATATTCTAGATATATATGTAGTTGAATCTATAACATTCCTTCTGAAAAGAGTTTTTCTTAATTCTCTTTAGAGAGCACTTTGTTTCCTTGTGAGCTGCAGCTTTCCCTAGCCCTCTTTGCCGAGCACCTAATTTCTGATATTTTCAGTTTTCTGCAGTACAGCAGAGTGAAGAATATCCATTCAAACTACAAGTAAACCCCTACTGTTCCCACGTGAGCTCTCTTTTTAGATCCTATCTTCTCTTGTCTATGATTAGACACTTAAAGCAACAATCACACCCCACAAGCAGAAATTTGCTCACGGAGTTTTAACAGTTTTCTGCCCATTACCTCATTAAGATCCCAAGTTCTTTTTAAGTGAAATGTAAAACAATTAAGATTTTACTTAGTAGCTCATTTAAAGATTGTCAGCTTTGGAGTGCAGGCTTTAACTTACTAAGTCTGTTTCAATAATTTCATATGCAACGAAAACCTTAGAGAAAAAGTAGTCCGTTCTGACTCTTCCTATGCATTCATCTCCAGAGAGATTTGGTATATCCATATCACAGGCATTTTTCCCAAGAGCTCATTTTTATGAGCAATTGTTTTTTACCAGCAATCTGGACAGATAGCCAATGTCCATTCCAGGCTGGGTGTTGCACATCTTTGTCCTTCAAGCTTGTATTTATCTCCCATTGTTCCTACCACAAACCCTAGAGCAAACAAACAGTAGTCACAAGCCTCCAGTTGTCATAATCCTACAATTTGTCAAAAGCAGTGAAAGCACCATTCTGTACAAATAGAAAAAAGGAGCTCGACTTCTTTCAGTGAACTGTGTCCTTCAACTTTCAGACAAACTGGGCACTGAGTTGAAAGATGTCCTCAGCATCTGAAGCACTGACACTATAGTAAAAAAGTCTGAGTCAACAGGCAAGGAAAAGCCTCACTGATTTCAATGTGACAACTGGCAGTAAGAAACTATCAAAAGCAAGGAGCTATAACTTGTTCCAGAAGAAGTGAACCCTCTTCTGTTCCCTGCCAGAGGTTATCAAAACCACTTTGAAAAGCCCCCAGACACTGCCAAATATTTTGTACATTGCAGCTGCCAACCCAAATCACAAAAAACTAAAAGCAGAAAGGGAAGCCTCCCAGAAATTATTTAATGGCATGGAATTATATCTACAATCACCTCCTTTCTCTGGGATGCACAGCAAGTTGAGCCCTTCTTTGTGTCTGCTTTCTGGAAGAGGAGTTCACTGGAGCAGAAATTGCCTTTATACTTGTGCCTTGTGCAGCACAGATAATGTCACCAGTATTCTGCAAATACAGCACTGCAGCAGAACATCAGCACTAAGGAGCTGATTGTTCAAAGTGACTTTATAAACTTAAAACTTTGTTTCTAGAACATCGATCTTCTTGGGACTTTTTTCAGTGCCTTAAACTGATAAAAACTTAAGACAGTTCTTTTCATTTAGGGAAACAATACATCTGGCATAAACAAGCTTTTTCTTGGCCCTCTTCTCAATGCTTAGGATTTTTAGGGCAGTTCAAGGCTGGCTGATTTGTTCCTCCACTCTTTCACAATATTACATGCAGCTATTCAAAAGCCATCCAATTAGGAGGAAAATAAAAAGAGCAAGTCAGCCTCCTTTCTCCACACCTCAGACCTGCTAGAAAACCAGTGGGTTTTACTGGCATGCCAAAACAATGTATGACCCCAGACTGCATTCATGAGATTAACCTTTTAGGTTCCCTAAGGTAAAAACAGAACACCTGGTATGAAAAACATCAGGAAGGAAGAAGTTTTAATATCTTTGTCTATAATGCCCCTTTATACTATGTTAGCATTTTAATGGAGGCTAGGACAGTAAAGGGGGACAACTCCTTTGCAAAACCCTGTGTAAGACACACATTTACCAGTTTCAGAAGAGGGCTGGACAACTTTTTGCACGCTATATTGTTTTAGAGGAAATGAACTCTACTGGGTGTCATAATCTGTTAGTTAATATTGGAAGTGGCCTGAAGGCCCCGTAACAAATGCAACCTTCAAAAAGGGCAGCTCAAACAGTCTAAACGCGCATCAAACCAACCGAAATGGTCATAATTCAGTAATCCCTTAAAGCCGAACTCCATTTGACACAGAACAAATTACTACTTTGAGCCTTGGGATATATTCTTAAACTTGGACTTTCCAGCTCCCTCCTTTGAGATGGTTACTATCCATCAGTTAAAGTTTTTAATAAGCCATGGTTTATGGAAGGGACTGTGAACTACAGATAACTCTTGTACCAGAATCCAGACCATAAATGCAATACAAAAATATATTTTGCTATTTTTGTACATCACTCTGTTCTACACAGCCCCAAAGTGATCTTATCAGCATTCCATACCAGGAAGTCAGATATATTACTGCAGCACATGCATTGGACAGACAATAGCAAATTGTAGAAAGTCATAAGAAGACAACAGAAAGAGCTTTTCAGAGAAGTAAAGCAGTCTGATCCATTGGGAAAAAACATCTGTGAAAGGACAAAACAAAATGGGAATAAGGACAAAAGGAGAGGACTATTTTTAGCAGCATATTACAACTGAAACTGTGTCTGATCATCCTGATATGTGCATACATCAAAAAACATGTCAAATGTCCAAAATGCAGAATAAATGAGAAACGCATGAAGAGAGGACCTTTCTTCAAAAAAGTTTTGATTTTTTTTTCCTGTCATTCAGTGTGCTTATATATAATTTGGGTTTAAAGTATTAAAAGTTAAGTGGCAATACATTTTCCATTTCTCAGACTACTGCCCATCTAGTAATCACATTTGATAGGCCTTGGTGAATGCTTTAAAGAATTAATTGGGCTGGCTTTACTACAGAGATGTATCCCTATAGCTGAGTCTCCTTGTGCAACAGTTCCTTCTCCCTGACATTCTTCCTAGATTCTCTTAAGTCCATTACAAATGTCGGCAGATGCTTTCTTGATGACATTTCTACTTTCACAGAAAAATTGAAAACTTTTCAACCTTTCTTCCAGATCCACACTACAATATTCTATCATGTCCTTAATGATTCCATCTTTATTGTAATGAGTTTACAGGGTTTGCTGGTTCTTTCCCTTCAATTGAATTCCAGAAATGAGCCTTTGTACTCAGATGACAGGGAGTCATAATACTGTTATAAAAGTGGTTTTTCACCATGCTTAAAATGCAAGGATGTTTTCCATGTATCAAAAAGCAAATTGCTTCTTTGTTAAGCAGGAACATAAAACAGAAATTGCCTGGTTTTTAAGTTACCGGAAGAATGCAAAGGATACAAATTATTTTCAGAATGTCTTTTCAAAATAGCCCTTTCAGTATTTCAGTGGCTGTTCTAAGATGATAAATTCTAGTCTGAAAAAAACTAAGTTCATCATACAAAGAGATTTTATTCACCATCATAAAAAAAAGTAAAACTCTATTGGTCTGCCGCTTTACCACTGTTCTTTCTTTCATATTTCCTAATTTTTGTTACCATTTTTGTCCCAGGGTAACCTCCACAGTCCCAAAATGTGGAATCTTACTGAACAGTAGTCATCATTTTAAGGACTGACTGAAATTCACAGAAGATGAGTTTATGCATCTCACATTTCAGCAAAAGCTGACCCAAGTACGTTTGGGGTGTTAAGTTCAGGCATGAACTTCGACAAAGGTAAAATAAGCAATTACTTACATTAGCATGGTTTCAGGCACAGTACTCGCTCATCGACTCCTCTGCCTAATTTGCTTGTGCCCAAGCCCTGGAGAGAGAGATTTCCCATTGTTATTCAAGAAAATGTAGCATATACGGACTCAGGGCTACTATGGAAGCAATTTCTGTAGTTCCTGCTCTCTGTGCTCCCCTTCCTCAGCACTCCATCAACTCCAAGAACTGATTTTCCAGAAAACTTGTTCCATACCACATCATTTTGGTGACAAAACTTACGCTGGTAACAAACCTTAGGCTAGCTTTGAATACTTCGAGTGACTCAACTTTGAAACATTCTTTAGACCTCATTCCAAATGTATCAACCAGAGGAACAGGCCTTATACCTTCTCCTGTCCAGTCCAGTGGAGGCAAGGCAGACTGTTGAAGGGTGAAATGGTTCCCCACTGAGGCCACTTACCTGAAGGTTTCTAATGAAATTTGAATGCTATTCTGGTGGTATCTTTTCTAAAGCTCATATCCTGGACTCACTAAAACAAACATGTTAACAGCTTAAGGCAACTATCTCGTGGAATATAAAAGGAAATGTTTTAAATTGAAGGGTTTCAAACTCTCTGATCATAACACTGCAAAATTTTCTGGTGTTTTTCAAAAAGATGGAATGTACCTACAGTGACAGAAGCCTTATGAGGTATTACAAGAGCACGTTAAATATTAAAAGCAATGAGGTCAGGTAATATATTTGGTAAGTTTTCTAGAAGACCAGAATAGTTAAAGTTAAGTAGAAACACATGCAACAAACAAGTTGGCTATTCTGGCACAAGTTATAGTTACCTGCTACTGACAAAGAGACCAAAATTCACGCTGCTGCTACTACTACAAGAAATTCCACCCTCCTCTCTCATTTCCTGATAAGAAACTATTCAAGCCACCTGTTGATGCTATTAATGCTGATTCTGTAATACCTGTAATAGAAAATGCACTCTCTATTCCAAAGATGCTTTTCCTTGTCTACATTGTCTCGATCCAGCAAATTATTATGTGTCTAACTTCAAAGATAACAGGCATTACATTCATTTCCATGGCATTTCTTATATGCTTAAGAACTTGCTAGCATGCACTTATCAAGGACAGCAGGACACTAAAAATAGAGCAACAGTGCACTCCTGATCTGAAATTACTCACTTTGTACAGAGATTTAAATTTATAATTAATTAGTCAAAATGTCACAGCAAAATGCATGTTACAGGAGAGGAGATTCACTGGATAACCTGAAATACCACCTGAACCTGCCAGACTGCAGTGTGATTTCAGGTCCTGCTGTTTTGCACATGTGTGGTAGAATCACAGGCACAGCACACCCCAGCTAGTAGAGCCCAGCCTGTATTCTTTGTGTGGCACCGTGTCAGTCATGATTTGGAAAGCTATGGTTTACTTGCAGCAATGCTGCCTCCATGATCACTTTGTGTATTTCACTAATTGCTCTCCCTTTTGGGAGTGATTTCTTAACATCCAGTGAAAACTCTCTTCCTCCTTTAGCTTTAGGCTATACGTCTTGCCCTAGAATCAACACAAGCATTTGCAAAAGCAATTGGGGAACAAACATCTCAGGCTGGTCTTGTTTCAATACTCCTCAGTTTGTTTTGTGTACAATACATAGCAGCACTTGTAGGTACAACACAGAAAGCCTCATTTGGAAGGGCCGTAGGCAACCACAGTTCTGACTGTCTTTAAAATATGATCAGCTGTTCTAGTGGGAAAAAATATACATGAACAATATTCATATCTAACAGCATACTGCATATCCAAATGTTATTCAGGATAAATTGACCTAGCTATATGAAAACATTTAACCAGTCAACTGCCAAGACTTTTCTATTACAATACCTGTAGTCTTTCTCCTTCCTATTCTCAGTTCTAAACATAAGGCCATCATTCATGATAGTTTGGAATTGCACACAAGTCACTTTTAAGTTTTTACACACTACAGAAAACCAGTTTTGAATGAAAGCCATTGATGGTAAAAGTCAATGTGAACTTGTTTATTTGGCTAGTATATGGTACTTGGTATTGTCAGGACAGCATAATGTGAGCAGAGCATAGCCTTAATCTGGATATAGAAAGATGAAGCCACTGCAAATACAGGAAAATCTCTAAGTAAAAGCACAGCTTACAGATGAATGGGCATATTAAAATCTACTGTGAATTTATTCAAATTATCTTAGTAAGCTTCTCAGAAATCCCACTGTTTCAAAGAAAACAAGAAAACCTGACAGTGAAATAAATCAACATTAATACAGACCTTAATTTATTTGCCATTTCATCTTCCTATGTGACAATGGTTGCTATCCTGAAAAAATATTATTTCCAAAACACTAGCTAACATCTGCATCCAGAACTGAGAGCTGGAAATTGGAAGAATTAGGAGAGTTAGAAATTATTCCTCCCCAAAGGAACATATTAAAAAGCAGAAGCCAGATAAGGTAGACCTGTCATGTAGAGTATGAGTGATGTGAAATGTTAAGGAAAATGCAAATGGTACTTCAAAAAGCAATTACACCTTCAATCACTTCTTATCTGTGAAATATAGACTATGACAAAGGCTTTCTACAAACAGATGCATTTTGAAAAGATTGGAGGAAATAAAGTACGGTAGGGCAAATAGCTTGAAATATAATTGACCCAACCTTAGTATCTTTCTTAACAGAAGTCAACATGTTCAGAGATTAAATAATCCAACAATCCAGGTGAAGCTGCTTTTATCTGCATGTGCAGTGTAAAAAATCTAGCTATCTGGAACTACCCAGATTGCTGGTTTAAGTTATTGTTTTACCTGCATTTTTCAACAAGGCTGTTCTACCCAAAGTAAATGAGGCTGGAAATACCAACTGTAAATCATGATATCCACATGGATATTGGGAACAGACAGATAAAACATTCACAATAAAATCCAATAAGCCATACCATATTAGAGAAAACACACAGAGAAAATGGCACAGGAGAGCTATCTGCTCACTGAGCTGGCTGATACTGATGCCATCTTGTGCCTAAGTGCTCAGCTCTTCCTAGGCTGAGAGGTTTCGTAACACCTTAAAATCCAGGCAACAATACCATTTGTGTTGTTGTCATAGCAATTCTGACAGTATGAAAATGGATGGCCAGTTACAATTCACAGGGGATAGTTAATTTCAGTAATTCTCTTCAGCAAACATCCTATGTCAAGCTCCGACTCTTTGTGAACTGTTTGTGAGAGCAGAAATCTAGGACTAGTAAAAGAAACAACAAATCCACTGACCTTCCTCAGGAGTCTGAGCACAATCAGCTCCAAAGAATTCTTTCATTAGGAACTCAAAAGTGAGAAATACTCCAAATCAGTGGAAGCCTTCAGAATCTTGCTTTAATTTCTGCATCTCTGTTTCAAAAATAAAGGCAGCTTTATTAAGCTCTCTCATTAAACTGCTGTGAGGCTTCCTAAATGCCTGCATGCAAATAGTGTGTTTTTTAAAAGTTAGGAAAAAGAAAAATTAGTCGGCGGAAAAAAAAGTGCTTTAACCATTGAGTATAAAAGTAGAAAATAAAGATCCTCCTCCTTCCTCTGCTTCCCTTTTTTTCCCTATCCAAAACCCAAACAAACTACTCAGTGATCTGAAGCTGATGGAAAACAATAAAAACTATAAAAATATGGAGGGCTAATTCTTAGTTCCATTCCTCCAAAAGCAACTCCATAAAGTCCTAGCTTTTATCACACTAAATGAGACCAGACATACAAAGGTATAAAAGAAATCACAATATGGACCATATATCTTTTTTCCCTTCACCATCACAATTGTGCAGTGAAGTAGCCAATGTTATCAAGGAAGTTTTACAGATAACAAACAGAAAAGTAGCTAACAATCAATACAGAAGATTATAGCATATTTTGCGCCCATTTATTTCTAAGTGGTTCATAAAACTGTCACCTTACTCATCTCCCGAATTTTACAAACTGAAAATACAGGAAAATGACCTAAAGCATAAAATAGCTTAGGCAATAAATGAAACACACGTCATCACTCTCTGATTCAAAGCCTTCTCCACATGCCCAAACCCCATCAAGTAGTTAAAAAGGATCTCATATTCAACAGCCAAAAGAGACCCCTTTTCATACTGATGTTATTTACATTTCCTAAATCAAGAGCACTTATTTCTAAAGCCCACATTATACTGCAGTATCTATCACGTATTCCAGCTATATGTATACTATACAGATTTATCTCGTCATACTCATTGAACATGTGTCCTTTGAACATGGAAGCCTTTTAATTTGGCAGCCAAAGCAACATTTCTTGCCTCTTCTCCTGTCCCTCACAGTGAACAGCAACATTTTTCATCTTTACTGAAAAATGGCTAGGGTTCCCAATTCTCACAGAGCATATTTCACAAGAAATTTACTCACTGATCTATCAGAAGACTTTAATTTTACTTTGTTACAAAGAGTGAACCCGAGGAACTCTGTATGCAACCCAGTCATGTCCATGCTATGACAGTTTCAAACTGATGTTACACATAATCTTAATTTAAGGCATAACAGCTGCTCGTTTTTGGGTGCCTTTTGGAAGGGAAGTAATCACAGTTAATGTTTCATATTCTGATCCCAAACAGCAGGTGTTCAGATGAAAGCTCTGGGCTACCAATTTGAAATTAACTCCCAACAATTTCCACTGCTGACAGTGCAACAGTTGGCAATCATTTTAATAGCACTGGCAAATCTTCCCATGTCAATAAGCCCTTATCTTCAACATAACGTAGATTATTTTCTTCAGCTTAGATTCTGAACTCTGTAAACTGCTGATTAAACTTGTGGTTCTCATCTATGACAAGGGATTGAGCAGTCTGTGATTAAGTATCAGCTCAGGAGGCCATTTTAGATGCCAAATTATTTCAAGCTGAAGTAGGAGGTCAGTTCTGCCTCAACATACCAGATGTTTCCATGCACAAAGACATCACAGGATGAAACACCACCAAAGTCACTTCCACACTGAAAACATGAGCATTCCTTCAGGACACGTGGTGAGCCTCAGTATCTTTTATTGTGTCAGTGTTTCACTGCTCAGTATACAAACAAAAAGATCCTTTGGCTGAGCCAAATGTTTTCCTACACTTGATGATACAGGATTTTCAGATGTGAATCTATCACCAAACCGCAACAGAACACAAAGCGTGGTTCTGAACTTTGAGAACTCCAACCCTTTCACGCATTACCCTTTGCAAAACGTTATTAGTATGGGCTGTGTCCATTTTATTCTCAGAACAGTGCAATTCAGTCCAAAGTAGGGATGCATGCTGCTGAAATGCACAAATGAGGCTGATGAGTGATGTGATTAGCAGAGAGAGGTCAAGCATCCAAGCGTCATAACCACATTACTGTCACCTACATACCTGGTTCAGCTCCATTCAGACTCAAAATGAATTAGTCTCCAACAGGCCAGTACCCTTCCTACACTCAGTAAAACTCAGAACCATGAATTCTGTCCAACCTGTGAACTCAATATGAAGGAAGTGGGGCTCTCTTGAACCAGTTTTGGATAAAAGCTTAACTAATACCCTTCCTGCAATGTTAAAGACACTTAACAAGCATTTACCAATGAATTTGTTAGATCACTCTTAACTCAGTTCTGGTTTACAGAAAGAACTATGCAGGAAATATTTTTTTAGCTTAATGATGAGAATCATTGATGGGAAGGAAAGTTTTCAAAGTGAAAAAATAATTGCTGCAGAAATGACTTGAAGAGTAAAACAGCATGTACAACACAAAAAGGTCTTGCCTATTCTAGCACTTGCAAACACTTGTTTAGAAACCTGTCCCGTGTTGTCTAACCACCAGAACTGGAGATAACTACTGCCTTAGCAGAGAATGTCAAGTAGTACTAGTGACAAACTAAATAAAACCCAGAATTTATTTCATCAGGAATACTAGAACTCATTTATCAAACCATTGCAATCTGGCTAAATAACCAACACAAATGTAATAGTTTGAATTGCTTGCAAGTTGTATTTCATATCTCAAAGTACAGGCCATGCTTGGGAAGCTACACGGAAAGCCTCTGTACCTTTGACAGAGATGTACAAGAAATAGTTTAAATTTCTGTTCTCTCTTTTTAATAACCAAAACTAGTACCTCTCTGCAGACTTTTTAACAGGGCACAGTGTAGGAGGCACCACCTTACTAACACCATTAATAATGGCGGTAATAGGGGCAATAAATAGCAGCCTCTGTTAAAAACTAACAGAACTTGCATTATTTATCACACTAGTACTCCATTTATCAACTGCCTTTAGTAAGAGCCATCACCAGCCATGTCACAAAACAGGCACAGAATCATGCAAAAAGGTTACAGAAGGTACTGGAATTAAGCTCTTGTCTTTGTCAGGGCAAGAAAAGATCTAATTTATATCCAAAAAGCTAAATGCAAAATTCTTCAGATCCTTTGGTCTTGTTTATCTTTTATAATAATTTAACATGATTCATTTTTCTTTGGTCTCGAGACAATGAATTCAGAAACAAACATACCACACACAATAACAATTTTTCTATCACTTCCATCTTTGGTTTCACAGACTCCTGTCTCTGGAGCCAAGAAATAAACAAACACACATGATAGCAGGTGTAAATACTTAAAGCCCAGGTGTACTTCATCTTCTGATCATTATTAAACCTTGCAGAGGCAGACAATACTTAGATGCACTGTACTGAGCATAATAATCAGCATGGGGCCAAGAGGTCAGGTCTCCCTCGGTGGCGTTTCACAGCATTTGAACATTACACACATGACAAGAATATGAATGAGTTCTTTGCAACAAACATGCACTTTCAGAGGGACAGGCAAAACACATTTCTGTCACCTGTGCTGTCATTTGCTGCCTCAATGCACCAAGTCTCTTGACAGATACCAAAAGGGCGTGAAAAACTGCAAAGAAAAAAGGGACATAAAGCGGGATTTCACACTGCTCAGTTTTAGCATGTTTCCTTTACAAAAGCTAAAGACCCAACCACTGCCTGCGGACTGTTCTCATAAAGCTATGCCTCTCCAACAGCAAGTCATGACTGCCTTGGGAGTTAGAGAAGTAGTCAGCAGCAGCTCGCTTCTACCCTAATCAACAGGGGTTAAATTCGTGTGAGGTAGAGGGAGAGAACCCATAAAATTACCAGCCTTAATGCTCGCACAAAACAACCACTAACTCTTCAATTGCTGCCAACAGCTGCCATTCCTCTAGAAGGACTGTAAACCACCACAATGAGGAACTACTGCATGGAAGACAAACTGAGGCTGACTGAAAATGCCACAGGAAGACAGAGGAGACAAAGGGGATCATCCATCTGAAATGCTTGAAGAAAATGGTCTTGTGGGGAAGCACACAAATCAGAGAGGAGATGGTATCCTCCTTCACCAGATTCACTCCCTCTTAATTCCGTTCCCAAACTTGCTTGCTGCCTTCCCAATTCAATGCGTTCCTTCTTTCAAGTATCTTTTTTTATCTCTGCAGCCCATTTTTTTCCCTTTTCCTTATTTTGAGGTTTGTTTTTTTTTTTATACTACACCTTTTGTAACTTCTCAACTTCCTTTTTGATTCTTCTACCCACACTGCCTACTTCTTTTCTGGTCTGTCGACTGCTGTTTTTCAGTGGCCAACACTTGTCTTTTTTTTGCCCTTTCTTCTGTTCAGAACATCCTCTTCTCATTTCTTCATTCAGTATGTCTCTTCCTGAGCACACCCTTCCCACTTCTATACCTTCTTCCTTTCTCCCCTCAAGGACACTTCTTGACTTTTCCCATACCGTTAGTTATTTCACTCCTTTTCCTGTCTTCAGTCTCCAGACTGAAAGAGATTCCAGAAACAAAGCCAAGCCCAATGCTCAATGTAAACTCTGGCATAACAGTCAATCATCAATCAAAAAAGGAGGAGTGATTATTGACTTTAATGGTCAAAGAGGGTGAAATGGACAGGTGAGAAACAAAAGCAATGTAGGCAAGAACAGTACTTTGATCCTATCGATGCTGCTTCTCTAGTTATGCTTGGAGACCACTAAATCTTACTTCTCGACACCAACACTTGCTGCTCTTCTGCCTGCATGGTCCTTGGCCTCAAGAGCCCTCCTTTCAGTTGGGGTTAGTCAAACAAGACTTTTGAAGAGGGGGCATGATCACACCAGAGTGAGGGAAAGAAATTAATCCCTATTTTATAACAGAGGAGACAGAAGGGGGTTTTTTCATTTACATCATGCAACCCTCAGATACCTACACCACCACAGGCAACCAGCACAAACATTATTGGGCAATTAAATACCTGTTTTGAAGTAGTCTGGGAGCAAAGAAATGGTAGGAAGCAAGTGACTTATTTCCCAGTAGTGTGTCCCATGGCTAAGTTACCCCAGAGACAGGGAACTGGAGCTTTAAATTACTTTATCTGAAACACCTAATACTGCTGAATATGTGAGTGGACTTCACACAGGAGCTGAGGCAGAGCCTCAGTAGGCAAATTAAACCAAAAGCGCACACACACACACAAAAGTAATTTTTCATACATTGGTAAACCCAACAAATGGTCAAATAACCCCAAACTCAATTAGTGTATCTAAACCTGAACTAGCTCCATAGTTATTTTCAGAAAACCCAAGACTAGGCTATATGTGTTTGTTTAATCACGATGCTAATTAAGCTATCATTAATGTCCCTGATTCTCTGAGTTTAATAACAAAAAGCAGCCTCTTAAAATTTAATCCAGTGGTGTATCCAGCTGCCAGAAAACATGGACAAGTTCAGTCAGGAAGAAAAAGGTGCTTCCTGGGAAACTGTGGTCTTATACAGTTTTTCTTTCTCAGATTTGTGAAGAAATTTGTAAGAACACAATCACACAACCCTCTGAACTCAGAATAGTCATATTAACAGCCTTTCATCCTGCTGGGATAAACTTTGTTACCATACATCAGTCTGGTAACAGTCTCATTTTGGTCAGGAACACACAGGATTTTAAAACCCACAACATATCACAGCCTTCATTCTTCAAGAACTTCTGTAGCAACTGATCTATTCCTCAGCTGACTCCATAAGAAAGTCCAATTGTATATCTCCAACTAAGGGAAAGCAAAATGTTTCTGAATGCCTCAGTGTCTATATTCTCCACCTTTGTCTATCTCACAGTTGCCTAAGATAGATTCAAGAGACAGGGAACAGAACAGTGCAGACTTCAGCTTCCCACCAGACTCCTAATGGTGCAGGAATAAGTGTGGGCTGCCTCTGCTGTTCACTCTTCAGTTCCCAAGTTTCCAGTTTAGGATGAAGGAAGGACAGGCCAAAAAGAGGCACAAGATTAACTGGGTCACATGAGAAGCTATAAAGGAGGTGAAACAGAACAGAACAGTGATGGAATAAGGCCATATGAATTTATGCCTTACAAACCAAAAAAAAGGGGATCCTGAGAGGGTTGAGAATTTGGAAAAGGCAGTGTAAATAGGAAACATTTTAGCTACTAGCAAAGAGTAAGTATTTTCCTCTTTCAGGCATACACAAAGTCAAAATATGCCCCTGCAGCTTATACCCGAAGAACAAAATGGAAAGAAAAAGTATGAACTAATCCTTTGCATGCTTGATCACTTGTTTAGAAATCTTTGGTTGAAAATTTAGAAGAGTTCACACTAGTGATGAAGTAGATTTAAAAGCAAAATACTTCCTATTGTTACAAATTGCCTGTTTCTCTTCAGAGATTTTGCCTCATTATGGCAAAAGAAAATTACCCTGGAGAACAATACAGCAGAAAGATGTTATTGGCTGTGCATGGAAACAAACCCCAAGTTTCTTATTTAACCTTCCATCACAGGTGAGACACCTGTCTGCTCCTATAAAGAACCTTTATGACCTGCCTCCATCCCTCTTAAATTAAATTTCCCATCAAGTATGGTATTGAATGAGGAGCCCTCACATAAGCCCAGAATACCTGTAATCCATCACCATCACCCTGTAATCCTCGTGGTCACTCTCATTTTACCTGTCACATGTAAGAGTAATCATCTCCAAATATCTGCTGAACAATGTCAGCTTAGTCCTTAAAACAGCAATTTTCCTGGAGGTATATAAAGATAAGAAAGAAAGACTATAAAGCCATGGGAAGTGTCATCACTTCCACATCGTTTTATTTTCTTTCAGGTGGAAGCCATGAAGACTGGTCAGATTTTCCTCCATGCCACATGGTTTTTCCAGAGCTCTCAAAATACAATTACAGAAACTCCACCAGGCATGGGGAAAGGCCACACTAAGTGTTTGACAGGCCTATGAAGAGCTACAGAAATGCAGGTGTAAAAGGGTGATGCCCAGGACTGTCAGCAGTAATTAATTATTGCTCATTTGTTCTCTAATAAATCCTTACACAGGCAATGCTGAATTTATTATTTTTTAACATGTAGGATTATTTTGTTACTCATCAGTAATGTGGATGTTATCTGAGCTAGTCAGGAAAGCTTCTGGACAAAAACAGGGAGGAGGTACTGAGGCACTGTTCAATTTAGCAACTGTTGCCATGGAAATATCCTTTTTACTGGGTGCTGATGATTATCTCATGTTTGAAGTGTGATTTATGCACAAACTGTCGTTATTCCAATGTAGAAATGCAGTGTGCTTCTTGCACTTTTCAGAAACACATAATTTGCCAAAACCAACTACTAACCATGAAAATATATTGGTGTTCTGCAGTATAAAAGCCAATTACCAGAGTAAAAACAGAAGCCCTTTCCAGATCCAAAATTAACAGAACAGGAAACGTAATGCAATTCCCTTTTTTTTTCCTCTTCCCACAGGAAAGGACAGGGAGACTATCTGGTCCAGCAGCTGCTATTGTTACGCATTTACAAATGCACAGGCTGCATAAAGACATACTCAGTTTACTGCTGCAGGATTTTTGTCAGTTTTCTTTTGTGCCTAAAACTAATTTTTAGAATCAACATTCCTCCACAAGCTTAACCACATTTTTTAATCTGCTTTGGCCTGATATTTGCCTGCCAATCACCTCTCATTCCACACGCTTTTTCTATTTCAGCTACAGCAAACAAAGAAATCATGGGGGATGATATATTTATTTTTGTGTATGTGTGAAGCAAGCCAAGCGATGCCAAAAATCTAATATCTCCATTACTCCTGACAACCCCTTGAAGTGGTAAGGCCAGAAGTGAGGTTTTCTTTACCAGCTGCAACAAAAGACAATGAATGAGACTAGCAAGAATGATCAAAATGGATGATGGTGGCCAGAGTAGCTTCAAATGTCAGGAAAAAGCCATTCTAACTGCAGGCTGATGGAATAAAGTACCTAATCCTGTGAAGAAATCCCAGCGGCCAAAAGAAAGGACCTATCTGACATGTGACCTAAATGGCAGCTTCAGCTCAGAGTAACTTACACTACCAAGAGGCATCTAAGAATCAAGGAAATCAGCACCATCTCTATATACTTAAATATGGCTTATTTCTATTATTATATACAGTTTGCAGAGCAACTCCTGAGTAGCAGGGGTAGGGAGATGTTTCTATTGCATGGAAGGACAGGCATTTGTGGGCAGCAGTAGGTATGACTCTTCTATCAATGAACTTGCTTAGATGTACTCGAACTTTATACTCATGGCTGTCTCTTGTGCTGAATACAAAGGCAGGGGAAGAATAGAGAGTAAACTGACACCCTGGTCAAGCAACAGCTACGTCACAGTATGTTACTGCTTGAAGTAAAATGCCCACCATTACCAGATATATACCATGTAGAAATACTTACATTACTCGGAATATTCCTTTCTCCTGCTACTGTTATCTATAAAGTTATCAAGAGCAAGCCTGATGCTGGAGGGCACCAGTAGAGAGATTTCTTCAGGAAATAAAAGTACTTGATGCTTGTTTTTAACTCATTCTGGTTACATCTCCATGTAAGCAAAGAATAGCTAAACCAGATAAAAATAAAAACACCTCAGTATTAAGAATTACAGTTATGGAGCAATAGCTAACTAGACAAAAAAATAAAGGTACTGAAAGTCCCTGCTGTAAGATGCAAAAGGCAACGTGTAATGGCAGAGCCTGACTTAAGCTACAGGAACACAAAGGTCTCGTAGTGACCAGCCTACTTGGCCAGCTGCACAAAAGTAGTTTCAAGGTAAGTGAAGGAGGAACTGGACCAGTAAAAGTATTATTTCACTTGGTATTTGAAGTAGGAGCAAAAATGCAGAAAATTAACTGCATCTTCTCCCAAACAACTGTCCAAAAATTTAGCCGCACAAGACCTGCAAATTGTTTGCTGAACTCAGATGTGATCAAGCTGTTCTTGTGTATAAGGCGTCACAGATTAAGAGCAATTGCACAGTACAGTGGGCTCCAAATTACAATTTAAGAGGGCAAACAGACCACAAGCCATCTGTAGATGCCTTAACCCTCACACCAAGACAGGCACACTCTTAGTATGTGGAAAATCTTTGCAAGAAAGTACCCAAACTGCAGACATTTTCCACTCAAGCAATGCAAGCTATTAGCCAGGCTCCTCATGTGTCTCAGGTCTCACTTCTGCATCATACACCTAGGGAAGGAAACCGGCTAGTGGAGTCGAGAACTAGAATTCAACTATTTTGTTCAATATGACAGCAACATAACCAAGCATTTGAACTTTGCTACTGCAGCTAAAGTTCATCTACCACCCTACAATTGAAAAAGGTAGCAAAGGTATTTAAAAACCACCTGGACTTTGCATTAGTAACACATGGAGATCAGAGCTAGTGAAATTCTCACTTCTATTTTAATATCAACTAGATAAATGTATAAAGTTAAAGCTAGCATGCATTATAAGCTTACTATAAAAAACAAAGATACGCAACACCAAAAAAGATCTGATTACACAATATCCAGAAATTTGATAAAGCACAAGAGTTCTTGAACAAGCCAAGTAAATCTACCAACTGTTGAGTGACCACCAACATATATGGGTGCAGAAAGAGGTTCTTTGCAATGACAGAGCTGGTAATGGTGGGACTCACAGCTGAAGCCCACTGTACAGGATTACAGCCTGGCAAAATTTAAGAGAGATACAGCAAGAATAAGATCCATCTCTACTTCAAACACCTTGACAAGGCTATCCCAAGACAGCATTCTTCAGTCCCCATACTAGACATTCAGTACAGCCAAATTGCTAAAAACGTACTTAGTAACCCATACAGATACTGACAAATCAGATCGGATAATGAATTGTCTGAAGCACATACTTTGAAAGAGCAAGGAGAAGAAAGGAAAAAAAAAACAGCAAAAAAAGAATGTTTTTCCAGATACGTATTTCTGGCAATTAAATAAGCTGACAAAGTATTTTTGCTAGTGAATACAAAAAAACCTGATGATGTTGCCAGCATTTGTGTAGTAGCTGATGACAGGACAACAGCATCAATTCAAGCAGAGACTAAAGCAAGAGATGGCAAAAGCCCAAGCAGAAATTTTAAGGTCAGTCCAGGTAAAACTCAGTTTGTAATGAAAGAAGGCAAATACATGAGACATCTACCTTTAGCTGACAGAACCCAGTCAGTGAATTCAAAGTCACTCCTAAATCTGAAATTGTAAGGATTGTTTCAGAAGATCCAGTTGCAGAATACACCAGATGAAACCTATTGTGTCCACTGCAGCAACTGCTACATGCCAGCAGCTTAGCAACCACAAACAGCAGGACAAATAGTCCTGAGAGTATTTGAGCCAAGTCACCTTCTGTGGTAAAGACTGTGCCTACACACAATGACCACTGGTGCCCAGCACTGCAGTCACAGCGAGCTGAGACAGCAGCAGAGTATCAGGGCAACGTGAGTGGGAAACACCTAACGCTGTACCACGTGCCATATACACAGCACACTTTTTTATACCTAGAGAACAGCAGACACAACACCTGACATTTGCACCAGCCATTAGATCTTTAGAGATGCACTTATATAAGATATGTCAGTAAACAAATTAAAAGTAGTAATGGGTTATGAATTCTCTCTTGACAATGTGACACATGTGACAGCTTCACTCAGGCCCTGCATGAAGAAACAGACTCAGAGTAGTAAAGACTGAACTTTGACCAGTTAAGTGTTAATAACATCTGACACACATGGATGAGGATTAATCAGGGAGTTGCCAGGACTGTTATAATAATAGCTGCTTGAAATGCTGTTCAGTGGGAGTGAGTCTAAAAATGAGAATACATTCACTTAGCAGTATATTGCAGTGCTGGCATTAAAATTAATCATGAATAATCATTAGAAGGCTTTTGGTTGGAAGGAGGGAGTATTTCACATGACCCAGATCCTGGCTGTACATCTACACAGATGGGATTATAGCTGTCTGGTATCCAATAATGAGAGCTCTGTTTCAACCTCATGCCTTTTATTCCACTCTTGGTCTAACTGCAATGGCAGCTAGAAAGTTCATCAGCTTTAGCCAACAAACACGCTGATATTGCTAGAGTTTAATTAAACTATGATGTACATACCACTGCATATGGGGGAGGTTGTCAAAGATGTACCCTGGAGAGAAAACTGATTTCTGTCCGTGGAAACTTTTTTTTGCTGTGTTGCAATTCCATTTTCTGTATTCAAACCTATTGCAGTAATGTTCTTAATGCTGTGCTTAATTTTAAGTACCTGAACAGCCTGATTATGGCACCGTTCAACTGCTTAAAGTTGGATTTGTCAGGATGATTCACTTGTGTAAAATTAAGTTACGCATACAATTATCTTGGTAAAAAGCTCTCTCTTTTTCAGTCCTGTGGGTAGTGCCAAATCCAGAAATGCTACTGATATAACAATAAAGCATACAGAAATGATAGAATGCAGCTGAATACTTGTTTTAATAACAATGAATGCTGTTGTTTCTCAAATCAAAGTTAAATAAAATTAATTGAAGGCTAATAATGCAGAGCAGTATACCAAATTTTTATTTTCTTCCATCCCAGCTTTAGTACTCTGACTACATTGCTTATCTTGCTTCCTTCCCTTTGAGGTTATAAGATCTCCTAGAGACAGGCTAGAGTTATTTCTAGTCTACTACTAATACCAACAATGCAGCAAAATTATTATATTCTTTCCTATTAGGAAAAAGTTTTCCTTATCATAGTTGTTCACTTTTAAAAATTAACTGAGACGTAGCACTATTTCAATTTCTTCCTCCTTCCATTGTAGTCGGGTACCAACTGACTCACTGTCCCTTTAATCTGTGGGTACATATCAATATGCATGAACACATCCTCTATTTAATAATTAATTCAGGACCAAATACTGTTTAGATATGGTAAGTACTTGAACTTCTAATGTGCACCAGGGTTAAATATTTGTCAGAAATACCATCTCTTCTCACATTTAAATTACCTCTCAAAAAACAGAGAAAAAAGATTTTTCAGTCACATCAAAACATTTTGCCTGTGAATCTGTAGCACTGAATTTACAATAGGCAGATTTATACATACTATACAACAATGCACATGGTGTTATATGGGGAATTGCCTTTTCAACCACTGGGATGTAAGATGCTGATCAATGTGAATGGCACTGACTTCTGAATTTGTGAACTTCACACATACTACATATATACAGTGATGATACCTGGGAAAAATACCAGGAAGCAACACTGGTGTGTAATTTAAGTCAGAAGCCATCAGCAGTCTTTGGCCAGACTGAAATTCTCTCTCCCGCCAAGAGGTGGGCTTTTAATTTCCAGGGGGCTTTGTCACTATTTATGGTGGTTTGCATCTATTTTTTCATTCTGAAGGAAGGTTGGTTTTCTATTCCTTGCCTGTGGTATGACTTCCATCAAGGGATCTGTAATTATTAATTCTGTATTTCTTGCTGTGTTGCAAGTCATGATATAATTCTGGATGTGACTGCAAGGTCAGCAGTTTAGTCCAGCAATTTCACTCTATTAGGGTTTGTTTTTTTTATTCATTAAAGGCATCTTGATGATGTCTACCTATCTACTTCCCAAACGAAAGGAAAATTTTCCCACTGTTAACATGCAAGTGCCCTGAGACTGCTCTGTTTTTCTGCTTACACCCATTACTGAGAGGTTACATACAAAATGTTTGCTCAGAAGAAACTGGAAAAACTTCAGAGAGCTGAGGGAACACGTGAGGTCCTTCAAATGCAGCTCGGGCTGGGCATTTTGTCAAAGGATGGATCAAAGTCTTATATCCCAGCCAAGATTCAGGGTCTTCCTGTCTGAACAAGTGAGCTGTGAAATAACAGACTGACCATGATGTTTTGCTCAGCAAATGCTCATGGACTGCATTTGTGGTCATCCACTTCAGGCCTTGTTCCTTGGCTCTTCATCTCCACAGATGCAGAGAGCACAGAGATCTCTCTATCCTCTCCAAGAGTCATGCACCACAGACCTATCTTGGGCCTTCACACAGATGAATTTCAAGGTTTTATATTGATGTGTCAGAAAGGCGCAAACATTTGTTCAGAAAAGAAAATATTTTTATGGAAAAAGATGAGCAGAAGACTTAAACAAAAACAAAAGCAGGCAGATCAAGCAAAACATCAAGTCCTTGTTTTTTCCTCCAAAATCTCAGACCTACGTTTTCTGCCATAATACATAGTATTTACACAAAGCTTTTCCATCTACATTAAGTATTGTTGAGCTCATTTTTTCATTAAGTCATAATATTTAAGGATCTACCCTGCTATCTGCACTTTACCACTGAGGTCCACAGTGCTGAAGGAGTATCCAGGAGGTGCCCTTTGCAGTATTTGTCACTTCAGAGTAAATCACTTACCCTCAATTATGTTTACCCAACTGTAAAATAGGGACAATAATACTTATGTTTCAAAGTTGATATGAGGCTTATTAATGCTTGTTTAAGTGCTTTGTTATGCTTGAATGAAAAAGGAAATTATTATTATAATTTTAACTGAAGCTTAATTATAAAACTGTTAACATAAGCGTATTAGAAAAATGAGCTCTGAATCGCAAGCCAGCAGTTGCTCACTTATTCCTAAAACAGTATGAGATGATTTTATATGCATCTTGCTATCACTAATCCCCGCTTCTCCAAATCCTACATTTGTTTTCCATATTAAGGCTAAGAAGAGGCAACATGCAGATTAAATGTAGAGTCTAATCAATCAAGGAACAATACCTAGTACCTTATTTGGTGATGTGTTATCCCTGGGATCTGATTTCAAAAAACAAAATAGTCTCCAAACCATTCAGTTCTCTATATACTAATTTAAGCTACACATACATCTAACCTAGAAAACAGGCTAATTCCCCTTTCCTATGAAGAAAGGTTGAAAGCGTTGGAGGCTGCTCAGCCTGAAGAAGAGGAGGATCCAGTGAGATATAACGGCTCCCTCCAGTACCTAAAGGGGCCACAAGGGCGGTGGAGAGGGGCTTTTTATGAGGGTGTGTAGTGACAGGACAAGTGGGAAATGGCCTTAAATTGAAGAAGTTAAGTTTAAACTAGACATCAGGAACGAATTCTTTACTGTGAGGGTTGTGAGGCACTGGAACAGGTTGCCCAGAGAAAACATGGATGCCCCATCCCTGGAAGTGCTCAAGGCCAGGTTGGATGAGGCCCTGAGCAACCTGGTCTAGCAGAAGGTGTCCTTGCCCATGGTAGGGAGGTTGGAACTAGAAGATCTTTAAGCTCCCTTCCAACTCCAACCATTCTATGATTCTGTGAAAGTCAAGTTCTCGAGTTACCAAGGTAACTTAAAAACTGCAGTAAGATTCTCCTGCCACGTTACAAATCCTAGACAGCACAGTTCTTCCTTTAATCAAACAGCAATACAAAATACTTTAAGTGGCTTGCTCAGAAGACAATTTAGGTCTTACAAAAGTATGTGACACTGAAGATTATGGAGTTATTTTACACAAAGAAGTGAGCAAAATAATTTGCTTTTACCTAACATAATGTATTTGTCAAAACAAGTATCACTTCAAATCACCATTCCCAAATATTCTGCAAGTATGTTCTACAAGCTTAAGCTCTGTCACAGTGTATGCAAATAAAGACAGAACTCCAGGGTCACTTTCTGACAATAAACAGAATGAAAATAATCTCACTCCATTTCCTCCCACCTTATCACCTACTTGTACTTGCAAGGCTCATAAGAAGATGCAAATAAACATAAAAACTGTTTAGATAAGGCACCACTCATAAACCTTTCAAAAAGGGGATAAATATCTGACACTAAAAAAATATGCCTTTAAAAAGGCTCCTCTGCAGCTGTGTGTTCGTGCTACTCCCTGCCCAGAACTGGTATGTCTTTGAGAAGGCAATGGTGGTTTGCAGAAGTAGTCACAGGAAAAGAAAACACTTCATGCTGGGGAAGGATGTGGGAATGGGAAACAACAAAAAAGCAAAAAGCAAAACCCAAACTGATATCCATCAAACCCCAAGTCTTGAGATGAAGAGAGGCATAAACAGGATTTGAGCAGAATTGAGGGAGACATTAGTTCTTCACTAAATGCCAACAGGAAAGCTCTTTCTGAATTAAATTTTGTAAGGTTAAAAACCAAGGCTTAAAGGAAATACATCTCTCTAGATTTACAAAAAGAATAAGAGAACTGTCAGTAAAATCAAGAGATTTCAGTCAGTCGTGGCCATCATGTGCAATATCACTCAGGTGTCGTCAGACCTTGCCCTGGAAGGTGACAGCAGAGTGTCACCACTATCTCCTCCCCTCTGCAGTACTCTTGGAGCATCGCCTCACATTGACACTCCCAGCATCCTTCCTCAAGCACAAGATGAGAGAGGAAAGACAGAAAGCTGGGAGACTAAACCCACCAAAATTATTTGATAGAGTGGCCTTGATGCCTTCTAGACAAAGGACAGATAAGGACAGTCACAACAGTAAAGCCTTAGTACTCACAGGCCTCTGACAGACTAGTGAATACATAAAATGTCACAGAGTTATAGCAGATTGTCGCTACAGAAGTGAGCAGGAAAACTTGCAGTTAAGGACCAGCACATGCCTGGTTGTCTCTGTAGCTTTTCTCCTCCCTCAATCATATTCCAGCAACAGTTAATTCAGAAAGCCACAAGTTTATCCTCTGGGTTGCTTATTCCTCCTTCCTGCATGCAACTGTGGTGTCCTTACAGCAATTTCCCATCCCCCAGACACCGTGGTTGAAGGCAAAGGTTTGGCCAGTTTTCAACTACCAACAGTCTCAGAGACATATTTGTGCAGTTTTGGTCACCACAACATAAGAAAGATATTAAGCTCTTAGTGAATGTCCAAAGGATGGTGAAGGGCCTTGAGGGGACACTGTATGAGAAATGGCTGAGGGCACTTGGTCTGTCCAGCCTGGAGAAGAGGAGACTGAGGGGAGACCTCACTGCAGTTACAACTTCCTCGTGAGGGGAAGAGGAGGGGCAGGCACTGATCTCTGCTCTGTGGTGACCAGTGACAGGACCTGAGGGAACGGCCTGAAGTTGTGTCAGCAGAAGTTTAGGTTGGATATTAGAAAGAGGTTTTTTACCCAGAGGGTGGCTGGGCACTGAACAGGCTCCTCAGAACAGTGGTCACAGCACCAAGCCTGACAAAGCTCAAGAAGTATTTGGACAATACTCTCAGGCACATGGTGTGACTCTTTGGGATGGCCCCGTGCAGGCCCAGGAGTTGGACTCTATGATCTTTGTGGGTTCCTTCCAATTCAGCATATTCTGTGATTTTCCTACTCCTAACTTTATTAACAAATTGAAGTAACAATTTGGATGAATATTCCAAAAGCTGGTAGCTAATTGTACTTTTTCCTTTAGCAGATTTTCCCCATGGCATTGGCTTGTCCTACCAAACTTCAATGACAAAGGCTTAATATCATATCAGCAGCAGGCTCTTTCTGCCCTCTTACACAAACACCCTTTACGTTGTCCTCCCCGCTCCTAGACCGCTGTTTCTGCAAACATAGCACACTTGTCAGCTAGGCTTATCAAACGTTTAACAAACCCTCACTGACTACGGGAAAGTGTCCTGACAAAAAATTGCAGTATGTCACGTACAGCCTCAAAAACTGGACTCCACGAACAACTGTGTCAAAGTTGCTGTCATTTGTCTTTGCCCCACACCATCTTCTCTTTCTCTTCTCCATGTTTTTATTCCTGCAGTTATGCTACATTTAAACAGCAAGCATGGTACTTTGCAAATAAACATATTTATTATATGCAAGGACAAATCAATTCATTCAGTGGCTTAATTTTAATTCTCAAAAGCCAGTTAAGATTTACTACATATTCTATTTAAAAAACCCCCAACACTGATGAGTCAATGCAAATATGCAATGCTGATGATGCACTGTGCCAGAGAATTAAGCCATAAAATTCTATAGCATTGAAAATAGCACTAAAATACCACATGCACAAAGAGGCCAAGCTCTGTATCCTGAGGAAATAGCTTTGTATTCCACTAATTTCCTGCATTTTACATCTAACAAAAAAAATTACAGTAAACTGTCATTCCCCTTCTCCCCCCATTATATGTGTTAAGGGGAAGCCATCACTAAAAGGATGCTATTTAGCATGAAAAAAGTAACTGAGTATAACAACTAAGTGCCAACAAAGAAGTGCAATACCAGAGCAACACCATTTTCTGATGGTAAATTTGAGCAATTTAATGGCAGCATCTGTGCTTTTTGATAAAGAGGCAGATGTATTTTGGGCCTCACCCTAATAGAAAGAAAATGCTTACTTCATTCACTAAACAGTAATGCTTGTCATAAACCCATAATACTGAGCCCACAATGAAAATCTTTTTCATTCTGATGACTTACTAGCCCAGCAGAAGCTTTGAGTCCAAATATTTCTTTTGAGTAAAGGAACAAAGTGATTCTCTACATGAATTTCACATTATCCATCTGCAGTATTACTCAGTATTGAAGATGGATTAATGGCTTAAATCTCTCTTGATACCATTTTTTATTTTCATACATGGTAATAAAAAGCAGAAAGTTTTACTAATGTACAACCAAGAAATGTACCAGTAGATACTCTAATACTATTCAGCACCAATATAAATTAACATTTTTGAGTTTATGGCTAGTTATATATTCATTAAAGCTACTGAAAACAATATCAGATGGAGGTTAAATCAACTTGAAAAAGCTCTCCACGGCTTTAGTTGTTTTCAACATCACAAAGCTCCTCATATAGCATTAAGTGCATTGATGTAACATAAATCCAACATAATGACACAGCTAAATATAAGTCCTACTTTGTTTAAAACTTATTCTGCCTCTGTCTTGCTACATGTATCACCATTCTGCCTCTGTCTAGCTGCTGAGCCTGCTAGTTATCTTTACATGTGCTTGTCCTTGGGAGCAGCCTTTCCAAACTGCAGCCCATTGCTAGCACGCAGAATTTTTGGAGGACAGAGATATTCCTTCCATGGACAAACAGAAGGCATCCACAGCACTCTCTCCCTCAGACACCTCTCATCTCCATGTTAAAGCTTTGCACTAGAACATAACGATTGAAAATAAATAATAACATAAATTTGAAGTGTCAAAAGCTAGTGCCTTACATGGAGAAAAAAAAAAATCAGCAAAATAAATCCTGTAGAACGAAGGTACACTGCTTTTTTACTGTCTGTTCTCTCTCTTCCCAAGCCAGAGACATGGTACCCAGTGAACCAACTGAAACAGCAACTGGTTTCTGGTCTGGATTTACTGACTGAATAACAGAGCATCCTGGGGGAGGAAATCTGTTTCATTTCCAGCATGGCTACTGAACAGCTCATCACAACCAAGCTTTTCAAGGTACAGACTTGCTAGCCTGTACTTGCTCTGTCTTGAAGCTGATTTTCTCTCTCAAAGGTGAATTTTTATGGCATTGTATTGAAGACATCATTTAACCTTCTTTAAAGTTTTTAATATCACATTTACTTATCACCTTGAGCTGCACTTGAGTTGACCTTGAGCTCACCTTGAGTTGCACAGAGCAAGCCTGCAGATGTAACACAAAATGATGCTGTTGCTCGTTTGAGTGTTCCACATAGTATTACTTGGAGCATCTGTTTTTGGAAATGTCCATCAAGCCTTTTCAAGGACAGCTTCTAACACAGCACCAGCAAAAGACAAAACTAAAAAGCAACTCATTTGGAGAAGATGACCAGACACTGAAAAGAGTCAGAGGTCACAGATGCAGAAGAGATAAAACAGTTTTGTCACTATAACCAGCAGTAAGAATAACTTGATTCTGGAATTATTACAAGCAAGTTCTAAGGCAAAATATTAGTAATCCTGATGGCTGAAATAAGAAAGCTTCTTTCTTTTCATCCCTCCAAATCTCTGAATGGGATAAAACCCTAGAGTTCTGCTGAAATCCGCAGAAAGATCCTGCATGCAGAGAACTGCATTAGTTGTGAAAATGACATGTATTTTAATCCAGTGCTTAAACTGCAGACAAAGTTAAAAAAGAAGCAGTGTTTATCTAGAGCAGCAAGACGGAGTAGGTGGTGAAACAGAAGTAGCTCATGTCACAAGATCAGGGTAAGCTTCAGTTGGGCTTTGTAACTCAGCAGGATGGGTAACAAAAACCTGAGGCTTGATGACACCAAATTCTGTATCAGGCATTACTGGAAAGGTCAGGCTGCTCAGTGGAGACGGCTACTGAGAAATAGCATTAGGCCTACTTCAGGGCTATTGCTTTATCTACTTAGCCAAGCTTTTGTTTTCTTTCTTTTTGAGTGGAAGGGACCTTGTTAGGTCATCTAGTCCAATTCCCCTGCAACAAGTAGAGGACATCTTCAATCAGGTCAGGTTGATCAGACCCCCATCCAGCCTGACCTTGAATGTTTCCATGGATTGGGCATCCAGCACCTCTAGGTAATCTGTTTCAGTATCTCAGAACCCTCATTATAAAAAAAAACCCTCAAAATTCTTCCTTATATCTGCTCTAAATTGACCTTTCCTCAGTTTAAAACCATTGCCCCTTGTCCTGTTGTTGCAGGCTCTACTAAAAAGTGTCCTCATCTTTCTTGAAAGTTCCTTTTAAATACTGGAAGGCCACAGTGAAGTCTCCCCCTGGAACCTTCTTTCTCTGGGCTGAAGAACTCCAATCTCTCAGCCCTTCTGCATAGGAAAGGTGCTCTGTCCCTCTGATCATCTTTGTGTCCCTTCCCTAGACCTGCTTCAACATGTACTGAGGACTCCAGAACTGGCTGCAGTACTCCAGGTGAGGTCTCATTACAGCAGAGTAGACTTTCTAATTAAACTGATTTGTGCTTGCAGATGATTAAAATTAGCTCACTGAGCAGTAGAAAGTTTCTTTGCAGTATTTCCAGGTGTGCACTCAGGGGTCAAATTTATTTTAAGAATCACCACTTACATTCCAATTTGAACTTTGTTGCTGAGAGTCAAATCCTGACAGAAGATTTAGAATATATTAAATGTTGCTCTCTCTTTTAGATATAAAAAGCAACAATAATAATTGTAATGTATGATGGACTACTGTTTATGTGCTCTAGGGTCTCTAGGAAGTAGTTTTATGCATAAAATTTTATGTTATTTTAAAAATGCCCATATTGCCTTCACTTTCTTGGTTACAGAAGCATTGACTTTCTCCAGTGGATCATGTTCTCTCCTGCCACAATTCTACATTGCTTCTTTGAAAATACCTGAGCAATTCTATCTTAAAGCCTGCTTTGATCTGTTCTCATCTCTTACCAGTTAAGTGAAAACTTATCTTTAGTCCAAAGGTAATCTTTCAGTGGGGGAAAAAACCCCCAGTAGTACTTGCACGAGGATTAGAAACTCAAACACATTTGATAATGCATTTACTCTGAAATCTTGGATATGATGACTCAGCTATAATTTTCAAAGCCACTTCATTACAGTTCTCTCCAGTTAATGAAGCTTCAGAGCTATGAAGAAGAGTGTCTGGTCCTGTACTAGCTCAACCCCTAAGAAAAACTGTAGCATACTAGCTCTGCTAACAGCATTACAATTACAAAGGACAGTGCATGAGAATGTTCCCCATGACTGCAAAAGAAATTTGAGAGAGAAAGAAAAAGAGAAGAATGTGCGGCTTTATGTCATCATCCTCCCCAGAATCTGGTGTCAAAAAGCATATGTTCCTGATACCACACAAAATCTGAGCCAAGTTCTAATTTTTCTTTCATTCATTGACAAAAAGAACAAAGAACTAATGAGAGCTGAGATAATTCTGATGTCCTCAGAATTATAAAATAGAAGCACACCTAGATTGTCTTTGTCCGTACTGTTTTCATAACCCCACCAAGTTCTGCTTCATTGGTTAATTGGTATGGACTGTCCATTCAGATTAAAGAACTCTTGAGCCAGCTAGTCAAGTCTACTAATTATCAGGTGGAAGAAGATTCAGGGCAATGTGCATCTAAACTGACTGTGAGCAAATTCTTCTTCCGACAGTCCACCTTCAAGATACAATAAAATGCGTCATAAAGCCGTTTCACCACCCACTCCATTTCTTGCTGCTCTAGATAAACAACACTGCTTTGCTGACTTTGTTTGCCATTTAAGCTTAAAGAGCTATATTTCATTTCACAATGTTAACATTTGATAGGCTTCTGGGGGGAGATCTTGACAATTATCTTTTTTTAAAAAGTAGCGCTTCCCAGGTCAGAGTCTACCTGGTAAGGGTGCCGGGCAGTTGATCCATGCAAAACAGCATTTCCAGTGAAATTTGTTGTAAAATTTATCCCACCACTACTGACACCAAAACCTTTGCTGTAATTTTCCTATTAGCTGGGTTATTTCCTAAGCCTATATTAGATTTTTATTACATCCTCTTGACTTTCAGAGAAACACATTAACAATGAGACCCAAACATAGCCTACAAGCTCACAAAATGAAAATAAAACAGCTTCTGAGTCTGATTTCACTCAAGGCTTTTGACTACTTCAAAATATTGCTTCACATGTGTGTTATGCTACACTTTATGTTGACAGCCACACACGTAACCCAAACTAACAATTGCCACAGCCACCTAAAAAAAGTCAAAATCAAGCAGATATCCTTGTCCCTTTTTTTTTTCCCAAATACTCAAAAGAAAAGAATTGCACTACAGGTTTGTTAGATTGATTGAGGAGTATATAACACCTCCAAAACACTGTTTTTATGAAAGGGTTTATAGATCACTACTGTTTGTACAATCATGTGAGTATTTTTCGACATTGTTCTGTCATGGAAGACATCTACCAGATTCTCTTTCACACATCTTGACAGATAAAAAAAATTAATTTTAAGTACAACAGCAAATCAAGCACACATAATGCCACAAAAACATCTATCTACATGCTGATGACTGAAATCCAACATAAAATTAATGCAGTCATTTAAGATGCATTATGATTCACAATAAAGCCATGCAGATCGTTTTCAGGAACAGCTCAGAGAGGATTTTTTTGTTTCAAGAAAAACAGTATTAAAATGCAAATTTCTTTTCTACTTGCTCTTTATGTTCCTATGAAAGAATAGGAGCCAAATTTTTAAATACCGTCTCCGAATTTTTGGTGATAAATTCCATACACAGTACTTGGGGTTAAATGGTGAAAACATGCGAACGACAGTAACCACTCAGGTTCAGAGGAAAAAAATTGCTTTGAGAATAGAGAGACAGGAAATTTGGATAACGCTTTAGGTCATTATGTCACCTGGTTCTGATGTGCAACCAAGAAAAAAACATCACGTCTACTCCATGAAACACAGGGTAATTCATTCCATGCTGCTTTCTCTTGTGTGCTGTATTTCATTCCCAACAGCTTATCAATCAAGAAAATCCTCCCATTCTTCTCTCCTGTCATGCAGTGTTAACAGGCCAGAATGGACAACACTGGCACCTGCTCAGTGCACCCTACATGCTGCTCCAAGGAAAGTAACCCTGCTAACTGGACTGCAGTTATGTTTTTAAACAAAGGCAGTAAGGACACACATTAGAAGGTCTCCATATCACTAGTGAAAGAAAGCCCTGCCTATAGAAGGCGTTGGATTAGATGATCTTCAAAGGTCCCTTCAACACAAACCATTCTACGATTCTGCATGCTGCATTGGTCTAGATAAACTAGCTTGCAATAGTAAGCATTCTAACACAAAGCTACATACACAATAGATTACTCCAGAGCCTACTGCATAATTACCTTTAGCAATGACCAGATCTCCTGGGAATCAGAACTTGTTATCAGGATGCTATTATACCTTCATAGTACTTTCAAAGCCTCTGCAGTTTTACAGAGGGTTCACACAAGAAGAAATGTTGAGGTTTTTTTTCCAGAATAGGACTAAATTTACACCAAACATCATCTTTAAAAGCAAAAACTCAGCATCTTTAATGCAGCCTGAGCTTGATCTTCACATAGAACACCTAGAAAAGAGCTTATACAACACATACTGGGCAGAAAATGTTGAATTCAGAAACAGAATTTTTAACACTGTGAGACAATTCCTGTCCTAAAAAAGTCATGCTTCCAGAATATGGAAGCACATAGTAAGAGAAACATTAATGACTGCTTGTCTTGTTGTCACTTTTCTTCTCCAAATATTTAGCTAATGACCAGTGAGGACAGAAGCCTTTGCTAGATGAACTTTTCATGTAAGACTACTGACTGTTCTTCATATTATTCTTTGAAGTGATTAAAAACTTTAAGCCTGAACAACTGATTTTTATAAAACCAAGCCAGAGCTATTCAACAACCAAAAGCTCAAGAATGCCTATTTAATAATTACATCTCCTCAAACTCATCACAGGTGAATTGCTGTTATTAATCTTGCCAGGAATTCAGAGCATAATAAGAATGCACAAGTACTGCACCGTGCCTGCAGCGCTCCCTCTCTTCTTGCCAACCTGGCACAGCAAACAGTCTGCATCCAACACAGCAAGGATACTTAGGTGCTGTAGAGGAGGCTGGGGATACATGATGAGTTTAAATGACCTCTGGATAACATCACTTTTCTGGACAGTCCTCCACCATGCAGATTTACCTTTGTCCTTTCACTTGTCTGCCACACTCCATCCCAACACACAGTAGTTAAGAGCGAAGGAACATGACATTGATGTCATACTGGTTGCATTGCATTGATAACTCCGTACATATGTTTTACCTGGTTTACCCCTTTTTATAGCTGGGATATCACTGGCTCAAGAGCTTGCAGCTAATCTAATGCCTCTACAGCACTTAACATACTGCTGCCTTGAGCAAGCTTGACCTACACCCTAGTGCAGGGAGCATGACTGCAGTGGCTGATGCTGCCTGTACTGTGAATGCTCCTCTCTGGAAGAGCCCATGCCCTTCACTTGCAGTCCATGCTCCCTGTTCTCTCTAATATGTGCAACAGCAGTGAAGATGACAGTATTACACAGTATATTCAGGTTTCTGCTCCTGTTGGCAGACTGTGAGAAGGAAAGACACTTTAGACAAGAACAGTACACAAAGAAATAGGTGCAGAGATGTACCATGCTAACAAGTCCAGAAGAGGAAGCAGGCAAAATCTTTCACCCTGTGGTAACGAAATACTTCCCAGCACTTTATATAATATGGGTTCATATGTCATACCCATTAATGTACTTGAATTTACTGCTGTCTTGGTCTCTTTTCCACCTTTCCGCTGGCACCATTCTCTGTGTCTTTTGTTATTGATTTGGCATTTCCATTTATTCTTCTGCAGGCTATTCAAATTATTTTAATACAATTCATAAGAATCACACTGAAAAATTGCTCAAAGGTTGAGAAGATATTTGTCTGACATTTTGCTCCCATATTCCACAGCAATAGTCCTGGATATTTTCCATAAGATTGGAAGGGGAGCCTGCCAAATACTGAACTAGCGTAGCAGGTGGTATGGAGCTGTTTTTTCCATCAGCAACTCAAAATATACAGCAGACACAAATATTTCATGCGATGTGTTCACAGGTCACACCTGACACAAGGAAGCATTAAACTCGTAAATTAAGATCATTCCTTTTCAATAAGCACAGACTGACATGTGGCACAATAAAAGCATTTCATCCATCAGTATTTCAAAGTGAAACTAAACAACTGGAAATCCCCCAAAGACAGACATCTGCACTTGAATATTTTAGATTAATTTCATTTTCACTTTTTAAAATGTGCAAATAGCTTGACTATTCCAAGGCCAATTCAGGCTTCTGGAGGAATACAGACATAGGTACAGCACAAGGTATGTCTGTGTCTTTAAAAGCATTCATAAAAATAACAATTTTTTCACTTTCCAACTAACTTAAAAATATATAATTTTTTTTAAGACTGTCAAACCATGTCATATGATCCCAATATTCCAACATATTACTAGGGAATAATCTTGGTGAAAGTTGTGATTTTTGAAGCCTCTCAAGCTTCATTTTTTCTTGGAATATGAACAAAAAGCCTACATTTTATTAAAAGAAAGCTCATAGTTTCCCATACATATGTGACACAGCCGAAGGCATTAAAAACCCCAAATACTGCAAGAATTAAAATGCTACATTTCAACATATTTTAATTAAAATACTAACCTTGGGGGCAGTGGGAATCAGTAAAGACAAACCAAGGATGGAGGGAGAAGGTATATGAATCCGAATAAGAACTAATGGCATAAAACCCCATAATGTTATCTGAACTTAAAAGGGAGTGAAAACATTCAGCAAAACAATATCCTTACAAGACAAAAAAAAAAAAAGAATCCAAATAAGGGAAAAAAAGATAATCAACAACAAATAACCTTTATGGGCATTTCCAGTGACATTTATTAAATTAAAAGGTGATCAAGTGGTTCCACTGCAAAATCTGTAATTCAAAGTGAAGATCTCAGCACTTTCTGGAAAAAAATACAGCCTCCTTGAGAAGCAGAGAAGGGGAATAGTTGAAGTGTTGACTATTAGAGGTCATTTCTGGAAAACTTGTGTTTGTATGTGGCTGATCGCATGACAAATCACTTCTGGAAATACGCTAAGGCAACAGTTCTCAAAGGGCAAATATGTTGCATATTACATCATCATCAGTAACAGATAATAAGTTTTTACATTTATAATATGCAACAAATTTAATATAAATAGGGTTTGCCTATGAGGCAGAGGAGCAGAACATAAATTTCTCAGAGAAAATTGTGCTCTGAGCTCCTCTGATACAAGTCTGATATATCAAAGCCTTTCTCTCACATGATTTCTACCAAAATTACTACTCAGCTTTACAAAACTCCCATTGCCCATAGCATTAACCTTATTTTTATGTTAAACAAAATATCCCACCTTTTTCCCTTACCTGTTCTATACTGATAAGGACTTTTGTTCTTGAAACGCTACTTTTCATGACCATTTTTACAAGTTTGTTGGCAGTTAATTTAACTTTGACTGTTATATGCTAAGTTTCAGATGTGGTTTCTGATTTCACATACAAGTTCTATGGTTACAAAGACTGCATTCTCATCAACAGAAATGGCTGAATTCAAAATACAATTATATGCTCGAAGTGTCTGCCTTAATGACTGATAATAACTGGAGAGAGCCCGCACAGAAAGCATAAGTCTTTGCACATAAAGGCCTCAAATTTCAAATTGCATTTGCTTCACATATATTTACAGGACTGCATCCCTAATTCCTACTCATACAAAGCTTTAAATATATGCTATAGGATTGTATTATATGCCTGAAGTCACCTACAGATATTTTCTGTGGAGCTGTAGCTTCAGAACAAGACCTTAAAGTCTTTAATTTCTGTTAAACATGTTTACCTATTTTTGCCTAGTAGCATTATGCCAGCTGGGAGGAAAACTTCTCAAGCAACTCTCTCTCCCTATGATATATCTGAGGGGTTTTTGCCTCGTTTCACATACTGTTTCTGAAAACTTGCTATTTGTACTGAATACTAAAGTCTAAATTGGGAAGAACAAAGCTGGAGGAGGTGACTTAGATGTGCGCTGACCTCGCAAAGTCCACTGAACAGGGCCCTTGGTGCATGCTTGAAATACCACACAGCAATATCAGTAGCTGCAACATTAAGATAAAGTCATCTTTGTGACCCGAGGGACAAATTATAAAGTCAAACTGCTTGTAGACAGCAGTATCACTGTATCCCGAAATTAGCACTATGTATACTATTAAATGCAAAATTTCCAAGAGTGGGGATTATCATCACTCAGCTTCTTAAAAACAATGTTTCTACACAAACAGCACTTTTAATAATGGGAAGGGGGAGAGGAACTGCACTGCCACAGCTGTCAGATAATTGTATCAACATGTACACCACAACATAAAAATTTCATGCAACGTGTGTTTAGCTACTGTTCATTGTGGACATGTTAACAAAATCCTTTATTTGTACAACTCTATCAACTATCATAAATCAGATAAACTTTGCTGTTGCCAACTTTCATTATATATAACTAGCAGGTTATCTACATGCTACTAAACACAGAATTTAAAATAACATTAATTAAAAAAAATCATATGGTTTTATGCTTCATCATTAATTCAAAAGTCACCCATATCCACTCATATACAAAAGGTTCATTGTCACAGTTTCTAAAGTCCACACATTAAAGTAAGATGTAGGATGCCTTGCTAGCAAGAATTACCTTAGGTCAATAGGCCTGAAAAGTTGTAAGAAGTTAAAAATATCTTAGTAGTAATATAGAGAGGTTAAGTTCTCCGTAAATGTTTTGCTTCCACTGGATGTCAACAAGTACAGGATGTGAGCACCCAAACTGGGACTCTTCATGCCACAAATATCCAATGTATGGCTTCTCCCCTTGGGAAATCCTTCGGATTCCAAGAGAACACAGATGCAGTGAGCTAATATTCTATTGAAATTACATGAGAAATCTTAAAACAATTCCTCATCTCCCACAGGTATAGCAAAACCATCTTGAAGAAATTACCAGAATCAAAATTACTTATTACGTAAGAAAGATGCATTGAAATTATTAGCAGACTTAAGATAGTTAAAACTACAGAGTATTTTCAAAAAGACCAATTGCTCTTCATCACTATTTTCACAATTTATTTTCCTGTCCAAGGATAAACAGGTATTTGTCAAAAAATTCTGTGAGGATTCCTCACAATCTTCTTCAGTCATCTCAAAGAGAAACAAAACAACCTTTCCTCTCCCTCACACCAAATCAAATTGATGCAAAACATTAGTGAGAAAAATCAGAGTAAAAGAGTGGATTTTACAGAGTAAAACAGATTTTACTATTTTAAACAGTGCCCAGAATAGTGCATATGTAAGATCTCTTTAGAATTATTTTGCTATACTAAAACTTCCACTGAAAGCACGTTCCTGATGTGCTCCACCTGATAATTGCACAATGCAAAATTATACACTCGAAAAACTCACTATGACGGTATTATGCCAATGTATATTAAAAATTACTAGAAGTTGTAATATAAATGTTTCCTTGCCCCCCACCAAAAAGAAAAAAGGGGGGAGGGAACATCAGCATGCACTTTGGCATTAAGCGTTTTTTTGGCATTTGGCTTTTTTTATTTGCCAAGGAGTATGATTTAATAAAATAATGCATTGTTGACTCACCACACCATGTGCTATGTCTCATCTATAGGAAATAGTTCAAAGGCATCCACTTCATGCATGGGTTGCCATAGCTGATATTTGAGTCTGACCTGCTGTTGGTACAGGTTTCTAATACTAGCCCTAAGCACAAAAGGAAAAAAAATTAAAAAAGAAATATTTGGGGTTTATTTTTCAAGTCTGATAGAAACAGAAAATTTCAGAAAACTAAGCTAACCCAGAATATCAGTATCTACACATCATACAACAAAGGATTATGATTTTCCTCTGATTATACCATAATGCATACAGTTCAGGCAGTATCTGCACCATAAATTTCCCTTCTTCCATGCACAGAAGAAAGGCTAGAGAAAGAAAATAATGCAGAATGAAGTGTTGAAGTGCTGTTTAAATGGGGGAGGTGTGTCACAGATATTCCCCCAGCAGCAAAAATAGGTAAAAATAAAAACCAAGGCCCTAGTGCTCAAGAGCACATGTTCAAGACTGTTCAAACTGCAACAGATGGCACTAAAAAAAAAAAAGTCATAAAACTGTTCTAAAATAATTATTCTTGTTTCTATACTTTCTCAGGTCAGATCTTCAAATTTTTCTTTGGAATAAGGAAGAGCAGAAACTTTAAGCTGAGATATGTACATAGTCATCTGTCACCAATACCCAGGAATGGAAATTAAATTTGGCTTGTGACTTTATAACAGCTTTAAAAACTGTGCGATATGGATACATAGAGGCATAAGAAAAGGCCTCTGAATTACTGCTGTTTATGAAATGAACATCCTCTTAAACAACAAAATGTAACAAAAGAAGTTCAACTGACAAAGTGCACGCAGTTAAGAAACTCAGAGACAACCTCTAGAAATGTGGTAAAAAGCAAATGCTGTGGTCTTAAGACAGCGAATAAGAGAACAATGAAACACACAGTGCTCTGGTGTCTCACCACTGAACAAAATACTACTAAGTGGAAGGTTAGGGCAACATTTTCTTACCCCTGTATCACAATGTGTTTTCAAACATCTCAGAAGAGAACTAAAACTTTGTACTAAGAATAGAAAATTAAAAAGCCTCATGAGAAAACTGCTTACAAGAGAGGCCCCACTATACTTCACTGAGCTGGGTTCAGTGAACTCACGGTCCCCGAAATCCCATCTCAAATTGCAGTTCCTAATTTCCTGGGTTATTGATCTCTTAGTATAGAATCCTGGTGAAGTAACTACTGACTTGACGGCTCTTCTAAGCCTTCAGCTTTTTTCATGACTTCACATCCCTTCTGTAGAGATGAAGCTGAGGAGAACATACCACCATCACTAGTGAGTTCGTACACCAAATTCTTTATCAAAAATCTTACTATACAACAAAAAAAAAAAAGACTGGAAAGTACTGAGACTTGATTTTGCTGTTTTTCTAACAACTTGCCAAGACTGATTCTAAAGCTTGCTAACAAAGCTACAGCTATCAGGCTAAAACACAGGATAGCAACTCAAGGACAGCTCTGTCACTTTTGCAAATAGTGGGCAGGAGACTGTGAAATTCTGTCCCATCCCACGTACTGCTTTTCATCTCTACTTTAATCTCACTATCACAGAACAGAAGAAAGGTAACATAGTCCTAACACCTGATATTTCATGCTAATTAAAATTGTATGTTATTTTCAGTTTTAGACTGTCAGTTTCAGATGGTGAATCGAGTACAAAAGATTTAGTTTCTGTGAAAGAATTTTTTTTTATATCTGCCTCCACAGATGGTGCGGCCAGAAGGAAAAAAAAAAAATAAAGAAAAAAAAAAAGAATTCACAGTAAGTGCAGTGTTTTTTTAATTTTAACCAGTGCCCTATCATAAGGGTTCATTTTTCTTCCAAGAAGCCTTCAAAACAGTAAGTGTGCAAGACTCATTGAAAAGGGCAGCAGAATATGAGCATTGAAAGCCGGGTTATATTTCTATTCAGTATTGTGGTCCAGTGAAGTCCCTCTCCTTTACGCTTGATGACATAACAGAACAGCAACTGTGCTAATACTGCAATCACTAGGCTTTTAGGACATAATTTCTAGCAGTGCTATTATAAGCTCAAAATGTAATCAGTGGAATGGGAGGGGCTATGGTTGTAGAATGCTTGCCATAAAACCAAACCAACAAACAAAAAAACCCCACCTCATTTTGATTTGAAAATTTATCAAAAAGCTGGCGATATTTTCTGTAATTTGGCATTGTCCAAAGAACTGATTAGTCTCTACTGAACAATAGTTTAAGATGTTACTGGTTTTAAAGCTGGACATCTTTCCCTAAATGCAGCTTTTCTGTCTTCCAAATCTTAACAAAACCATGATGTCGTCTGCAAAAGCAAAGACAAACCATCCTCCTTTGGGCCTCCTTTAGCTCTTTCTTAAATGAGATGAGTTTTGCAATGGACTGCAAACTACAAGTGAACTTTATGACATTCTCCAGTACCATGGCAGTGAAATTTTGAAACTCTCTTTGCTTTCACAAGCCAGATCTGGTACTGTAACACTGCTTGATGGTATAATGATCAAGTACTGTTAAATCTCTAAAACACAGCTGCAAACATGCCAACCACTGACTGTGGGGGGGAAAAAACAAAGCACAAAAACTACAAGAAAACATCCCCAAGGTCTGCTCATAGAAATGTACGTGTGCAGTGAAGGGGTTTTTTGACAATGAGAAGGGCATTTTCCAAGCAGGCAGATAGGCAGCTGAAGGTAACTTATTTTTCATGGTAAGCGATTCCTGTCCTTATCCTATTTATGATAATCCTAATGCTCCTCAACAAAACCATAATTACAACAAGACCCTGACAAATTATTCATACTCTGAAACAGCAGGAGAGAGCAATGCACAAGAGTGCGGTTTATTGAGAGTCAGGGAGAAAGAATATTGCTTAATGGCTGAGGTCAAATCACCTTTGTCATTCACATCTGCATCCCTGTAAGACAGTCATTAGCTGAGCCACCTTTCCTAGCAGGAAGAGAGCATACAGCAGGAGGACCACAGCAGAAAATACTAATTGAGAGCGCTCCTGACCAGTGACTACACAGCAGTGTTCTCAAAGAGGGTTAAAATATGAGAGGTTTGGTGCACTCCACTGTTCCCAAGGCACAGGGACCAAAGACAGGTTACATCTGAGCGAAGACAAACAGCCCTGTGCAGTATCTACACCATCCTGTTCTCTGTTCCTGAAGCTGGGCTTGCAGGACAAGCTCTGTGTCCTCCAGCAAGCTGATTTCAGATCGCTCTAATCATTTACAATATACTCAGTTGAATTTTCCTGCTAATAAATGTCTACTCTATGCCATCGTTTTCTTCAACATTTGTATTTTTATAGCGTTGGTTTGTCGCAAAAAAAAGTCTCATGCAAAACTCACAGTGAACATATCAGAGGAGGGGAAGGTTGCACTGAGGATACCATGAAGCTATGCAGCAAAAAGAACCCATGTAAACAAGCTTACAATCACCCAGTACACGAACGCTATGAAACATGCCCACCATGGTCCACTGGAAGCACCACCTGCTTATTAAACAATGCTGTAACACTTCATTAGCCAAGTCAAATTTGTATTATTTTTAAAACTGTTCCTGTGTTGTAAACCTCCCCCCCACAACATTTCTTCCTGTAGCAGCAGCTTTGCTGTCAGAGGATTTCCCTGCAAAGCAACATTGATTTCACTGCAGTACCTACAGATGGTTAATTCTCTTTTGCAAAATAACCGGCCTGTATCTTGCTGTAAACACTTCTCCCGAAAGCTCGTGTTGGTTCTGTAAAACCCAATGGGCCAAGTCATTCACTTGCACCCAAGTTATGTAGACGAGTGATGATTAAAGGCCACTTTCTTAAAAACAACCCCCACCCCCACATCCGACAAGGTTTGTCAAACACTTCTCCCCACACACTTGTGATGGGTTTTTTTTTGCATTCAACCACCCCGCAAAAGGCCAAGACTTCTGTCCTCTGAATCTTCTAGTTGCTTATCCTCTCTTCATTTTTACACATCCAAATTTTACATGGCTCTGTACGGACCGTATAACCCACATAATACACTAATTCCTACTGAATTGCGAGCCAAGACACCTCCTTCCCCCCAAAGCCCCCAGGCAGCCCTAGAGGTGCTGAGGCTGAGTAAAGCACTGCTGTTTACATGAGCCAGCTGGTAAAGCGCTATCGCCCTCCCATCCATGATGTGCCCCTGCCCTGCTCTCACGACCACTGGTCACCTACAGCGCCCAAACATTAAAGCTCATACACACCCGAACACAGGAAAATGATGGTTTTCTGGCCACAAAATGGACAGGTGCAGCCTTCTTGCTTCGGTTAGCAATTTACTTCATTAACCTGTCTCTCTCCCTCTCCCCTGTTTTGGTTTTTTTTTTAAGCAGCAATCAATATTCATCACCCCACCCTGCGAAAGCAGTTAGTCAAAGAATATTAGCATCAACACCTACCATTCCTTGCTTGCGAGCTATTCTCCTCGTCCAGAAACCTTTTCCCCAAACTGCGACTTTAGGTGGTATTTTTAAATCACATTCCAAACCGTGTAGAGGAAAAAAATGGGCTATTTATAATAATAGGAAAAAAATAAATAAAAATGATAATAAAAGATGGGCAGCTGGTTTCAAGGTAAATCACCGTTTTCCTTTAAAGAACTGAATAAAAGCCTGGGGGAGAGAGTAGAACAGAACAGAAAAAAGGGGAGGCAAAATGTCTGATAATAATGAAATAAAAGGGGAGGGGGGGGAAGAGTGGCTTGCTGAATCACGCTCTTTCACTGCCTGGAAACCATTGTGCAGCGTGATGCTGGCTGTACCATTGTGGAACCTACCAGAGGAGACAGGCAGAGCTTGGGGAATGGGGCTGCCATGGCAACTGAAAGGAGCACACATGACGTCAAAGCACACAGAGGTCTCGCAGGGGGAGGGAGAGAAAAATCTAATCTGCAGCCACAGCTACGGTATCTCCTGGAGAATCAGGGGATAGAGCAGACTGCACAGGGAAGCTGAATAGCCTTCTGTAGCATTCACCAGCAGCAGCTCAGGCATCTGCAGCATCAGGGAGCTAGACAGTACAGAGAGAAGGTAATAACAGCACTGTAGAGCTGCTCTTTTGTTCACATTAGCTGCTGTACAAAGGCATAAATGCCCATCACCCTAAAAAACGGTCCAAATCATTAAAATTCAATTAAATTTCAAGCTTGGGAGAGGAATAATTAAAAAAAAAATAACAACACATCTCCTTCACAACTACTGAACACAGCTATTGCTGGCACTAACGAGCAGTGCAACTCTCTGAGTCCCTTAGAAGCCCAAGGACTCTCAAAGATTTTCCCATTAACAGTATGTTGTGACCACTACTAGAATGCCCCAAATCCCACTTCCAATAATTCTCACTTCACAGAGGAACTAATGCATTTGGAGCTCACAGAACCAAGGAGAATTGGTGATGACTTCTAATGTCCTTATGTTGAAAAGTTAAGCAGAGAGCATTTCTTCTATGTCAAACTACATAGATGTCTCCTCTCTTCTGACCTTAAACAGCAAAGAAAGTACAGTGGAAACCTACTACACTTCCATGAGACTAGGCTTCCGTGAGATTTAGGCTGGGATAAGAGCTAGTCAGAAATATTATCATAGCATTATATGATAGTTTGAGTTGGAAGGGACCTTAAAGACCACCTAATTTCAATCCCTTTGCCATGGGCAGGAACACCTTTCAGTAGACCAGGTTGCTCAAAGCCCCATCCAGCCTGGCCTTGAACACTTCCAGGGATCGACAGGCAACTACAGCTTCTCTGGGCAACCCATGACATTGCCTCACCACCCTCACAGTAAAGAATTTCTTCATAATATCTAATCTAAATCTACTCTTTTTCGGTTTAAAGTCATTCCCTTTTGTCCTGTCACAGTGTGCTCTCGTAAAAAGTCTATCTCCATCTTTTTTGTAGGCTCCCTTTAGGTCCTGAAAGGTTGCAATTAGGTTTGCCCAAGGCCTTCTCTTCTCCAGGCTCAACAATTCCACTATAACATGAGGAAAGGCAAAAAGAATCGGCATTCTATCTTGCCAAAATACCTTTATTTGAAAAGCAAACCATTTCCTTCAGTGTATCAACTTCACTGGCCAAAAAAACACTGCAGCTTTCCTGCCAGGGGTCTGAATATTGCACAGATTCTACCAAATCCAGAGCCAAACACAGTCCCATATGACCTGGCACTCAAGCACCTAACTACAGAGAAATTGAAGTCATTGGCTGTGGTTGGGCCCTGAGCTGTAGGTTGCCCATTTCTGTCTATAGACACCACTCTCCCTTCTCCATTAACCTATTTCTCCTGTGTGTTCTTGTTTTTTGGAAGTAAAAGTTTTCATCTTGATCTGTATATCATTCCTGTATGCATACATACATACATGCATGAAGCTCTGAACACATTTACTTTCAGTGAGAAAAAATTCTACAGTTCCAACTTTCCCACACTGTTGTCTTTTTTTCTAAATTTACTTAACAGCTCTATCACAAGATAACAATCCCTACAGAAAGTCCTCCCCACACTATACGAAGAGAAGACTGGATGATGCATAGGTACATTAGGTTCCCAGAGAACATCCTGCCACTGTCACCAGTGTCCCAAGGAGGCACCAAGGGCAGCAGGGCACAATCTCCACCACAGTTTGCAAACACCTGCACAGTAGACATAAGCAATAAGCCCGATAGTTTTAATGTGTCAAGTCACTGGCCTCATTAAGCAAAGCATATTTGACTGGGTAAGCTTCAGAAATCTACAGTTTACTGAACTTCTTTTTTGAGTGATGAGGGGAGGAGGGGCAGTAAAGATGCTGCAAGATGTGTAGCCAAAGCCACAATTGTAGTAACAAGATGTTGAAATAGAAAAGCCCCAAACTCTCAACATTGACAAAACAAACAAATTTAAACAGGCAGTTTCCACATAATCATTAAAAACACAAAAACTTTCATTCCCTTTTTGTTTTTGTAATCATATTCTTTCTCACACACCATACCACATCTATTCTCTGTGTCAAGGACATTACTATCATGTTTGCACAAGTGACTACTTCTGCTTCCATCATAGAGGGTCTCCAAGTAAAGGAGCCTCCTTTCACTCTGAGATAGGTTTCATCCCTTCCAGATCCTACAGAATACCATAAGAGAATACTCTGAAAAATTACTTCTTTTGTACTTAGCCTTCTTCAACAAGACCATAGAAATATATTACTGTTAGGTGAAAGACCAGAATGAAATTAACTCTTTCGAGAGAGTCTACATATTACACTCTTTTTTGGGGGGTGTCTGTTTATTGCAAGCACCTATTAAAGGCTTTTGCTCAACAGGTGAAAGACTTCACCTAGAGCAACCATACACAAATATATATACAGCACTATGTATGAGTTTGTTACTCATCTGAAGCAAAGAGGATTCTTTTTCTTAAAAATAAGTTCATACGCACATTTTACCTATATTACACAAAGCGTTCTTATATAGTAAAAGATAAGTTTTCTAAAAAAACCCCATACCATTGTGTGAGTCAGGAGAATACTTTTGAAAATAGCTGGTGCAGAAGGGGAAGGGTGGCAGCTTTTGACATAATTACAGGGCTGGTGTTGAGGGAAGGGAAAAGAAACAAAGAGCCTAAGCTTCTGCAGAGGTGTCAGAGGCTTTGGAGTGTAATTAGGGTATTTGTCTGAAACAACATATCTAATGAAAAGTAGCAGCTTTTCAAATGCTGCTTTTTCCAGTGAAGGGATGTTGCTTCCTCGAGCTCAACAACTAAACCAGTATTTCTGTCCACATTCATGATTACAGCTTGCTCTTTACAGTGTCCTGCCAAGATGGTTTACTGGCCGGGCTGAGATACACTACGGTGCCATAAAATGCATTCCACACTGGAATCAGGCCTCAGCTAAACACTGGAATGACCTGATACAGTGCATAAAATTTGCATCAAATAATTTAAGTCATTTTAGGCACCTGTTTTCCAGAATAGCTGTCCCAACCTGGTGGACGTGCTCTCCGTGCCAGGCAAGGCTAGAAGTGGGTATAGTCTACGTTCTGAAGCAGATGTTTACAACACAAAGACAACTACAAAGGTCACCATGAGCCAATTGAACTAATTTCACCTAAGCTCTTGTGGTCCTACTTTGGGCATTTAAAGCAGTCAGTGTTGGTCTTTTCTAGTACAAAACATCTTGATTCACTTCACATGTGAATTCCAGAAAAAAAGTTAATATAATTTGTAGCCCACAAGATGAAAAGTAGACTGTACCTCTGTCACTGATTTTCCTAAGGGCAGCACTGAGGTTTGGAGAGCAATTATGTCAGGAGTTGCTCACATTCAGTCCTGTATTTATACAAACAAAAAGTTTACTCTTAAAGAAATAATTGCCACACAGATTCTGGTCCATCTCTTGTTTCCAATTCCTTGTTTGCTGACACTGTTCAGTTAAAACAAAATAAAAATAGATGTAAGTGAGGCACGCTAGAAGAATTAAGCACTGCTTTTGAAGGATAGAGGAAGACAGCTGGGACTGTGCTCACCACTAGCACTGTTTCTATGAATCTTCTGAAATGGTACTACCAGGACAGAAATACTACATAAGTACTAACTCTGCCTGCTGTGGAAGCACTCTGTGACTCGCTGCTAATGCATGTGAGGTCGAGGACTAAACTGGAATTGCTCAAGCAGTTTATGCCATTTCTCCCAGAGCCTGCTCCAGGGATGGCTGAATGTAGCAACTCCTGAATTGCCACAGTTTGCAATCCAGCATATTAAAGCAATCTGAAATTGGCATTAGCTTAATGCACCAGGTTGCAACCTGTGATGGTTTAAGAGCTGCTGCACACCCCATTCAGCTCTGTCTGCCTTACAGAGGCCACATTCTTCTCAGTGGCTAAATAAATCATGTTAAATTAAGGACACTAAAATAAAACTCTAGTGAGCAAGCATTTTCATTTTTTTTAAGGCTTAAAGCAACAAACCAATCTCTAACCAAATTCTTCCACCCAATTCAGTGCTAAAGCTAGAACTCAGTGATTTCTCAGCATCACCTTCAGCCATGGTTTTCTATGATTCCAGTCTGCTGTAATGTTTCATCCTCAAGGGGAACAGTGAAGGTATGCCACAAACTATCTATGGAACCAGACACACAATGCCTCTGCTGTTCTCCGTGGGTACATGACAGGCCCACTCTACACAAAATCCAAGAGTGTCTTTGTTCCCAAGATATTTGTCAAGCTTGAGAATGTAATAAAATGTACTTTTTTTTTTGTAGCTCTCATTCATCTGCCATACAACCTCGCATTGCACTGAACTTCATCGCTAGTTTTAACAAAATCCAAAAATCTGCAATGCCTTAATTGCTTTTATTCAGTCACATTCTAAAGGAAAAATTGCTGATGAAGGTTGACCTGGACTTTATCCCAAAAGAAATAATAATCTTGGATTTTCTGCTCATCTCCATCAAAAGGCCCTTAAAGCCACATGATTATGATGCTAATGGTAGAGAGAGGCTTTTGAAAGAGTTAAAGAAGCTACACGTACTCCTGTAACTCCTCTTTCACTCCCTTTCCTTCTACTACCTCTTCACTGTCATACCATGAAAAGTGTACATTTAAATCTCAGGATTTCTTTAACTTTGTTATACATATGGACAAATATAACAAGCAAACTGAGATGGAAAAACAACTATGACTGGCATCGTGTCAGCTTTTTGGTTAACTCTGAGGTTGAAAAGCACAATCTAAACCATACCTTCATGTGGCCTGACCAATAGAGTTGATGCTCTTATAAAGTGTAAGTGGAGACAAAGTCTGATAACAGACAGGGATATCACAGGGCAGGGCTGTTAGACAAGTTCACTTGATTCGTGTGTTTTTTTTTTCACAAGGGAGATTTTAAGTGAAAGAGACAGCAAATCAGCGTAATAGAAGCATCAGAAGAATTCATAAAAGACAGACTGATTAAGAGTAAGCGACCTAAGGAGTTGCACTGATCACTTGCTTGTACATTGTACAAACAACTACACAACCAGGCAACTATCTGGTATTTTACCTAAATGCATCATTCTAGAAATTGAAAACCTGGTTTAAATGTAGCAGAGGAAAGGAGCAGATTCAGAAAAAATGGTTCTTCAAGTCCAGAATGCTTTTCATTACGTGTACATTTCTAAATCAATATCCTATATAGGATAAAACAAATCTTAGCAGATATATATTAAGCAGCAACAAGACAGCCACTAACACACGAGGAATGTGCGCACAAATGTGTGCAAGCACATGAACACACAAATTTGAAAGGTTCAAGTCTTTACACTCATCATAATGCGAAAAAGGATGTCCTGATAAAAAGCATATAACTATGAAGCAGCAGGATGCACATACATCCCCCTAGGCTGTCAATTAGATGTACCAAACTGGACTGCTAAGTACCTACTTCAGTAAAGGGAATGAACTTAATAACTTAAAGCATACAAGTGTTAGAGAAACAGGACTATCTTACTGAGCTTGAAACTATTCCTTCTGTACCTTCAATTACTGCATCTTTAGTGAAAAAATATTTTAGGACTTATTTGATGACACACAAATCAAGAAAACAATTTGAGCACACAGTAATACTACTGTCACTTTTGAAACTGGTTTGTCTATTGTCAAGGGCTGTATATCCTGTAAAACTCTAGCAAATAAATATAACCTAAAATGCACTATTATAATTTTGAATAAATTTATCACGGGTATTTTGTTGCCCTAATGATATAAAACATCACGTAAAGTGCTAAAGGTCCTATGAGCTGAATGCTTACTGTGAAAAAGAAAACAACCTTAATTTTAATTTGCCATCTGGAGGTAATGCCATGAACTGCTCAAGTCTTATTTAATTATAAAAATTGCCATTTCCTGTATTCAGTAATTCTTCCAGAGCGAATGATTTCATGCTTAATTTTCCCTGCAGAGATACATAAGGCATGTATGAAGGATTCAATTATGAATTATTCCAGCACAACAGAGCACCAAACAGAATTCAAACTTGTTTCAGGATGCAAATGGAAATCAATCCCTCCCCCAAACGTGTATTTTCCCCATTTACATAACATGAATACACGACCATCATTTACAACATTTCACAGGGTTACCTGAAAACTATGACACAATTCCAGCTGACTTCTGTGAAAAATTCTACACCGTCAGTTCACTTTGCTCCAGCTATAAAATTAAATCAGACTGTGACAGATGGTGTCCAGCCTGTCTGAAGATATTATCTGCTGTATAAATATTGATGATTTTAATAAGTTGTGCTCCAAATATACATTTTGAAACAATATAGATTCCTATCTTGAGCTAACAGTAAAAGCTTTCAGCATGTTACCATGACAATAATATGTTCCCTAAGGTAGGGTTTAGAAGAGCTGGGCCAAATAATTCTCTTGGCTAAACATGGCTGTATTCAAAGTTGCACAGACTTACTGAAATGGGAAAAGAATGCTTGTCTAGACTGGGTGAACTACATGGATTCAGCACCCTGCTGTTGGCTAAACCCCCTCTGCTACTGAAAACTCTGGTTCCTGGCTTACATCAAAAGCTTATCATACACTGCCTTATAAAGTCTTTCTTGGTACATTACTTGCTTGGGAATTGTTTCATTTCTTAAATTTAATTCTCGCATATCTTGGACAACTCATCCACTTTCTCTCAAGCTCACGTGGTGATGCTTTGCACTTACTAAGTCTTGTTTCCACATTTCTTGCACATAAACAAGTCTCTTCTCCCAGAAGGAAACTGAACAGTTCCAGCTAAGTCTAGGATTATAGAATGTCCAAATTAGCAGTACTTGATCCATTTATTTTAATGCATCTGGGTTGATTGTCTTCATGCATTTGGTTCCCCCCAGTATTTCTTCCAAATACACAATTTCAAAGGTGTTCTTGTTCCCCTTTGGGAGCAGAATGATCAGATAATGAAAAATCAATTTTGAAAGTTTTATTTTATCTCAGCCCCAGCCCAAGAAATAGGTCAAAAAGGTTTCACTTAAACTAGGGAGTTGTAAAGACTGCAGCTCATAAAGATAGGAACTAGTTCCGAGGACTCCAGATTTGCCTGTGAACTTAAAAAGAAATAGAACAGCTAAACTTGCATTTGACTTGTAAAAAAAATCATTCACAGCAAACCACAGTGAGATAGGTAGGTCAACTCCCCAGTGCACTGTATATGGGATGCATGTTCTCAAAGTATGTAAAAATTCTCTTCACCATAGCTGCTTTCCACACTTGGTGCCTAAGGAATGCTTGTGATGCTCTCAAATGCTGGACAAGGGCAGGAGAGTGTGGATTAAACGTGATGCTGTGCCTGCCTCAGCATGAAGCCTTCCTGTCTAAGGCAACATTAGCAAAGGAAGCCTTGGCTGCTTCCCCTCAGCAGGAGCAGCTCAGACTGCATCTCTCACTTTGCGTCATACGGGCTGGCATGGGGCCAGAGAAATGTAAGGAGCACCTAAAAAACCCACATTTCCTCTTCCCAACTCCTAACAGAATCCGAAGTCTCTAGTAGCGAGCATGGTCACACTCAAATAGCGTCTGTCAAGACAAAGCAGTAGTCATAGTTGAAGATAAACAGAAGACCATCCTTGCTTGCAGTTGTTACTTCCATGCAATACTCAGATGCAATTCCAAGCCAACATATTTCAATGTTATAATTGAAGTTATAGCTCAGCTATAACCCAGCTATTCATGTTTTCCAGGCATTCTCATTTCACTTGGACACTGCTTGTGCTTCTAGCCATTCCCCCTCTTCACTGTCTCAGGATACTTCTTCATTTCATTCTGCCATATTGCAAAGAATGCCATAGAAACAGCAAGGAGGCTGGGAGAGAGGGGGGTGGAAAAAAACCAGAAAACTTACATACTCATGAAAATTCTGCCTAAACTATAGAAACATAAGGATCCTGTTCTGCTTACCTCACTGAAAAAGTAAGAGATGGTGTGATCAGTGTCTGTGAGTACCTCTACTGGAAAAAATATCTGATCTAGACAGTCATGTAATCTTGTAAATTAGGAAAAATCTACAGCCAGCGATGGGAATATCAACCTAGGCAAAGTTGGAAATTTACAAAAAAAAACAAGCAAAAAAAAAAGCCAAAACAAACATACTCAAAACCAAACAAACAAGTGAAAAAGCCCACCAAAAAACACCAAACAAACACTTCCCCCCCCCCAAAAAAAAACAAACAAAAAAACAAACAAAAACGTCAGTCAAAAGGAGTTCTTAAACTTATGCCAAAAGCACCTGGCATGCCTCAATTTAATATTGCATTATTTCTGCTGGCAGGAAAGTCAAGACCATACTCTGTCTCGAGGCTTAGAGAACAACTTCTGTTGACTGAGAATGGTTTGCAGAGGCCAATTTCAAGGATTATTCTTAAAACTGATCTAATTATATCACTGAATAGGGACTGCAGCATCATAGTATTTTTTCATCGTGGTGGAAGGGGGTAAATATTTCAGAAAAAAATTATTATCACTTTTTTTCAGTCAAAAGGAAGTTAAGAAAGTTCAAAAGTTAAAGATTAATAACTACTGAAATAGATAATTGACTGCAGGAAAGAAAAAACAAACCCAAAGTCAGCATCTGTAGAGAATTCTATGGTCTACTTTCAAGAAAGAAAGGCTCTAAATCATAGTTTAGCAACTGGCCATTGTAAAGAGCAAAATAGCACTGGATCTCTGCATTTGAGTCCTAAGAATTAACGTACTGTGGGGATTGATTTATCTGCAGTGATTTTTGTTGAGATCCATTCCAAACTACCATGATACCCCATGTTTACTTTAGTTGAGCTGAAGTCCAGGACCAAAACCAAAGAACACTACTTGTTGACACCTACCTGGCAGGTCTGTCTCCTACATTTTCTCCTCAGTGACTTGTCTTATTTGCTCTGGACTCAAGCAAAAGAAACACATTATGGAAATGGTACTCCTTTAATCCGAACAACAAGCAGTGCTTCTTGCAAGCACCTTATGAAGCTCAAATTTGTCATCTCATCACAAACACTTGATGCTACTTGAGATACTGGATGAAGTCCAAGACAATCCACACAGACTTGGGCACTAAAGAGAACTACATCCCCCTTGAATTAGGAGCTAGATAACAGACTATAGTCTCTGCAGCATTTCATATCACACTGGTGTCTATGCTATTTGGGCTCCTAATGTCCTTGGGCATCAACTGTACACTAACCACCTGCCTATTGCCCTCCCCAAGTCAAGCTGCAATTTATTATACACTCCAACTTACCCTTGATTGCTATCACAGACAGATAAAACAAGATTACAACATGAAACTGTGACTTGGAAGATGCCCATGAAACCTCTTTTGTTCTTCTTTTGGTCATAGATTCTAGATGTAATCTTGACATGGATTCCTTTCGAACCCAGCATTTTTCCTCCTGAAACAACTCACCAGGTGTCCCAAAGAATCCTTACCAATCCTGACCAAGACACTAAAGCTCTTACATTTGCATGCAGTATGTCATTTAGAGATAGCAACAAAGTATTGAACTGTCTAGTAGATGACAGCTGGCACACACATTTTGTAAAATGCATCCAGGATGAAAGACACTATATGTATTAAAAACCTTAATTTAAATACTGTAATACAATTGTTAATAACATCACTTCTGAACTTGGTACGACCTTCATATGAAGAATATCACACTCACCTTTTTGTCAAATTGCAAGGTTCACAGGAAAGAAACTTTATTATTATTTTAAATTACTTCCTGAAATCAAGCAAAGTACTTGAAATTCCTATCAAATAATAGAATTAATCAGAAAGTAATGAGAAAGTCTCTTGAAGGAAACAAAGGCATAAGTGACAGCAGCAGCAAAACTATTTACTCTGAACCTCAGTGATCACTGCACAAATTCAATACATCAAGTTTATACAAGTGGAAATTATAGTGATTGCATATCTCCTTTTTCAACTGACTTTTCTTAAGTAAAATTTTAATAATTTCCAATTTTAAGCATACTTATTAACTGAAGCACAGAAAAAGCTGTGCTGTCTTTAGAGTGTTAATATAGGTAAAATTTTAACAATTGCTATAGAAAGTTCAAAGCTGCTCCATTTTTCTATCTGTTCAGCCTCTTTTTTCTTTACGATAGAAATATATTTTGTCTATTTTTAAACCAACAGTTCTCAAAGATAATCTCATAATCTACATTTTTGCATTGCTTTCTCAAGAAGTGCTCTCATTAACATAGAAAATTATTGGAAATGAGATGAAAAGTTCAATGGTTTTATGCTAAAAAAGCATGAAAAATAAAGACAAGTTACCATTACTGTCAGCAGTAATGGTAACATGTGGAAGTTGCTGCCAAATACAAGTAATTCATTCAGCTTTTAGTGGTTATCCAGCAAATGTTTGTAATGAACCCTTTGTTTTCCATTGGCACTGAAAAGATTGGGAAAGACGACATGAAAAAAAACCCCAATTCTTCAAATGTTAACTGGAAAACAAAGCATTGCCAATCCATGAAATTCCTATTAAAGTCATGAAGTTTCAGTTCAATTTCCTCCTTAGACAAGCAGCAAGGAATAGGAACAAATTCCAAGTAATTTTAGCTTCTTTCCCATAAAAAAAAAAAAAATCAAAATCACAGAACAGATGGACAAAATGCTATGTAACAAAACCTTCACACTGGGGACTGTACTCAACAGAATATCTGCTGTAAATAGCTACTCCAAAGCTGCCCCAGATCACTTCACCAAACCTAACATTTACTACAGATCTTCTTTAAACATCTCAGGTTCAGTAAGAAACCTAGATACCTAGGAATGGCACATTGACACATCTGTCTTTCAGGCCTGCGGTTCCCTGGATGGAATCCAAATTCCAAAGTCATGTTCCAACACTTCCCTTACAATGTCTGGGAAGAAACAGGCATTCAATCCAAGCTTATCTAAAGCTACAGGCATGAAGGATGACAACCAGCTAGTTATCTTCGGCAAAACATTTGCCACTGCCCTATATATGAATTCCTTTCTCTGTGTAGAACGTGGGTAGTCCAGGTCTCCTCTCACAATCTTGGGTGCCTAAAGCTGTTCTGTAAATAGCCAGAGGAGTCCTGTTGATTTTTGAAGCACAGCTGGAAAAAGTTGTAGCACTTTTAGCTAATAGTTCAGTGGCATAACCACTTTTCCAGGCAGTGACTCTGCAGAAGCGAATGCAAAACCCAAAGTCAGAAACAGAAAGCACTGGGAGAAAAGACACCCTTGTGCAGTCTTGCAAAAGGGGAAGAAGCGGCTTCTCAGGTTTGTTCCTACAAGTGCTTAAGCAGGCAGAAGCAGTTTTTGGAGCACCAAAAATAACTCAGACCTGTGCTGAATCTGCAAAGCCACTAAGATGGCAGGCACTGCCTTCCACATCTTTCTCTCTGCGACTTCTTTTTCTAAATAAAGTAGTTGCAGCTGCAGTCACAAAGAGCCCAGTTGAAATAATATGAATGTTTTCAGCTTTGCAATAGTTACTTGCAGCTCTAGCCTATTTCTCAACCCCTACACTTAACAGAGATGTAGGTGATTATCTCATCAGATATATACAGAAGGGCATAAAATTACAAGTGCCAAGATAAGGAAGTGATGAGACTTTACAGCTTTATGTATTTTAAAACATACAGATCGCGAATGCTTGTTCCTGTTGCAATGACTCCTCACAGTAAACTGGAGAACAGCCCAATGAGGAATAAGCCACAGACAAGTCTCAAAATTTCAAACAAGCTTTTTTTTTTTTAAAAATGCTTCATTCCTAACAATTGAAGATGAATAATTTATCAACAAATATTAGTCAAATACTAGATACATGATTCTGGTGCTGTTAGGGTGGCTCTCAATTATTTGATGATTTTTCCTCTTCAAGGCAGATTAAATAAAGCTAAAGAGCTTTGCAACAAGGGGAAGTTTCAACCAAAACAGACTGTTCCACTCTTCCCCAAGATCATCAGTAGTATATATAGAGCTTTCCACAAGCCAAGACTAGCCTGATCCAAAAGCTTACTGCTCCTACCAAGTTCTGTAAACTGGCTTATCCTGGCTCATTCACACATGTGTTACCTCCTAGGTGCCACCCTTCTCCTGCCTATTCAGACAGGTATAACCTAACTGCAGGCCAGGTGCCAATCATCTGATGGTTTCCAATTGCTGCAGACTGGATACCATTTTGCTAGTTTTACTGTTTTTAAATGAACTATATCAGGTAACAGATATTACCAAATAATTTACCTCCTGCCCTAGAAGACACAGTCTTGTGCTATGTCTGAGTGCAATTTAAAAAAGTTTAAAAGATCATCCTACAGTCCCCTTCTGCAGGGTTTTCACTTCTTCTCTTCTGCTTTTTGCTTGCATCCTTCATTTAGATCTGCATTAATTCTGAAAGAAGCAAACCTTTTAAATCTAATTATCCCTACAAATTGGGCTTTTTTAAAAAAATATTATGAATGGAAGATATTTAAGTAAAACGTTTATTGTAAATAGAGAATAAATCAACATCAGCTGCAGGACTGCTTCCATCAGCCCACTGACCACAACACTGAAGCAGTTCACCCGAGACAAGCTAAGAGGATTACCATAGTTATCCTGGGGACTTGACCACAAAAGTACAAAACCTAGCAGGACTGAAATCTTGATGCCTAAAAGAAAATGCTGAAAATGGAGGCTCAGAAGTCACTTGCTGCAACACTTAACATTTCTCTAACCAGAGATGCCATTTTTATTCAGTAATACTGTTCACATTTGCTTTTTGTTAATAACAACTTACCACAAGATTAGTTGCTCCGCTTTCACATCTTCACAGAAAAGACAACACCACAGTGGTGTACAGCCACCATACCTTCTTTCTGTAATTGCATCTCATCTTGAAAAGACAGATCTAAACAAAAAATAAGTAATAATTACCTTTTTTTATTTACCCCCATCTTTCCCTGAAAATGCTTGGAGAAACATGGCTAATTTTTCCAATATAATCTATTGTTTCACATATAAATCCATACATATATAGCAGCCCTTTTTACATAGGCACCAATAAAATACAAAAGCTAGCAAAAAAACCCCTACTTTTATTTGCCCACGTCATACAAACTTTATGATTGATTTTCACAAAACTATGGAAACCCATGTTCAGAATGTAGTTTTTCTGTTTTCAAATGCTTGGCAGGCATGCATTTTGCAGACAGGTAAACACAGAGGCAGCATAACTATACAAGATCTATTTCAGCCCATTATGAGCAAGTCTTTTTCCCCACATTGCGCAAGTCTCCACACAGAAAAAAAGTGCTCGTCACTAAAGATCACAGTGAAGTAGACTGAAGATATAATTTCTATTTCAGGTTCCAAATTATTGATATCATAGAACCATAGGTTCTATCACAGGTTTGCTTTGGGAGGGACCTTAAAAATCATCTACTTCCAACCCCTTTGCCGTGGACAGAGAAGCCAAGTAGGATTTCAGAAGTGAGTGTCATTATTAAGCCATATTTATATTCCAGTGATCTTATTATAGATATGCTTTAGAATTTTTCTGATTTCTACACAAATCAAAAAGTAGTTTCTTTACTGCTGAATATGGTATAATTTGGCTTCCATTTGTGGGAACAGAGGAAGACCCTGCTTCAGGTTTCCATTTTCCCGCAAGTATTCAGAATGCCTATGACTGCACATCAGCTTTGGGCTGGATGCCAACAGTCACCTGGCAGCCCTGAAAAACCTCCAAGATACTCCCTGATGGTTTTGTTCCTGCATAGTACATTATACATACCACCACAATTGGTATTAAAAGGAGTTCTCTCTTGGGTCTAAGCTGACCTACATCACTGACCTTCTCCTTTTATCCCAGTGCAGCATGAAATATAGTGCAGTTTCACCACAAACTCTCCAGCTTCTCCACTGTCTTTCCATACACATATACACACACTGTACAAAGAAGTGTATATATACACAATATGTGTTACACGACGAAAGAGGAAAGCCAGAAAATTCTATTACCATGTGGTTCACAACTGCAAGCCCACAGCCTGGCATCCCATTGGCCTCTTAAAAAAAAAGGTTTTTTCCACATTTGTCTGTGCTTGTAGAAAAGAAAAATAAGAGATGCACATGCTCCCTATGAGGTGGGTTTTTATTTACTGGCTTCCAACAAGCACAGTCTTGCCTGCTGGAATACCAGGAAAATCTTATCCCTCATACAGATCAGGAATATCACCATTACAGCTCTTAGACCTACTGGTCAACAGTGTTTGGTACTACATCGACACAGCAAAATTACTATAAACCCAGAAATGCTTCAGTGGTAACCAAAAACGACAGCCAGTATTAATGTGCATCACCATTGTGAAGACATCTAGATAAACTGGAGAACTTGGAACTCCTGCTGCCATCACCTTTGTGCTCACATGTACCTCTTGCTGTGTGAGATCTCTGAGAACATGCACACCTTCATACCCCACTGCTCTCTGTAGTAGGCACTTAAGTGCTCCAAAACATACTGAAAGTAATGAAAAGCCTTCCACTGAATCCAGCACTTCAAGCCCTTAGGCACACCATTAGCTAATTGTTATGCAAATCTGTGCCTTATAAAATAAAAATGCTCTTCACTGCTACAGCGTCTCGTCTCCAAAGATGAATCAGAGTATCATCCTGGCACCTGAGACTTTCACTGCTGACAATGCATTCGCAGCAGGCGGCTCCAATGACCCGATGGGTGCCCCACTTGCCTCCCTACACACCCCACACAGATAGGTTTCCCTCCCTGGCTCAGCCTCATTTTTCCCATAGCAGAGTGCCACATGTCTTCAGCAGTTTAGTCCTTGTGCAGCAACACAACAGCTCCAGCTGGTGCCTCCAGGGAGGGACCCCCAACAAAGGAATCCCAGGATTTCTACACCCTCAGTCTGTGTGCCCCTTCCAATGGTGATTTTAATCTGTGGCCTTCCCAATGTTCACGGGCTCCTGCTGAGTCTCTGGGTGACCAGCCACCCTTTGGACAGTTCCTGGCCCCTTATCTGGAGCTCCAGCCATTTCCCTCTCCCAGGACACAACCTACAGCTGCACACCTTCACTAGGTGTAGACCTCAACAACAGGCAGTCCTTGAACGTGATGAAAATATCAAGGCATCTCTTTTAAAGAATTCAGCTAGTTTTAAAAAATCCCTCCCTTTGAATAGGACGGAGCCTGCATTTCTAGAGCATGTGAGGCTTCATCTTTTCATTTAATTTTGATTATAGTCAACAGAATGGGTACACAATGCAAGTAGCCTTGCACAGGTTCAGTAGCATTAACACCTGTGTGTGTATCAGCACAGTCACATGAAAAACTATAATACAAGCCTCCTTCCCAACACCTGCAAAGGGCTTATTTAATTAAACCCTTCCCATCCACAGGCAGAATAGAAACAGTTCAAGATCCTAAGATAAAAGGTGTCAGGGAAGACAGACCTATTATTTATCACACAGCAACCAAGACCAAATATAAAAGACTAACCAGTAGCCTTTCCAATCCCACACTGCCAGCTGGCACTAAATGATAAGCAAAAGTGCTGCAAAGTACTTTTTTCCTTGCTTTTATAACAGTGCAATTTTAATATGTGGTATGTGGCACATTGCCATTTCCATTTTTTGAGTGCAAAAGCCTTGAACAGGGAACAGGGAGTACAGCCAACAGAACCAGATCTACTTTGAACTAAAATTCATTGTTTCATGGGTGAACAGCAAACGTGGTTTTGTTTTTTTTTTTGGTTACTCTTCATGTTCAACACTATGTATTTATTTCGACAAACTGTTAAAATAAACGTCTAATAAACACACTATAATCAAGAGGCTCTCAATTACCTTCCACTCTGCTCCAATTCATTTTGCCAAAGGGATTTACAGCCACCTATATACAAAATCTCACAGGAGCAGCAGAATTCCTCACACTACGGTTTGTGGTGGGTGTAGGCATAGGACTTTCAAATCTCAACACATAAGAATGACACAGGAGTCACTGCCTAGTACTTATCTGTAGAATTGGACAGAGGAAGCTCTGACTCATTCACCCTCGATGTATCCAACCCCACATTCATAACCATCCTATTTCAGAGAGGTCAGCTGTAAGCCCAAAGTGCCTGGGTGTTACAGGTCCCACAGAAGGCTGCATTTTTGTCTGAGAATTGTGCATACAGAAGTGCAAACAAATAACTACTTTTATGATGCTAAGTATTCACACTCATCTTTCTAATGCAGATAGAAAGCAAATAGAGATGGTGAAAAGAAAGATCTCTTTGATCCAACTTTACCCTGAAAAGAGTAACAACCAAACAGAGAGTCATGGTTACAAACCTACCCAAATAGCAAGGATGCAAGAGTCTTGGTGCATTTTACTTGTACGTGATTGTGTGGGTGAGTTTTTTAAAATTCATTCTGTTTGTGGTGCCTCAGTGTAACCAGTCCCTCTTTCTGGGTTTAAACTGCTAACAGAGTAGGATCAAAAGGTAGATTATGAGACACAATTCTTTCAAAACCTGGAGACTCTCAAGACCATTCTAGGAAAACTGATAAGCAGGCTAGAAACCTGAAAATTCAAGGATAACAGCAAGGAACAAAAATAAACACATCTCAGGATAAGAGTAATGCTACTGCATGTCAACACTGCAATATTACACTGGCATAACAAAACACTAGTGTTAGGGTCTACCCAAATTAACCGCTGTACTGTCTCTAAAATGAGATAACAATTATATTAAAAAAGCCACTGCACACAGACAGAAACATTTTACAGAAAATACTGTTTTGTAAACATCTGCCTCTCAATAAAACCAAGCAGTCCCTTGAAATTCTGAACAGGAAACCCCCTCCATCTCTGGCACCTGAATTCTCCCCCATAAATGACAAAGCTGAACTAATCTCCTGAAATTAGTCTACTTTTTTTTTTTCCTGCAGAAGAGAAATCATTTCCATTTGAGATGCACCTGCATTTCATCACTGGTTAGCAAATGTCAAAAATATCTGTTTATCATAGGCTCCCTTCAGTGTATGGACTACATCTTAAAAGCATCCCATCACATGGTAGCTTATCCTACAAGAGCCTGGAAAAGCCATTGCCACAGCTTCAGACAATTACTTTCTCTGTGTGTAACAGTTACCCTGGGGAGAAAAAACAACAAAAACAAAACCCCCAAAACCAACCAACCAACCCCAAAAACAAACCAACCAACCCCAAAGAAACAAAAACCCCAAAACTGAACAATAGTATTCTGGCTCAATTTTTAAAAACCCCAAAACTGAAAAAACCAACCAAAAACCAAGAAAGCAACCAAAACAAGCAACCAAACCCAAACCAACAAACCCCCCACATTTCCTTAAAAAATGTGGGAAAACCTGGTCATGAGCTAAAGTGAATGCATAATGCCTACTGCAGAAACAAATGCTGACACTGAACAGAGTTCTTGTTGGACAACTTCACAGGAAAGCCAGAGGTTCGGATTGTTTAAAATGCAAAATCATAACTCTGAGTTTATGCAATGCCAACCTTCACTTTCATAGACACATCCACAAAATTGAGCTACTGATTTTAGTAGTTTGAAAATGAGAACATAAACCAAGCCTTTGAAAATTACACTTTTTTTCCAACAAGAACGAGATACTGGTGGCTGTTTTCCTTTGTTTTTTGTTTTAGTACCCTTATGGGACTTATTTTGAAATAAGAGCAAGAATACGTGTTTGAAAAACTATATAGATAATATATATATTAGTATTCTGGCTTCAATTAGAACTAAGTCATTTCACATGGAGAAAAGTTAAAGAGGAGATAATAAAAGGTTTTAGTCTGGTTTTAACTTAAACTATCACTTGTATTACCTCCAACAAATAAAACCAGAAACAATTATTTTCAAAATCATAGTAATATTACCATTAGAAGTCCCTCCAGTAATTTGAAAACCTTTAAGGGAAAAGAATTTTCATATATATGGTACAATTTCAAAAAAGAAATGCTGTGAGCTGTCAGACTTACACTTTTTATGGGTTTTGGTGTCAAGTTCCTAAAAACACATTGTGTTATTTCAGTAAAACAAATTATTTTTAAGGTTTAGAGCAAACATCAAAGATAAAAGAAAACTTGTCTTTTGAAGGAAGATCAAGCAACCACAAATCTTACTAATTCCAAACAGAAATCCTTCCCAAAAGAATCCTGCAGAAGTCCAAGACTCATACAGTTGAAATAAGACCCCAAAAAGTTTAAGCTGTCTTTTCCATATAAAATAGGTGGCAGTGGATACCTATCTTTATTGGAATGCATCCAGACTATGGAAGCAACAAAACAAACAAACAAAAAAAAAATCCACAAACAGAAAACATAATGTGCTAAGGGAAGAAAGAACCATACCTGAAAAGCTCCAAAACCAGGATATAAATCTTTTATCTTTTATATAATCAGGAATATGACTCGACACATAGACCAAGAGAACAGAAAAAGTGTATCTCAGAGAATGCCACCAGATGACATTACTGCAGAAAGAAAGTTAACAGCCAGTTCAGTTTCTTCCATGCATTTATAACACTTAATAAAACCACAGTCACCACTCAGTGTGGTCAATGCTTAAGAAAATCAGGGGGTTTTGTGGTTTTTATCCTAAGGAACCAGTTATAGAAAAAGACAACTGCAAATCTGTTGGATGTCCAGTCCTAAGTGAGAGCTCCTCCTGAATGCAAATGTTTTCTCAACCACAGCCCGTATGAAGAGGGAAGATGAAAGAAAATTCTCAGAAATATCTGACCTCAAGGCAGGTGGGGGAAGGGGCTAACATTCTCCTTCTCAGACTCCCATCTAACTCAGCTATGGGATGCCATGGTCCCAACTGTGTGTTGAGACACACACGCATGTTTTTATAGCATCACAAACTGCTTATAGTAGAGAACCTAAAAGTAAGGAAAAAAAAAACCCAAAGTGTATTTATTATAAATGAGGCAGCATCTGTCACATGCACTGACATGCTGAAAGCCCAAATAACATGAGTGCCACTTCTACAGAGGGGGGCTCTCTATAGGGGGCAGTCAGCAAGCACAAGAAGAAAAGTATGAAGGTTAAAATGCAGAACCTCCTTTCTCCTCACCTCACATCTGTGCTCTGGATTCTGATGGAGACACTATGTATCAAACATGGACAAATAAGTTTGCAAATCAGAAATAACAGTTCAGCTTCCTTTTAACTCATCTGCTCTAAAATAGCTGAAAATTGCCAGTGTGAGGACCACAATTTTCTGTAGCTCTTTCACTTTTTCTTTGATTTTCCTTCGCAACAAATTTTTCAGATAAAAGATCTTTAGGAAAATAAGTGAATTAAAGTAATTTCCATCCCAGATGACTTATTTAGTAGACTGAAACTAAGTCTTGTAAGTTAATACCCATACTTTTAATAATTCAAGCTGTTGCTACTGTCCCAGGACACTAACCCAGCAAGTTAACTCTAACTGTAACCAAGCTGCTGTGTTACTTAAAAAATATACTTAAAGGATGAGGTAGAACATCTCATAAAGGAAGATCATGATGATAAAGAAGGCAGTAATAACGCAAGGGGTTATGGTATCACTAGTAAATACCAGTAGCAAAAGAACATTGTGTCTGAATGTGAACCAGATGCTGCCAAAAACCCTAGCAACATTAATCCTGCTGCCTGCTCACAAAATAAGCAGCATCCATGAGGACTCTCCCCCAGACCCCACAAAACTTGTCTGGCACAACTAATTTAAAAACCAGCGATGATAAAACATTAATCCACGCATTACCTTTTCTTCAGTATGAAAAAGTCCAGAACATGCATTTCCTTACTGATGGTTGATGTCATATGACCTTGTAAAGCACCGAGAAGTTGACTGAAGCAGCAGTAGCAGGAATAACCAAGGAGCAGAACAAACGAAAAAGAGCTTCAACAGGGAAAGGCTTTTGTTTCCTGTGCCAGGAGTCCCTGTGACTCATGCTGGCTGCCCAACTTCTCTGCAATATCCCTGCAGAACTGTCTTGGCTTATTGAAGAAAAGCTTCTATAGGTGCACTGGTGATAAAAGGAAGACTACAGAAAATACAGGCCCTCTCTGCAAGGAAACAGAAGACCTGGTTATCTGGGATTACATACTCCATGAGTTTTTTGCCTTGGTGTTTATCAGCAGGTGCTCCAGCCACATTGTTGAGTTGCAGAAGGCAAATGCAGGGTCTGGGAGAAGAAGAACAGTCTCTTGTAGGAAAACAAGACCATCTAAGGAACTTAAAGGTGCACAAGTCCATGGGACTGTATAAGATTCATCCATGGGTTGTGAGGGAACTGGCAGGTGAAGTTGCTAGGCCACTATCCATCATATTTGAGAAGTTGTCCAGTGAAGTTCCCACAGACTGAAAAAGGGGAAACATAACCTTCATTTTTAATAAGCGAAAAGAGTAATATATTAGTGGACAGTGACAGGTGTAGACATTCTTCACTGTGAATGGGCATGTGGTGGGATTTTTCTCTTAAGCACAAATATAAACAGGAAAAAATATCATATGACCTTTGCACATACCTAACAGACCAATAAAGCCCAAGCATGCATTTTTCTGCAACTTCAAGTATGTAATTTCATTGGTATATGTAAAGCTGCAATTTGCTTATGATTCCAAGCTCTCAGAAGATAAACAGGGAGCTGCTGCCCTGTGCAGAATTTGTTTAAGATTTGAGCAGAATGCTCTGAAAACAGACATAAAATCCACTAATAAAGAAATACAGAGTTATTTACTAATTTACTTATATAAGCCACTTTCTTAAAATAAATAAGAAATATATGATTATATTGTTTTAAATAAACCTAAATTAGATGAATTTCAATATCCATTTATCTGACCCCTTGGAGCACTCACTCTCTACTCAGATTTCTTACAATACACATACAAGGATATCCCTCAAAATAATCAAATATCCACTTACTCTGTATTTCTTAAAAGACAGAGGAGTAACGTACTAAGGTATTATACAATCAGTCAGTGTGTGGGTGGGGAAACCAGGTTTATATTACCTTGTAGCATAGACTGAATATCTTGGTATTTCCTTCTAGGATAGACCATGTCAGCCATCACTACATGGAAATTCTTTAGAAACAGGAAAATAGTGATTCTGACAGCATCTTTATGGCTTTTCTCATATGCTCTTTTCAAACTCCCTTGCATTATGAAACAAACCACTGAATTCTTCTATCAGTCCTGGTTTATTTTTGCCTTTCCACAGAGCATAATATACACTACTGTTAGGACAGCAGAAAGTCTTTTGTTTTTTAACTTCACTTGATCATGTAAGCCAAGGGCAGAACTAGTCCTTCACAATGTGTTTAAACTAATTGGAAAGAATCAAATCAGTTATGTTAAAAATTATGCGATTCCTATCAGATAATCAGTGCTTAATAGGAGTGCAGTATCTGGATTTATGGGGCAGTACTTGGGGGATGCGGGGGCCAAAAATGCCAGTCTCTCAAAATATTCCTCATCTGAGAGAAACCAACACATGCTTTTTCTTAGGAAGGCAGGGATCCAGAAGGTAGAAAATCCTGCCTTTATAGGTAGCTCTCAGCTGACCCATGTGTACATTCAGAGAGCAGTCAATGCACATTTGGCACTAGTTGCAGCACACGCAGAAACCAGGGCACTCCGGAGAAACCAGCACAACCTTGCAAACAGTCAGGAGCATGCTTCAGACATGCACTGGTGACTTGGAAGCTGAGAAAGGCTTGTGGTTTTCAGGTAATTGAGGCACAACACAAACTGTGAACCACCTTCCTACATGGGTGGTAGGTGAGCTGGGGAGCTTGATAATCAGCTTGAAAATGGAGGAGGCAGAGCAGCTGCCTCATACTTTTAGAATGTCCTGCTTTACTGTGTGGTAGAAGCCATAGGATCACAGAACTGTGGTGAAGCACAGGCTTCATCCTACTTTGGTTAAGCAGTGAGAATTCTTGGAGTTTTCTTAGTCTGGGACCACCATCTGCCCAGCTTTGGTTATAGTATCTCCTCAATACTCAAGCAAGAATCACGAAACTAAAAACCAAGCAAGTGCTGGTATAGCATTTCACTGTGTGCTGCCCCACTTGAAATGCAGCCCATGAATGTTTCACTACATTTTCTCTTCAAATTGCAGACCTCTTGAAAATAAATCAGGGGGGAACATACAGAAAGAAACACATCCTAATACGAACAGTAGTCATAACAATAAGAAATTATGTCTAAAATTTACATAACTGAATTGGCAAAGAATAAAAGCAGTCATCTCATTTTGGGGGAGTTTCTTCACAGAAAATGTTAATAACAGGGAAAATTCTGAGATTAATTTTTTTATGTCCCTATTTTAATAAAATTTTGGATGTTTGCTGTGAACCTTAAAATTCATTTTATGACTCCAAGTCTATGCTTGCAGAGTGTACATGTTATAAGCATAAGTATAATTTGCACCCTTTGGTGCACCAAAGCAAAATGAGACATTGGCTCATACACTGTGGTTAGACTCACTCAATCAAAATAATCCTAAGAAACCCATGAAAACTTTCTATATTACAGTTGCACATTTGGCATAATCTCTCCTTTGATCCTCATTAACATAAATAATTGCCTTATTTTAGAATCCATAGCAAGCAGGTTCCACCACAGAGGAGTCGGCTGTGGGCAACAAGTCCCTACTGAATATACGTGCATTAATTATATTGTCCTGCATACTTATGTTGAAGTGCTCAAGATGGGCTTCTGAAGAAAGCTAGACTAAATAGGATGATGCCTTCCTGGAAAAAAACGTAAGCAGCTGGCAATATTCTGTGATGCCCTGCAACAGGGGAAAAAAGTCAGGGTTTGTTTCTAATGAGACCATTTGCTAGGTATTTAGTAGTTACAATATATATGAGAAGACTTTGAGAAAGAAAGACAAGATCAATGCGTCTTGCTGCCCTGAAGTGAAATTGTCTTGGCTTGGGTCCAGAGTAGAATCATAAAATGATTTAGGTTGGAAGGGACCTTAAAGATCAACCAGTTCCAATCCCCCCGCCACAGGTGGGGACACCTTTCACTAGACCAGACAGCTCAAAGTCCCATCCAGCCTCGCCTTGAACACTTCCAGGGATGGGCAATCCACAGCTTCTCTGGGCAACCTGTGCCAGTGTCTCATCACCCCTCCAGTAATGAATTTCTTCCTAATATAACCTAAACCTGCCCTTTTTCAGTTTAAGGCCATTACCCCTTGTCCTGCTCTACATGCCCTTGGTAAAACATCCCTCTGCAGTTCTTTTGGAGCCCTCTTTAGGTTCTGGCAGGCTCTTATAAGGTCTCCCCAGAGCCTGCTCTTCTCCAGGCTACAGTGAATTAGACCAGGAGATCTTTAAAATTACTATTGTCATAGTAGCGTACCTTAAGTCATTCTTTCACTTTAGGAAGACTTCTTTTAGCTTAAAGGATGGACATAGGATCTTAATGCAGTATTTTCACCACTGTGTATTACAGGTCTGCTTCTGATGTTCCTCAAAATGACTAAGAGTAAAATAAATTCCCAAGAAAGCTGTCACCTGCTGGTCAGCCCGAGATGGAAGACACCTGGACACATCTGCTGAGCTGCAGAGCTTGTCTTGGCAGCTTGATAGTTATGTGCCTTTAGCAAGACTGTGGTACTTGTAAACAAGAAAACTTTCTGAGAACAAGTACAGTATGTCAGCAGAGCTTTTCCAGGGAAAGCAAGAACATGCAGCAACCAATCACATAACTTCTGTTGATTTATATGGAAATATTTAGTGTTTTTATTTCATAAGGCCAAAGTTTTCACAACTAATGCAATAATCAACTCCAGTGTAGCCTCAAAGCTGTTGTTTAACATCACAAACATGTACTAGGGAATCTTAATTAGATCAGGATCCAAAAATTATTTGTTTGCAGTTTTGGTCCTGTGAACATAGGTGCAAACTTGTGTGGAACTGATTAATTCTTTTTATGGGTTTCAGAGTAATATTAATTTTGAGGTCACACAGTCCTGCAGAGTTTATGTAGACAATCAGCTTCATCTGAACACAATTCCTTTGCTGCATGTGGCAATTTTAGAGACCTGCACATGTGTGTGGATCTCTTTTGCAAAAGCACTATGTGCTTTTCAGACACTACCCATGATAACGGGTGCCCATATTTGAATTAATTTTTAAGGCTGCCATCCCTACTTAAACAAAACGTCCTTGAAAGTACTTGAAGGATCTGAGTGAGGAACCAAACCAACAGACCACTTGCAAGAGGAAAAAGAGGTTAACCCTGTAGACTCCACTAAGCATAGTGAAGGTTAAAGAAAAGCCAGAGCTAGAACTCCACAACTATATTTGATTGCTCATTTTATAATCCCAGTTTGAGGCTTAAAACGTAGACTGCACCACAGAAAAAAAAACAAACACCTTTTAAGCTCCGTGACCACCCAGACAAAATACAATATGATGTAACTGGGCAGTGGTTTCTGTAACAAAGAAGAACACCACTGTGCTATTCAATTTTCAGGCAGAAAACGAACTACAGGATTTCCCACAGGAGAACAACGCACTACTCTGAAAGGCTGCCATCCCGTGGCAGTTTAAGGGTACTGTGGTAACTCACTGCCCTGAGTTAAGGGTTTCTACACTCTGGACTGGAAAACATGTGTCCAAGTCGTCTCATACATATGAATGAACACTTTTTCTTTTTTTTAATATTTAGGTAGCTTAAAGAAAAGGCTCTGACCTCTTACGAGTTACCTGTATTATAGTGTATTTCATAAGATGGGGCCCAGCTAAATAAAATGTATTTCATTCTGCGGTACTGCTGCCATGTTCAGCCATAAATTGCAGATGCTGAATGAACACACACACACAAATGCTTTATAGAACAGTTAAGGAAAATTAATTTGCTTGCAGTATCATTAGGATGTTGTCAGTAAGCTGTGCATATCAGTTAGAAACTAGTCCTTTGTATTTTCGTCCCCCTACAAATCCTAAAATAAGATGAGCTTGCAACTACTGTAAAATAGAATTCAACAGCAAAGAAACACAGAAAAACCCCACACTTCCAATCTTCAGAAAATCTTTCTTTAAAAGGCTGGGAAAAAATGCATGCTTGACAAATCTTTCCTCTGTTAATATAGAAATGATAAAGTAGTAACACAGCTCTTAGACATATGTACGAAGTTTAAATTTTGATTCCTTGAAATACATCTTTTCAGTTACTTGAGCGAGACTCATATCTTAAGAATGTATATAAACCATGTAATATACATTATACCCTTAAAAACCTGTATTCAGATCCCAGTGAGTTCTGCTTCCTTATGTCCACACTCTGTTATCTGCCAGGATAAAGTAGCTCATCCGTGGCCTTGGTCTCAATTTCTTCTGCCTGGGCTGGCTTTCCAATTTATGATCAGCTGCCAGGTGGTACTGCTTCACTGGAGATGCAGTTCCCAGTACTATTTTTCTATCCTTATGCCTCACTCCCATGCTCTTTTTTCAAACTGTACTGTCAAAGCGTTTAAGAAGTAACCATAATTCTTTCCTCCAATGTCCCCTGAAGCACCAGCCACTTTTAAAAGGGCACAGAACAGAAGCCCTGCACAAGTACCTGCACACATGCCTATTTATGTAGTGCTGTTGGACTATTAACCTGCTGTCCCTCACCAAGAGCCAGGAACATATTTCATTCCACATCTGTCTTCAGTCTACACTTACCTTTCCACAATCAGGAAGACATGAATTCCCACTCAGACTACAGCATTTCCTCCTCTCAATCCTGGCTGCCACAATCTGCTTTAGGAAGTAGTCTCAAATTATTTAATGTTCATTAGTCTTTTGAGTTTTTCTCATTGCTGAAGCATTCATTCAGGGTGGGAAACTAAATAATCTCCCCTCAAAAAACCCAACACCCTAAATTCTAATTCCAGCGGTCTCAGAATTCTTGTCAAATATTTGCTACATTTTTCAGCAGGAAACACTCTGGAACAGCTTTCTATTTAATCCTGTCTTGGGGGATTCAGCTCTAGGAGCTTCATGAATCACAGCATTTGTAACCTTGCAGGAAGCCTACCTGCAAGGAATAGCTTTTGCCCTGACTTTGAAGCCAACATGCTCCAGCTTTCACAACTGAATTAACTTTAGGACCTAAGGAGACAAGAAAGGAAAATAGCCTGTATCAGAACAAACACACTTACCTGCTGTACTACTTCTCTGACCCCCTTTCTTGACTTCCTTGATTTCCTTTAGCCTGTAAATCAACTAAAGCTGCTGCCCCGGGTTATTAACACCTGGGGCAGAGGAGCCTGGGAAATGGCACAGCTGAAGTAAAGGTATTTCAGGTGAATTCAATAATTGCAAGCATAGGCCAACACCTTTCACTTAGAGGAGAGGCTAGAGTAAATGGGATTTGTATCTTATGCATGCATGCATACATTGAAAACTATCCTTAATGAATCATACAGCTTAATGAACTGGCTGCCCATCCCACAGTGATGGAATCTGATTGTCATAAGTTTTGGTAGTTTGGGTGGACTCGGCAGCACTCTTAAGTATGTACTTCACAACTGTGAACTGTATTGGCATGTGACCTATGCTGTGCTAAACGGAACCTGTGTTGTAGCCTTAGAAAGCTATACAGTATGGAAAAAGCCACACACCTATATTACAATGTGCTTTCTTAACTCTGGCCAAGGTTAATCAGCTGTTTTATACCAGGCAGTGATGCGCAAGATGCAGATCCCATCCTTTGCAAGGGTGCATTACTTTGGTCAGAAAGCTACTGTACACTATTCTAAAAAATCAAATAACTCTCTTAATTTTTAGTGTCAAATTAAAGAGGATGCTCAGATGAGCACTTGTTGCTGCAGTTCAGGTGGAGACAAGGTCATGCAGATGGCATAGTTGCTGATACCGAGTGGGAGCTGCCTGCAGGCTCTTCTCTTACCATCAACCATGTCAGTCCATTCAGCAGCCAAGGGATATGCCCAGCACAGCACAGGCTTAAAGGCTGAGCTGTATGTGCAGCACAAGAATAGCCCTGCAGCTACTCACTTTCACTGTCTTGCAGATCACTAACTCCTGGATGCACAAGGTCTTCTCATCAGGGTCCTTATACAGCATTTAATTGAAGTCTTTCTAGAATGAAGGAGAAGATGTTACAGAAAAGAATTTGAGAAGCTGCCAGACAAGCTGTAGAAGGATAAGCAAATCATATTATTATGCAACACATTGCATTACAAGCACCTCCTGCAACACTCTTGATAGCTAGAAGAATGAAATCCCCTTACAAAAGCATATGGAATGATACTGAAAACCTCTTGGCACAGATGATAAGGCAGGAATATGGCTGAATCCCATCTCTCCTAATCACTGGAAGGCACAAGGAGACCTAAGAAAGTTAAGAATAAGGTGATCAGGCAATTAAAACCAGGGTAAGATAGATCGATACAGTAAGACTGGCTTTATTAGTAGAGAATGCTATGGCATGGATCAGTCCTTAGGTGGCAAACTTTCTTAGACTGGGCTCCACACCATTTTTATTTTCTGAGAAGGACACAGAGGAGAACTGCATTGCTTTTCAAAGAGATTAAAGGAATCATCCAAGCAACACCCCTTTCTCTGAGCATACAGTGGTATGTACATGGCGGCAGAATTAAATAACCATGTTTCACAAAACATATAAAATGGAGTATTTTTGCTATTTTTGAGAAATCTCAGGCTTACTGAATTCTGGTGCAGAGGAAGGATATTTGCAGAGCTAGCTATCTGTGAAGTTCCACTAAAAGGAACAGTTATTTTCCTTCTTTACTTATTAGGACTCTTTGCTTGTTAGATACATAGCACTTTAGAGTTAGTGTCTCTTGAAAGTTCCCATTTGTGATTGAATATATAATTTCTATTAGTGCAACGTGAGTCTTAGATTCATAAAACTGGCAGCAGACACTTGAATATAGACTGCAGTAGGTTCAAATAATATCCTATATTTACACAGGACTAATCTGAAGGACCAACAAAACACTCCAAGAGCAGGTGTGTAAGCACTGATTCAAAACTTGCAATAAGAGGCACACAGCCCATGTTGAGACCCATGCTTTCCATTGAACCTCACTCTTTCTCATGTAAGCTAGTTAGATAAGTTGTTGTGTTGTGCCCTGGAAAACCAACAAGCCCTGCAGGTTATGCTGGGACCTAAAGGAAAGGTAGAAGTAATCTGCAGGCATAAAGCATTCTTCAGAAACTGTTTGGGATTTACCAATTTGGAATTTACAGCATTTGGAATTCCAGAAACTGTTTGGAATTTATAGCAACAAAGAATTAATTGCTTGCAGATTTTTTTCCTCATGTTTCCTTAGATTCCCACCCCCAAAAAATCACTATTTTCACACTTTTGGACAGCTTTGAATTTATGTACTGAATCTTTCCTTTTACTGGATTATTTATGTCGCACAGACCACAGAACATACTGCACTTCTAGGCTGGGCACCTGAGCAACCCCACTGAGAAAAGAAATCTCTGTGATCAGAGCAAATGAACAAACTGCTCACTGACCAAAGTGACTTTGTTAGCCACTCTGATTCCTTGTTGTGAAGGAATGGTATAAGTTGCTTAAAGAATCACGGTCAAAGATTTAAACCAGGTTTAACATAAATTGGGAGAAGTGTGACAATGTTTGATGGCAAGGTTCACTCTACTACTTACTGCATGGATGAAACATACAAAGGAAAAGCAGATTAGAATCAATTTAGAATGATTTACACAGAGACTGAGGATGGAAAAGGGTAAATATACAGAATGGAAAGTGAGAGCCTCTCTTTTAGCCTCAAGGTTCAGAGAGGATCCTCTTGCTTTCTGAACTCCTGGTAGAGCTGAGGTGCAGCTGAGTCCAACCTTAGTACCAGACTCAGTCAACAGTTTATATCTAAGGGATTCAATAAGACTTAATTATATTCTACTTTATCATTTTGTTAAGTGATTCAATAATGAACAATTGCAACAGTGACTTATGCACAGATCTGAGATGGCAACATTCATACTATACTTGCTATGGGGCATTTGAATCAATTCTCACACACACAGACAAACACAAAGATATATATACAAGTGCATTAAGGTATATATGTAAAAAAAATTCTCCTTGAGTTCAGTGAAATACTCAAGTCAAATGTCTCTGCATTTCTCAATAGGCAAAGTTTGAGCCTCAACGAGTGGAAATATCAGCCCAGGCTTTTATCATCAGCTTTTGGTGATGGTCCTCCAATTATCGCAAACTTGAGAGCTGGCAAACCCTGAGAAGGAGATGCTGGTTGCAGCCCAGTGTGGCCCAGGAGACCTCAAAGAGCCCCACTTAGGATGCCTGTTTATAGGATTGTACAATGACTAAAGTTAGTTATTAGTCAATCTCCATTCTGGTCATAATCCAAGACAATAATTACTAGAATTTTTCAGAAGTTCAGTAACAATAATACTGTTTCAGGCTATGATTCGTGCAAGTAATGTTCCAAGGCTATCTGGAGATGACTGATTAACTCTTGCCCCCTTCCTTGGTTAGGCAACGTAAGTTCCTTTTACAGACTGTTTCTAATAAATTCAAGGAAGCCTAACTTCCCAAGAGCCATTAATCAAGGCCAAGGTCTAATGAGAATTCTGGAGATCATAAAGCAGCCCGAAGAGGAGGCACCACCACACCCTTGAAATTTTGTACTGAGCCTGTACAACTGAATTTCATGCCAGAAAAATGTCTGCATAAATTGTACAATGTGATTACTCTTGACTGTATTTATGAGATGCAACAATACATCCTCCCACTTACTATCAAAAATGACTTCCTAATGTGCATTACAGGCTGTGAGGGTTTTCTTCTTTTTGTTGTATCAGTATTCAAAAGAACTCCCTCACTGATGATATAATTTATGTTATTGTGGCTGCCACAGCTAACCTTAGCTACTTAGGAAGAATAGATAGTTACAATGAAGAAATGCTGTGGTAACTGGAGTGAAATAGGAAAGAATAAAACGCCTTGTTACACATCTTTTAGGAAGTCTCATTTATCTTTCAGATACACATGGAATACTCTCTGTTTATATATCACTCTGTATATATCTACTGCTCTTCTGAAAAAAAACCCCAACACCTTTGAAGCTCGAAACCACTGCAGTCCTTCATGGTTATTTTGAAAATACAATTCTCATGAGATTGAAGATGATGAGACCAGACCTTCCTTCCTCCACATCAGCTTAAAACACTAGTAATTCACACATTTAACAAGTTTTATGTGCCAAGTAATGGCATTCATTGTTAGGATCAAATGCTTGAATTGCACGTGAGAAAGCATTTAAAGACAGATATGGTTTCTTTAGTTTTGGTGTTTTCTCTCAAGTTATTCTCGATTAGATAATACACTTGCATGATTCAATAGAGTAGATCAATTCTTACTAAAAATAATATACATATGAAAAGGTCAGGATTTCAGGTTTTATCCAAACACACAGTTCCTGGATTTGGATCACAGCTATCTACAGTTGCAAGGTTTATTCTGCAACTGCTTTTCTATTAGTGTTAGTCATTTTCAGTAATGTGGCTTCATATGTGCAGATGCTTGGCCCAAGTCATTAGTGGTCTGTAGAAATCCCGAGAAAGCAACATAGTAGCAGAAAAGAAGCCCAGGAAGATTTTAGCAATGGTTATTAGGACCTTTTGGGGAAGGATATTTACAAATGTTCAGAGGAAATTTTATAAGGGTAAAAAGGTCACTGACAAGAAGACCTTCAAGAGCTGAAACAATTAGCAGGTCTGGAGTTTACCTTGAACATGGAATTAGTCCTTGCCAGGCATTTTTCATCAAGAGAGAGAAAGTTCTCTGTATGATCAAGTGCAACACACATTCTCAAGGTAGGAAGAAAACTTCCCTGACATACAGCTGCTGTGTCACTGCACAGCCTCTGGACAAAAAGAAACAGCCCATGGTTCAAATGATTCCTTTCCTCTTTGCATTTTTGGGCAATTACCCAGCAATCACCTGAGTTTGGTTTTCATGGGACAATCCTGTAGGTACCTACCACTGGAACAGCTGTCTTGCAAGTAGCAATTAAAAGGTTTGTTTTACCAGACCACACTACTCAGTACACAGAAATGTCCCAATACTGTAATGTCTCAGACACTCAGGTCTTGATACAGTTAACTTTGTATCTTTCTTTCACATTTTTACCTTTTAATTGCCCTCCTCCTCCACAAACAACAACAAAAACAACAAAAAGATGGGGGCAGAGAGAGGGGTTTCAATTATCTAGGGAGTTACAAAGGACAAGTTAGGATTCTCTTTTATTTTTTTAACAACTAACTCATTTCCTATATATGTAAAAATTTATGACATTCCTGACTTTTATTCCAGTGGAGCCAGAAATTGATTTAGTTTTACAGGGTAGAAGGCTTAGGTGTTTTGTTTCCATTCTTTATGATTTGGATTGCAATGAATAGTAGAACATATGCTGAAGAGAGTAAGAAGATCTGTATTGTCTATACAGCTGCCACTCCCCTGAACATCAATTTATCAAAACTCAACACTTCAAACAATTAAATAGTTAGGCTGATGATGTAGTAAATCTTTAAATTGTACTACTATTTCAACTAATGCAAACAAGGCTGCTGCATGGGAGATTGCAGACTTTGATAGGCAGATACACAATGATGTTCACTTGAAAGAAATGTCTGCTCCTGTCTGAGGACTATACTATATCTTAGAAACAGATTAAACATGCTGTATCATAAATACTTGTGGGGTTTTTTTCATCATATTGATGCTCTACCACTGCAACTGGAAGTATGCCTGATTTTTGCAAGGATAGCATTTCTCTCAGCCTTTTATTTTTTTTTTCCTGAGAGTTTTATCAAGATTTGTGCTTTGAAAAGAAAGTATATGTTTTGTTTGGTTTTATTTCCACGATAGAAGCATGTCTACACAAGCTCCAGGGAGCTCAGTAAAGCATACTTAAAACTGCAGTAAAGCAGTGGGAACAATGTCTCCACTGAGGATCCAATGCAGAGTTTTCAGCTCTGTCCTCACCCTGTGCACTCTCTGGTTCCTAGGGAGTAGTCAGGCCAAGCACTGTATCTACTGCAAGTAAAAGTTTTGCCTTTAACCCTAAATTCCTGGACATTCCTCCTCTGAATTAGCGAGCTCTGGGTTTTCCTACTTGAGCTACAAGCCCTGTATCCTGTGATGCACTGGCACCTCCTCCTTATCCACACCAGCCAATTCAGCATTGAATCGCCCGCAAAAATTAAGACATTCTGCCTGCACAGCACTGCCATGGTTGTGACAGAGTGTCCGCACACAGAGAGTGCACAGATAATCCACCTGAAAGCTTTTGCAGTGCTAAAGAATAGGGTTTCACGACGGCATTGCTTCTAGCAGGATGACATCTCTCTCTTGCCTTCTCACTGTTTCTTCATCTCACACGTTCTGTGCATCATTACCTCTCCCCCATTGCTACTCTTGTTCTTCTCGGGTTTCCAGTGGGGTTTTCAAGTTTTGAGTGGCCAACAGATAAATTACAATACCAAGAGTAGACTGTGCTGAGCTTCTTGCTGCCGTAGCTCCCTAAGTTATCTAACGTGTTGCTGAGCATCTGTACGCTATATTGCTACCACTCACCGCTACACAGCTCAACCGGACATACAGTGTAGCAGAACTAGGAAGAATTTTGACGGCCGTTGACCGAAAACGAGGGCTGTGTGCACACCCCAAAACGAGGGCTCTGTGCACACCCCAAAACGAGGGCTCTGTGCACACCCCAAAACGAGGGCTCTGTGTGCACACCCCAAAACGAGGGCTCTGTGTGCACACCCCAAAACGAGGGCTCTGTGTGCACACCCCAAAACGAGGGCTGTGTGCACACCCCACAGGGCGCGGGGCGAAATGGCGACCAGCCTTTCCTGAGGGAGCGCAGGTGTGAACAGGGCTCCGAGGGAAGGGTCTGGAACCGGGCGCTGATTGGACGGAGAGCGCTGGGGTATGCAAATCAGGGGGAGGGCTGACCAATGGGCGACAAAGGCGGGAACTGCGGGCCAATAGGGAGCCAGGGCTGGGGCGAAAGGCGGGAAAACCATGAGGGGAAGAAGACAAGATGGAGGAGAGCCGGGTATAAAACTGCGAGAGGGGCAACCATGAGGGGAGAAACCGGGAAGGGGGCGACAATAAAGCTTTTGAATCAAAACCGTAACAGTAAACACGCAAACACACAGAACTTTAAACTTGAACCGCAGAAGTCTCTAGTTTGGTGGATTTGTCTGAGTCCGGGAGGTCTGCATCGCCGTCATCCCTCGTAGGTCCACTTTCTGCAGTGTTCTCTCCATTCTTCATACATCACGCGTTCCCCCTCAGAATTTGGCCTGTGACAATCACCAAGCGTGCCATAGCTTCTTTCAGCGGATCTATAAGAAATGTTGTACTTTTTGAGAAACGCCATTGAATTTTCTTACTGCCAGTGCGCCAGCTGACACACTGTTGTGCTTGTTTCTTTTTTAAAAATGCTGTTGGGTGTACCACTCACCCCTCACCCCAGTATAGCATAATGTAAGTTATGTTTTCTAGTATCAGGCCCAAAAGGACGCTGCTAGTGAAAAAAATATTTCTATCATAGTCATGAGGGTTTTATATCATGTTAATTATGAAATTATAATATTAAAAGTACGAAAATCAATACATTCATTTAGAACTACTGCGAGATAAAACGTGAGAGACATTTTGAAGACAAACGGGGGTATAGCCTAAGAACTGCACTAAACACAGTAAGGGTGTAAATATCGTACTGCCTCTCATTATCACACTGGCTCCCTCAGATCATGGCAACCTCTCTCCTTCCTCACTCTCATGGTGAGAAATAAAAGAGATTCCAGAAAGGAGAAACTCTATTTTCAAGGGCTCTTAATGTGAAGTTAGGGAATATTCATCGTAAAGTGATGGTTTGGTAAGAGTTCAGCAAGAGTATATTCAACAAAGTTAAAAAAATACCCAAAACCACCACCAACAAAAAACTACAAACCCACACAACAAAATACAAAAGTAAAAATCCCAACTAAACCTACCTGTAGTTTATATTTCCATCTATGGACCAGGAGACGCAAGTTTGTAAATATCTCTCATCCTCAGTTTTCCTAGTAACTGATATTTTAATCAGCTGAAGAATAAAATATTTGATGTTCTGATAAAAAATTATTTAAAAACCCCCAAACCTCCATCCTAGGATTGCTCTACAATAGTCGAAGGTTTTCTTGAAACACCTTGCTCCATAAAATGACTACACATCCTATGCATCTCATATGAACCCCTTATGTTGGTACAATGTTTGCTGCCCCGACATATGGAACACTAGGGCAAATTAACACACCCCTAAACAATCAGTGCCAAGAATCAGGAAGAAGGAAATAAACCCAGTATGGTAGATATCCAGAGATTAATCACTGAACAACCAGTAAATAGCCAAGATTGTGGTGAGTTTTCTGTGCCTTGCCTAAGAAGGTGAAAAGTTTAAGAAAAAAAAATAATCATAAAAAAAAAAGAAAATAAGGGAGGAGAAGGACTATTGGCAAGGCAGTTTGGATCAGTAAGTTATCCATGCCAGCTGTCAGTAAGCTGTTGAAGCAAAACAAGAGTACCATTCTTCCCAGGAACAGGTCTGAGTGTGCTCTCCAAAGGGCTGGCACGAGCAGGAGGCTGTGCTGTCAGGGCACAGCAAGGAGGCTGCGGGAGCAGCACTGCCTGGGCCTTGCACTGTCAGCTCGGGGACACAAACACTGCAAAGAGGTTGCAACAGTAATTATTGTTGTAAATCACAGGACCCAGGTTACCACTCAAAAAGCAAAATGTTCTTGCTGAGTATTAGGATACAGCACACTCTGATGGCAGTGACCAGCATGGGTGTGCATATGCTAATTTAGGACTTCAGCTGATTTATGAAACTGTTTAAGCATAACCCAGCTGTTTTCACTCACAAACAGCCACATTTAGTGGTGGAGAGCCTGTAATACAAAGTGTGAGAAACCACAGACATTCTAACTTGTGTCATTTCTTGGCTCGATATGAGGCCTGTGTTAATTTAAAGTTGCTGCATATAAAATGGCACAGAAGTGGGCTGCATGGATTGTTTTATTGCCTTCTTTTCTCTGGTACAGCACTGTGTGCTGGGCTTTCACTGCTGACCTCTAGACTAAATATATGTAACCCCCCTTTTAAAATCCCTCTTAGGAGTTGAGTTGTTTTTCTTTTCATGATCTGTTGATTACATGTACCCCATTGGTTAGACTGAATTAATTACATTTGGTTTGCAGGCAACAAAACTGAAATGCAATCCTCTTGGATTCATGCTGGTGCCTGACTGAAATCTTACCCTCCCTATGAAGGAAAGTTCTGTCTATTGTCTTCTGTTGACTGCAGGCCACATTTGACCCCAAATTAAAGTCTTTAATAAATCTTTAAGGGCCTTTAATCAGGCCCTGCATGATTAAAGGCTGTATGTTTTCCTTTAACCTCACATCATCTCATTCATTGGCAAAGCCCACCATAATTTGTTAGCAAACATTTGCTGCTTGAGCAAAACCTTGCTCTTGGTTATACCAGTTGCGCCATTCTAAAGCAGTGGCTTTTAATGTTTTAGAACTGCCCCAGGTTATGCTTGCATACCTTTCAGGGAGACTTTGACTTGCCCCAGATGAGCAGATAATTTATCCTTTTCTGACATGCAGGGTCAAGAGTGTCCACTGTTTATGTTTAAGCCACTGCAGATAAAGAGAGAAGAGCAGATCTGTTTGCTGTAGCATCACAGGCGTTCAGTTACACATCACCACCCTCAGTGCAAGCCATCATACGAACGTGACTGCTGACCTTAGAAGGACTGCTCATTTGACTCCAGCTTCTCGGGCCAAATCAAAGTAATTCTCCTGACTTGTTTTAGTGTGTCCAACACACACCTATTAACCATCTACTCCTCTTCTGTAGGTATTTCTTATAAAAATCAATGCAAAATTTATACCTAATGTTCACAACTGAATACTTCCTAATTTATTTAAATTCCTAAGTAGGAAATCAGAGTTTGCAACAAGCCTTTTGATTTGTCTTCATCAGCATGGACATTAACTCCTGCCGACCTGCCTTTTTTAAAATGCCTTTGCTGAGTTGCAGTGGACTTGGCTTGCCACAGTAACAACTAGGTTAATTGTTAAGTGTTGCAAAGCATTATTAAAGTTATCAGAAAGCATGACTTGCCTGAGGCATGTTACACTGTGCAATTATGGTACTACTATAGTATATTGGAATTACAAGAGAATAGGGTTTATATAAACCTACTGAGATTATACTGAACAAAGAAACAGATATTGTAATTGTACCTGGGTTTTCCTTTTCTTTTTTTTTTTCCCTTCTTCCTGTTTGCCTTGACCATAGAACTTGAATAGGAAAGAAGCAGAATACAAGTAAATTGTTTACATTTTTAAAAAAACTGCCCAGAAACTGTGAGGAAACAAAAACCTGTCACACTGTAAATCCACAGCACCACACACTACTTACCTCTAATGTCTATGTAATCAACACAGAATCTACACAGAAGAATGAAGTTCTTCTAAACAACTATTCCTAAAATATATGTTAAATAAATGGAGGACTTCTCCTCAGTTCCCTGAATGTAATGACAACAATTGGGCACAGCTCTGTGACTGAGGATATCCACTCAATGGACTTGCATTACAGCTGTGTGGGCAGAATGAACAGAAAGAGTGCAGTCACACAGGTCACTTTTACATGTACTAAAAGAGATGGAAATGCACTGCTGTGCCACCTAGGGAGTACTTTTATTAGTACTGTGTGCCAGGTACTCACTACTTGAACAAACAGAAGACACTTGTTTAGATCTGCCAACCCAGCTTTTTTCATTGATGTTAAGATTCAGACTCAAAATGAAGACTTCAATAGCAAAATTTCCTTCTCAGTATTAAATTCATTTGGAGTCTGTTCCACGTTTCTGTGAGTCCACACACACGCCTCAGATCTGACTCCCACAATTGCTTCCCCTCCAACTTCAATTACAAGCCATAGTGTCATTACAGTTCAGAAGTGAACCTCAGTAGTGATCTCCCTCTTCCTCTCTTCCTTGTGGGCATGCTTTCCAAAGGACCAGCTCATCTGCCAGCCACAGCTATAGGGAAACAGTGTTCTCCTTTGCCATCCTCTTCATTTTTGTCTGAGTGAAACCTGAAGCTGCAGCTGTTAGTATGGATTCCAAGGCTGGGAGTTGGCAGTCTTTTTCAATTGCATTAACACAGCAAGCCATATTACACCTGGGAACTGCCAGGGACTCCTCTCAGTGCCTGTGGCAAGCAAAGACAGGGTTACATAAGGGTGTATCTCCCACGGTTCCTTTATCTCTCAGGTATAAAGTGAGCAGACGGATCACTTCCATCTTCACCGATTCCCTCTTTCAAAGGACACTCAAACTCACCCGCCTCCACCTCTCCTCTGTGGCCACCAGGCTATGAGAAGGACAGAGGAGGAGAAGCACTAGGGCTGTAGCTGTATAATTTGGGCAATGTCCACACTGTGAATGCCAGATACCCGAGCTTGATGTCATGAGGAGCTTGATGATGCTTGGAGCTAGTTCTGCACGGACCAAGCCACCCCCAGAACTAGCAGAGCAGTATTTGTACACTGCTGTATCCCCAAGCCAGTAAAGCCTGGTTTGCACATGGTTATATTGGCTGGACTGTGGACTGAGAACTTAAACTGGTCCTCCAAACTACTTTAGATTCACTCAGACCCTGCTGGCTCCAATGCATCCAAAGCTGTCCATCTTTACTCATAATATCCTCCCGAGTTGATACTAGCAGGCCTCCACCTCTTTCCTTGTTAGACAAGGTTTTTAATAGCTTAGTGTGCTTTTGGGCCTCAGGAAAAACAGGCCTAGTTGGCAGCACGGAAATACGTTAATAGTTCATAAACTGTTCTTTTAATGGCCTTTGCAATTGCCTCCAGAGATGCTTAATTTCTGTCGTGGTTCATACCCTGCTTACTTTCCGTTTCAGCCTCTTTTGAGGTAGGTCCCTTTAGTCAGACAGAAGAATATCAATTAAGTCAATTGTGATACACTTGCTATTAATACTACTAAACTATACAAATATATCCATTATCCACATACACTATTAGTATTAGGGCATGCCTACGCATGGGAATTACTATGGAATTAGGTAGGTGTGAATTTGTAACCTTTTCACAATCAACTTTTTCCCCGAGTATAATCTCACTGTTACACAAGGCACACATCTGCAAGAGTAAACCTCACCAGAGTGCTGAGTTTAGGTTAAAAGAGGGAAGAGCTGGCACTGCATTTCTCATGCTGCTCTGCCAAAAACCAAGTCCTGTAATTTAGACCAATATAAAGAATGTGCAGTTAAAAATACCAGTTACTGGCATAGCTTAGCAGTGCTGAAGACTTGGAGAACACTTTTTTGTTACAATTTAGGAAACCATTTGCAAATAGTGCTATGTGCAACAATCACTATTTTAAAGACTGTACCTTTGCCACATGAACAACAGAGAAAATACTGGTGCTCAAAACTACCTCTTTTGGTCTCAAGCCAAGTCACCTCTGAAATACTATGCAGTTAAAAGTTACATGAGCCATGTTCATAATAGCGTTTTAAACATAACAATAAAGTCCTACTGAACATGAATCATTTTAATCCTCTTCTGCATGAAGAGAGTAATACACATAGAGGTAGAAAGGATTTTCCATTCCTGCATTTAGAAGGATCAAAAATGGAATTGTATTGCATATAAAGCTCATTATCCTGGATCTCTTTGGGAAAAAGCAAGGAATATATTTGCATCATGATCAGGTTTCTGGGCTCAAAATTTATTTTTCGCACGCTCCATTATTACTGGCATACTAAAGAAACTTGTTTTATTGCTGACAAGCATTTTTCCAATAAAACTAGATCACCAACGCTAATTGTAATTACACACATTATGACAGCTTCTAAAAGCCTGGCAGGGAAAGCTCCTCCGCTTCTCACACTGCTTCCTAAACATCTGTAGAGCTATGGCAATTTGTACCAGCAGGGCATCTGCTGTATATGATTTTATTTCCTGAGTAGCACTACTCCAGAGATGCTGAACCACAGTCGGGGACCATGAGCTGTTCCCAGAGCAAGTCTGGTAACCCACAGGAAACCACCTGACATTGCGGGGCTCCCTGCCTTTCAGTCAGCCCTCACAGCAATGGCTTCACATGAACTCTCACTCTTAGCACAAAGGACTGATAAAAGCAAGGCAGGTACTTGTGAAACAGCTGACCCAGCTACTGGTGTTAAGCCCAGAAAGTAATTTAGAGCCAAAGGAGCTCTCTGAGAAAATAATAAAACATTAACTATAGTAACCCATTTGTAGAGACAAGCTTTCAGAAAGAATGCTCTCAACTGAGGGCAAATTACTACCACCTACACATGGCAATTTCAGGTATATTAACTTCCTTGTTTTCCTCATCTCTCCCATCTGTTTCCTCTGTTTTGCATGCCCACATCACAAGAACACGTTAATTTCTATTCTCCCATCTCCCCTTTCCCTCCCTTCTACTTCCTTGCAGGTTTGCCAGGGGCACAGAGTCTGCAGACACTCTCCTCTTCAATGGACAGACTCCAGGGGAAATCAGAGTAAGAAAGGAAATTAATTAGGAGTTTCACTCAGCCAGGAAGCATTAAAGCATAGAGCAGCTGGAGGAAACTCACTGTTTTGACTGGGTTGTCAAAATGTGCAAATCACTGTACCTGTTTATTCAGTGTCTCCTTGCCCAGCCTGTGTTCCATCCCACCAGGGATGCTACACAAGAAAAGTTTGTTAAATATTCATTCTCTTCAGCAAATTGTATCTTTCTCATAAAATTCTGGACTGTCATTTTAACTGCTAGATCAAATACTGCCTAATGATCTTAAGAGTGCTAGTATTAGCAAGCTCCTTTTCTCTTTATTCTTAAGAAAACCCGACATACCAGTTTTGCATATCATTTCACATGTACATTTATTTATTAATTTTTGTGTTTGGGAAACTGATGCTGAGTTGCTGAAATAACAACATGCAGCGAAGATGTATAGCAAGTTCATTTATTCTGCTGCACCAGAGCATACTCCAAACGTGGAGCAGGATTCTCACAGACAGAAGGGAAGAGAGAAGCTTTTCAAAGCCAAACATCAGAATACAACACTAAAAAGTCATGGGGTGTGTCTGCCACTTTTGCAGTCTACTGTGCAAAGGCACATAGGGTATCAGCACCTATCCCAGCGCTCTGAAGATGGGGATGGAGATGGGATTAATAGCTCTGAGAGTGCATCCCTCTTACTCTATGTCCCCCAACTCTAGCCCGCTTGTGTGTGCTGTCCCCAAATTATGCTTCTGGATGCAATGTAACCATACCCTGTGACCAGGCTAGGTGGTCATTAGCTCAAGAGGGTAAAAGCATTGTCTCACATGCTGTGCACAAGGCAGAGAGACAATGTGCTAGAAGGGCTGATTCTGCCATTCTGAGCTTGGAGCTGGCCAGTGAACTCATACAACAGATTATTAATTTGAGGAGCTCACAGACTTGTGAGCAAGAGGTGAAAGCAAATTTATTATTACACCTGTTTTAATTGATACCTGAAACTTACTGTTCTCCTGCAGCAGGTAACGCTGTCAACTTGGCCTGTAATAAAACACAACCTGTTTCATCACACAAAATGGAGATAAAACCAGTTGTCTCTGTTTCATTCAAAACCCTAGCAATTAAGAATCCTGAAAAACTGCCTTTGTGACTGGTCAATAAATGCACTGTGTGAAATCCTTGTAGTTTTTTTCAGAACCTTCGGACTCAGTCTGTGTTGATCTTAATCTTGTGAATAAATCTTGCCCCTTTCCACTCCACAGAATAAGAGGGAGCATGAGGATTTTACCTTTCGGCCACTTAGATCCACCAGCATGCCCTCCCCAACAGGTCAGTTCACACACAGGCTGGCCATGCTAAGGGGAACAAAGCAGCACAGGAGTTTTGGACCACGTGGGAATTGTATCATACAATGGACAAGTTACAAGTGTTATATTCTGATTGTGAGAAACATCAAGGCCTTTGTGCTTTTAAAGAACAAAAAGAGGAACACAAAAATGGCCATTAGGACATAAATAAACATCATCACCACAGTCTCAATGCTGATGAAGTCTCACAGGAGGAGCAGGGATCAGAATGGACCTTTATTGTTGGTAATATTGTCTAAATTCGCTGTGTCTGCTCAAGTTTCCCACTTATCTAGATGATTTCTGCAGACAGTGAGGTGAAGTCTTGTTCTGGATTGCAAAGCAAGAATTTTGGGTATCAGTACCTAGCCATATAACTGCAGTTTGAACATTCTTTGAGGAAATGACTGAAGTAACTTCTGAAACATGAAGACAGGCTACAAATCTAGATGAAGACAAGCTTCAAACAGACAAATCCTGCCTAACACCAGCTTCTAAAAAGCATTCACTACCGTATACATCTAGTATAAAAACATACATTCCAGTTAAGAAAAGACTTATCTCAGAGACTCTGATGTCATGTCAACAGATACTGCTTAAATTGTGAGTCAACTTTGAAGCCTACTGCATCAGATACCAAGGTCTCATTCAATTAAAAAAATCGGAATTAACAGAGAAAACTGCTTCCTTCTCTCACCATTGTGAGTACATGTTGTGATTGCTCTGAACTGATATAAAACATGCACCTCCCTAATACCTTGATCTCTCCGAGTTTTTCTGATTCACACAGAGACTGGATGTGCACTAGACATGTTCACAGTAATTAGTACAAGAGGAGCCCTGACTGGGGACTCTGAACCTCACCAGGCACAAATAATGCATCCACAAGCACCATGTGTAATGCTTAACGTTTCTCTGAAATGCAAACTCATGTTTGCTTCCCAGTATAATTCCCACATCCAATTAACACTTGTCGAATACACATGCTACAATCAAGAATGTTCTTTGACGTTACCTTCATCATTCTTTCCCAACTGGAATGAAAAAATAATTGCAATATATTTAAGAGACACTAGAGGGAAGCCAAGACATCTCAACAACCCTCTCTAATAATACTGCTTGAAGTCCTAAACACGAAATTAAAACAAAGCATCTTTAACATGGTGTAGAAAATACCAGTTATACTTACTGTATGTGAGGACGCCAAAAAAAAATGATTAATTTACAGCATGACTTTGCTGTTTCTTTTTCACTGGCATTCCACATGCCGGTGTTCCCTTGGTGATGCCAAGAGCCTGGGGACTTTCACAGTTGTAACACTTGACAGTAATCTCTTGAAGCATTGAGACAGCGTGATAACTTGCTAACATACACTGTAAATGCAAGTGGTGAATATACTGGTGTGTTTTCTTTCTTATTTACTGTTTGTTGCCAGTTGCTCCACTAATTTCTACTCTGGAAGTAATTTTTTGGTTACTTTTTTCAGAACCCATCATAGTGACAAAGGCTACCAGGATCTCCAGTTCATGCCCTCTGTGTGTCCCTTCACCAGCATTACACGAAGAACTCGCTTTCACTCAGAGTACACTTACACTGGTAAGTCAGATGCAAATATGGTCAGAACAACTGGTTTATAATCCTGATCTGAGCTGCGGTGATCAGGCACAAGGCTCCTTTAGGGTGCACCAAAAAGCCCTCTGGTCATGTGATTAACTTCTCCTTAAGTTCCTCTTTCCCCTCTCCCAACTTCTTACTCTGCCACCCACATTTACTCCTAAATGAGCACCTGTTTTAGCCCTCTGCTGCTGTCCTCGATTTTGCTGACTTCATATCCTCATTTGGTTTTTTACAATAGGGGTGCCCTGGAACCTTCCACCCTGGGCTTCAATTCTGTTAAATGAGTACTGCTTTATTTTGCCCACTGAATATTTCTGTTTCTCATTCTGCTGTCTGTTTAGAAACGACGCAAATCAGGGTTAACCATCGACACATATACCTTAACATATCAGTTTATCTTCACTCCCCAGCAAAAGGGGTAACAAAACAAAAACAGAAAAAACATTTGATATACAAAATAAGCTGATGGTAACACAATGCCAAAAATAGCTTATTATGTTAAGTGCAAGGGAGAAAAGCCTTTATATAAAGCTTGATTGCAACAACATTTCAATTTACCAGTTTAAATACAAGACTTGCATTAAAATATTTCTTCAGATACATCTCTTGCTCTCTAAGGTGTGGGTTTTTTAAATTTATATACACATATCCAGTTGTAACACTTGACAGTAGTCTCATGAAGCATTCAAAGAATATAACTTGATAAGTACACACTGTAGGTATGAGTGGTTAATGTCTGTACCATTTCTTCCTTCAAGGGTTTATAACATTTTGTTGAGTACTAGCCTCAGACAGGTGACCAGCCACCTGATACAGTTTAACACCCCCAAGCCCTTCCTAAAGTCCCACAGTCTACGCTTTCAAAGCTCACTGGATCCAGATGGTGTTGCCTCTTTCTGGTCTGCGAGACTCCACTGTCAATTCTCCAAAAGTAGAGAAAAACTGCTCCATTTCCTTCTGCAGCATATCATTCCTCTTCTCCGCGTCCTCCTTCGCCCGTTCTGCGTTACGCATTTTGATTTCTACCATCGTGAACTTCTTCCGCTCTTGATCGAGTTCTTCATGCAGGGCCATCATTTCCGTCTCCAGGGTGAGGTTTCTCTGCTCCAAGCTGCATAAAGGAAATAAAAGCAGACAGCTCCTGAGCAGCGCTCCTCACTCACTCAAGGAGAAATGCGCACAACCAACAAACTCATACACGTATTTTCATTTACAAAGCTTAGACTACAAACCATGGCTTCGTCAATGAACCATGTCATAGGGCAATCTCTTTTTTCTTCAGCTGATTTAGCTGCTGTATCTATTTGCAAATATGGATCTGCATATATCCCTAAATGTGGACCTCATGAAGTTCAACGAAGTGAAGTGCAGGGTCCTACACCTGGGTTGGGGCAATCCCAGGCACACCTACAGGTTGGGTGGAGAAATGATTGAGAGCAGCCCTGCAGAGAAAGACTTGGGGGTGATGGTTGACAAAAAAACTAAGATGAGCTGTCAGTGTTTGCTCACAGCCCAGAAAGCCAAACGTGTCCTGGGCTGCAGCAAAAGGAGGGTGACCAGCAGGCTGAGGGAGGTGATTCTCTTGCCCTCTACTCTGCTCTGGTGAGACCCCACCTGGAATGCCATGTACAGTTCTGGTGCCCTCAACATAAGAAGGACATGGTACTGCTGGAGTGAGTCCAGAGGAGGCCATGAAGTTGGTAAGAGGACTGGGGCACCTCCCATCTGAACATAGGCTGAGAAAGTTTGGGTTGTTTAGCCTGGAGAAGAGAAGGTTGTGTGAGACTTCAGAGCAACCTTCCAGTATCTGAAGGGGCCTACTGGGAAGCCAGAGAGCGACTTCACCAGGAACTGTAGTGATAGGACAAGGGAATGGCTTAAAACTGAGAGGAAATTTAGGCTAAATATTAAGAAGAAATTCTTTATTGTGAGGGTGGTGAGGCACTGGAACAGGCTGCCAAGAGAAACTGTGGATGCCCCATCCCTGGTAGTGTTCCAGGCCAGGTTGAATGGAGCTCTAAGCAACCTGGTCTAGTGAGGTGCCTCTTCTAGGGAGGTGTCCCTGCCCTACTAAATACACAATCATCACGCATATTAAACAGTTTATGAAGTGCTCTACTGCAGCGTATACCATGCTGAAAGTGGTGATGTGGGCAAAAGGCTGCAGCATTCTGTGCTGCACTTTGACTGGAGGCTTCTGTTGCCAGTAGCTCTCACATGTTGTGATCCAACTGTGACTTGCAGTGCCAGAGGTACCAATGCAAAGAGCTGCTGTGTAACAGAGGTGAGAACAGAATGTCCTGAACAACCTTACTGCAGAACGCTTATTACAAACACAGTGCATTCAGCTCTGTGCTGCTGTGGCTGGTTAATGTGTGCACTAGTTAATGCTAAGCCCAGACTTTGAGGTTATTCACTGCTCATTATGGCCATCCACCCCAGCAACCTTGTCATGTATGAGCAGGGTCTGCACTATGTGCAGAGAAAGACACATCTCTCCCTTGCCATCTTTAATAGGTCTGAGCTGGGAAGGAAAGGTTCAGGCAAAGCAGCAGAGCAGAGATAGGGCTGTGAGCAGAGTTAATTCCCAGATGCTTCACTGTCTCAAGAGAAATGAGAACTGTCTCCACAGTCCCAAAAAATTTCAGATGGAGTAAGCCACAATACTGCTTTCACTGAAAGGTGATAATCAGTTGCCTTTCTCAGTCTCTGGAGAACAGGCATCAACTAATGAAAACATTGTGAGAGCCTACTGATTTTGTTAATCAGATTTTACAGAAATTCACAAGGTTCTGACTTTATTTTTGACACCAACAGGATCGCATGTCACAACCATAGCAAACAACTGCTATGAAACAAACCCCTTTGGATCATGATAAAACAGAAGCAGTGTCAGAGGATGTCAACACGGAAAGATGAGAAACTCACTGGCAAGCACCAACTGACACAGTACTGTCTGTGGTTAGTGCAAGTCACAAAAGGGAAAACTTGGACATACTCTGCAAAAACCAGTCAGATGGTAGAGCCAAAACATCTTACCTTTTTATTCTTGTCTCATATTCTAGTTTTTGCTTGGCCATCTCTTGCTTCAAGCTGGACACCAGGCTGTGCAAAGCACTGTGATTGTTAGTACTGTTGGCCACAAATGTTTCGCTGTTATCGCTGCTGCTGGTGGCTCGGCTGCTGTGGCCCCCCACACTCCTTCTGTCGCTCTTGTTCTCATAGTCACCCGGGTTAGAGAGGTCTTCGTGTGGTGGCCCATCCAGCACAGAGTCTTCAAAGTTACCTGCGTAAAAGTCCTGCTCAGGGCAAGTGGTGGTGGATGAACGACACGAGTTGGAGTTCTCAGGGAGGGATATTTCACAAGAGGACGTTGACCAGGTGGCACTGTCCACACTCTGTTTGTCATCAGAGTTCACCATAGAGAACTGCTGGTGGACATTGTCGTAGGTGGAAAGCCTGTTGTGCTGGCCTGACTCGCTCACAGATTCCTTCTGCTTGTTGTCCCTCAGTGTGACGTAGCCATTGGGCACCCAGCCCGGGGTCCGGCTGTTGAGGGTGTTGCTGTGCCCGTCTGTGCTGGAAACCCCCATGCGCACACCTCCGTTCTGCACGCTGTGCGTTCCCATCTTAGTCGCCGGTCCTTTCAGGGATGACGTTCTCCTGGTTTGCAGGGAACAGTTTGGTAAGGTCTGGCTCTTCTCAGGGCCCTCCACAGAGCTGCTGAAGGACCCGTTGGTGACTATGCCGCTACCTTTGTTAAAAGCAGGATTTTTTTTCACCATGAGTGGTGGGCTTCTGGTGACATCTAGTTTCTGGATGCTGTTCCTGGGGCTATTTGTCTTGCTGCCTGGCAGAGCAGTCGGAGACTCGCTGTCCATGCTTCCCCTCTGGGGAGACTCGGGCTTGTCCCAAGAGCAACGCCTCACTGCGGTCTCCTTGGTATTGTTGTTCTCTTTGTTCTGTAGCTGCCCTGTAGTCGTTTTCTTTGGAATTTCATTGTTGTTGTTGCATACCTCAGATCCCACCTGAGGGTCTGCATCATTGGGAAACAGCTCTTCATGTTTGCTAATCAGCACTGACATGAGCTGCTGGACTACTACTGTACCTGAAAGGAGACACCAAGCACATGGTCATGAATGGCCTGTTTCGTTTAAGGCATAAATGTACTTTACCCATCAGATCCCACAAATACTCAGTAAACATTCAGCTTATACAAACATTCACACAGTGCATCCGTTTGTGTAACACCCTGCATGTTTAACAAGACTGAAGAAGTGCCTCTTGGCTACAGGGCCACAGCAGCATTACCTCTTCCTTCCACCAAACCAAGCCAGCAGGCCTCACCAACCCCCTAACACCAGGAACATTTGTAAAGAAGCTATTACCATGACAACAACCACATCCCAGGAAGACCACAGAAGATGATGTATAGCAAGGGATAACATCATTCCAAGTGATGTGTTTCTACTCAACATGTTGCCCATTTTAAAACCAAAGTCTTATTCTGGCACAGCATTTGAAGTTAGTCATTTAACAGAAACGGGCAGGCAAGGGACTTGTGCTGCTGGAACAGTCATTTTAGTCTTTTGAAGCAAAACAGTGCAGTAATGAGACAGAATTAATTTAACGTGAATGCCTTTAACCACTCCACGGTGAGACCATACACAGCCAGGAAACTATGCCACATTATAGCACAGTATGGAAGTAATGCAGGACCACAGCTTGCTACGTGCTGTAATAAATGGCTACCATTCCTCTTCAAGAACAACCCCTTGGTGTGCACACCACTTGACTGCACTGTAATTTACACACTAGCATTTGGAACTGCTCTTGGCATGATAAAGATGTGCAACTCTATTTTGTTAAGCAGACTCTCATTAAGGATTATTAAGAATATTTCAGGAACAAGGTCAAGGTAGTTAAAATAACCACTTCATTTTTAAACTCCTAAAAAGCTTTCAGAAGCCTGCTGTGCTCTTCTAATAAATAACTTCCCACTGTGCACTATTGTTTCACATCAACTCCTCTGTAATATTTCTGGATGTTTATACCCCATCCTTTTAAAATACAAGCACCAAGAGCCAATTCAACATGGGTTCTTGACAACGTGTCTTTTTAACTGTTCTCGTTTGTTTGCTAAGGCAAAATCATACATTAGAACTAGGCAACAGGAAAATTTGCTTAGTTACTCCTGTGGCACAGTTGGCTGTATTCCTTCTCAGAATGTTAGCTGCTATGTGCAGACACGACTACACATATTGCCCTGTACTCAGGCAACTTTTACCACTGCATATGACAGGAAAAAAACTGCCCCATGGTTGGAAGTCTGAAGAAATCTTACTTGAATCAAACAAAACCAACTCCTCATCCCCATTATACAGGTATGGTTACCCACAGCTGCATCTTTGACTTTGAATGACTGTGCAAGAAAAGCACTCTGTATCTTCCAAAAATCAAAAAGGAAAGAAAAGGAGTGGCCATGAGCACCAATCAATGCACAGTCTTTTTTAAAAATCCCTATACATTTATCTATGCATCGCCCAACTGCAAATCAGCATTGTCTTATGTCAAATCTAAAAGTTATGCTTAAAGAGAGGTCATAAATCTCTTTAATCAAACCTGTTTCTCTTTAGGGAAAAAAATATATGTATTTTTCTCCAGTGAGTGTAGGATCCATCCCATTTCCTACAGCAGTCACCATCACTTTAATGCTAGGGCTGTTGATAAGCAGACTGGAGAGTTGCTTTCAGGAACAGGAAAAACACATTATTTTCCCATTCCACCCAGTTTAAAATGAAACAAACAAACCAACTAAACAACAAAAACCCACCAAAATCAAAACTTTCTTGCACAAAGTTTCAAAAACCACAAACCAACCCACCAACTTTATACAGCAGCCAGTTCTGGAAAAATATAAACCTAGCAGGCAGTGTTTTATTTAGGAATGGCTAACACACCTCCCCATCCCAAACCCCCATCTGTCTCCCTGCCCCAGGTGAGCTGAAGGTGCATAGTATCCCATCAGTAAATCTCTTGAGACACATTCTTACTGACTTCAGGGGTATAAATGAGCTCTGTGACATCCCTCTCCAATTCCAACCTGTTAAACAAATTGAACTGCTTTTTGCACTATTTAGTGGAAAAGCATGGAAGGAAGGGACAGTTTGCTACCTGACCAAGAAAAACATTCACTGCAGTTATCTGCCAGGCTGCTAAGCTCTACAGAACTGCCAGGGTAAGAGAGGCTACTATTTCAGCCAGTCTGGCAGTTCTGCAGGTAGAAACGAAGAGACAGGTTGGAAGTGAAGTGATTGGCATCATGTGCATACACACACACACAAAAAAAGGTAACTCCTGAGAGAGACATGGTTAAGACATCAGAAGAGAAAGGAAACAAAGCAGGAAAGACCTCTGTTTGCCTCTCAAAACACCATGGGGAGATGATCTAAGATGTGTAAACTGGGTCTTCAACAACCCAGCAAAGCTCATCTCTGCACCTCAGTATCGGACAGTCACAGGGCATTTGAGACAAGTATGTACAGAAACCAGGGGAAAGCCACAACCACAGATTTAAGGGTACCTGAAACTGCACAGGCGTGATGATACTCATGCACGGTCATGCACGTAAATTGGACGCCTGCTCTTGCAAACCCTTCTGAATCAAATGCATAATCAAACCCTCCTCTGTGATAATGAGAACCCAGACATTAAAGTGGAGATGATGATTCAAAAGCCTTTCGACTTTAGAAAGTGTTCTGTGCTAGAATGTTTGTCTGTGCTACTGTTCAGACAGCTAACCCTGGGCATTCCTGATTTGGAAATGCCACCTTTCTGTTCATAACAAGGTAGTCATTGTGATAAGAATTAAAAGGAAAAACAAGGAAACTAAGACTTCGGAAAAATACACAAATGAACAACTGTAGTATATGGAGAAGAGAAACAGCCTCATAGTCACAGCATACACTCTCAGAACTATGAAAAGTGCATTTTTTGAGTTTAGGTAGAATTTTCAGTGCAAGGTCTGTGTACTTCTCTAATTCATGAAAAGGTTAAGTAAATCCTACATATTAAACAAAATGTGTTTGGAGCAAGAAAAGACATCATGTACTTCATGGAGAAGGAAAGTCACAAAGACTAAGCCTAGACAGAGGTTACAGGAGGAGACTGTCATGTCCTTATTTTTATCTTAATCACAGGAAAATGCTACAGCTGAACATGGCTGTAAATACCAGAATGCAGAAGGCAATTTGCCCCCTGTTGTGCAAGAAGGCATGTAATACACAACTGCCTCGTAGGGGGGTTCTACACGGGTCACTGCAGTGTGAACCTGTACTGACTTTTTCTCACAGGTTTTTTAATATTTTACCACAGGTAAAATATTAACTGCACTCCAGCCACATGAGCTGACTAAGAACATTCCATGTTTGCAGGAAGTTTTCAGAGAAAAAGTACACGGTTAGTGAAGTTGCCAGGGCAGAACAATCTCATGCAGTCTGTTTGCAATGCTGCACGTTTCAGTACCTCTTATAACCTGCCAGATTTAACCCAGAAGTTCATTTAGGTTGAAAATTTCTGTGTCTATAGAGCAGATATATAGAACTTATTCCATATGAAGCTGTTAATCAACCCAAAGGCATTTCTTCTTTCTATTGCAAGTTATGTATAGTAAGCTCACCCTCCATGATAGTCAGAGGATCTTCCACCTTGGGGCGAAGGATGTTGGGGCCAAAAACAGTAGCCAGATTTTGCACGCTCATTTTGTTTACACCTGAATAAGACTGGACTTCATCGAGAAATCTGTGGGGAAGAAAGAGGTCCTTAGGAAACATGTACAAAAAAAATGAAAAAATCAAAGCAGGTGATTGCTCCTTAACATAGTTCAAGTATTCTGTTCTGAATCCTCACGGAACATATTGAAATCTTAAGGCATTGTCTTCAACATCTTCAGATTTTCTTCAAAATGCTACATTGATAAAAAAATTTCAATCTCGGTCTGGACTGACTAGGAGATAACTCTGTTGAAGATGGTAACTTCCTCCACCATAATTAATCAACTACTTAGCACATAAAACAAAAGTGCAGACTTTGAAAAAAAAACTGTTTAGATTTTTTAAATTTCATTTTTTTATGCTGGAACTTTCTGTAAGTTCACAAATTGCAGCTGTGTATGACATGTTTGTTACGATCTTTCACGTAGTCACAAAATTCCTCTCTATACTACAAGACATATCCAGTTTTCAAGGCTCTGCACTTCAGGAGAGCAGAGCCAAGGCCAGTAATTACACTTAGAAATGGGAAAGGCAGGGTCCTATGAAGAGGACAGAATATATTCCCTTCTAACTTCTTGCATTCTTTGGAGAGTGTAGTCTGCTTGTGAAAGAAAAGTCCTAATTGTGCATCTTGCTAGAGTAAATTACTAATTAGTCATGCAGTAAACCTACAGTTTTAGTGCACTCACTTGAGTTCACCAGTCCTCCAGCTGTGAGCAATGCTTTTCCTTCAGGGCACATATACAGACAGGCTTGTCAGTCAGCTCACAGTTATAAATACCATTGTGATATTCTTGCAAGAGCACTTACCTACAGATGTATTTCAGCAGATTATAATTGACAGCTGGCAGGCTCTTCACTTGCTTCACCAGTTCTTTCAGGCCCTTTAAATGGTTTAAGGAAAAAAAAAAAGGGTGATGAGGCACAGTTTCGTAGTATTTTACCAGGCTTTAAAATGAAAAGTCAGCAATTCCAATCACAAGACAATAAACACATCACTGACACTGCAGTGTTAATACAGGTTATGATCAGGAGCAGCTAGTACAACCCACTTTCGTTCTGGCTAGCAAGGACTAGCTCTGGAAAAAAAATAAACAAGTAAATAAGTATCTTGGTTTCATTCTGTCTTTTCTGTTTCACTCTCTCTTTGACCAGCAGCTCCATTTGTCCTGTTGACAACAAAGCTGATGCTTCCAGGGACAGTTCTGGTTTGATCTGTTTGGGATTTTGTATGAGACACTATTTGGTTATTTTACCCAGTTTGGGTCCACACTCAGACTAACAAACAGTTATTTCAGTTTGTGCCTGCCCTGGGAATGGGACAGGCAGAATATCACACACTAATTTGTGTGCCCTGCAGAAAGAGACCTTGGCTACACTCTTCACCAACCACAGCTTTTTCAGTATGGGGTTTTGCTACTCTGCCAGCATTAGTGGGGTTTTGTTTATAGTATGTTGTGAAAACAAATCCAAGTCAAGATGGGCAGAGAATGATAGTGCACAAGTTTGCTGGTTGAGGGTTAAGAAAAGAATGAAGATGTGCAGCAATCAGTGACTGCACTTTCATCCTCTGCACAGAGAAAGACCAGCTGAAAATCCAGTCAGACAGGCTTACAGCTGGACTGCTAAGCCACCAAAAAGGATTGAAATGGCTCATCACCTACAGCATTTATTTTTTCACGAACTGCCAGGACCAACTCTAGCACAGAAAGGCCACTGTAATATGAATCCTGCTTTCAAAATTAACTTTATAAAGTGCTTCATGGCATAATTACAGAGGAACTATATAAATACACCGTGGACTAAGCCATTGTAAAATTACAGAAAAAAACTGAATCTTAATAAAACTGAAGTATAAAAGACATGATGACTAACTGCAGGGCTGTCAGGTGGCTTTACACTGGAGCTATCAGTGTTCAGAGACATATGCAAAACATATAAGCAAACAGCTGCAGCTTCAATTCTGAGGATGCCCTGCCACAACTTTTGCGAAGAGCAGCTTGAATTAAGCCAGCTGAACAACCCACTCCCACCTTTTGCAAGCAGCTGACAAAAACGTGCACCCTGTAGCAAGCTGTAAAGGACAGCAAAGAAACCAGTCTGATTTCAATAGGTCTAAGACACTATGGCCATAGAAGACAGTTTGTCAGAGATCTTTCTCCTTCTCTCATTTCATCAGATGGGAACAACTACCACCTCTGCAGTTGGTAGGCATCATGAAAAGTCAGAAAGGAGACAGTCTCTTACTAAAAACAGGCTCCTACTCATCTCAATTAATTAGATTAGGTAGGATGGGTTCCAGTTCTAGCAGAATTTCAAATGTCATAAAGGAATTAAACTGAAATAATCATCTTAGAAAATTAAAGGAGAAGACTGACATCAACAGGATAAACCTATTTGGATATACTTTGAAAAGAAAATATCAGGGTTGACCGCATTACTCATAAGCACCCAGAACAATATAAAAACAGGCACTTAGTTTCTTATGTCTTCAGACATAAGTGTGCCCACTATGTAATACGTAGGTGGCACATGGCACTGCAGGGCACATATTATCAGTCAGAACCCTTATTTTGCTCATCTCTTATGCTGTTTCTTCAAGAGAGTTTGGAAGATCGTCTGCTCCACCTTTCTGAAGCTCCGTGATTCAATGACAGGCAATGAGCAGAGCCCGCTGGCCTTCAACCAAAAGTCAGTGAAAGCTGGCATTCCAATGCTTAAAAGAAAATGACTCCTGACTTAATGGCAAGAGTCGAACAGCAACCACCAAGACCCTTTCTTTTACAGTTTAGAATTTAATCCATGAAAATGTAAGTCTCTTCCATGCAAAGTGGAAGTGCTTGACTACAATGATGTTTACTTGAACTGGATTCAGTGCCATGCAATAAATACAGCTATGGTTATGCTATGTACTTTTATTTAGACTTCCGAAGGGTCCAGGTGGCAACTATTTTCATATAAAAACTGCCTCAATTAACAGATGCACATTTAAATTAGGGCAATGACCAGCTTCTTCCTCCTCAAAACTGGAACAGCCTTTTATTTCATGCCAAGCTTTAGTTCATCTTGCTCAAGTTACCAACTCACCGTTTCTTCCTCCTTGCTGAGCATTTTGGCACAGGAAAGAAAATCTTCGTATTTTGCATACGGTACGACTGGTTCTGGGAGTTCCCTCAGGTACAGCTTAAGCAGTGAAGCCACCGTGTGCACATCTGTATTGCTGTTGGGTTGGAATACAAGAAGGCAGTACTGTGAATCAGGGTAATACTGAGATTGACAGGCTAAAACCTGAGCCTTTTCCTTTGTCACCCCAGGTTTTACTCATCAGCAGCACACACATTTACAGATCCTATCTGTAATCTGCCTTTGTTGGGCTTTTTTGTCCTGTAAAGAACTTAGGATACCCATGGGCAAATTTCTGTCAGCTCTGCTGGTTTATTATTATAAATAGCTATACATAAGGCCCTATTTGCAGGTGTAGGTATTGAGAAGATCCTGGCTCTCCTTAACAAACATCTCCCATCAGACATGCAAAATACATATTAAATGATGTTTTTCATTTTCACCTGAGCCAGAAACCAGGCATTTAATTCACACAGAATGAATTTTTCTCCTACCAGAGACGGCCCCAGCTCCCAAAACATGTCCAGCATATCTCAATTCTACTGTATCACCAGCTCCTCTGGTATCAGTATCAAGGAAGCAGATTTTAAAGGAAACCTCAAATACCACAGGCGTTTAGTTGAACCTTACCCACCTGAATTTACAGCTCTTTCCCTGGCATGCCTCTGTTTCCCATGGGCTCCCACAAAACCACTACTGTGCTTTTCAGCTGTACTCTTACACTGAAAATGTGGATATGCTTTACATACAGAACCACAAATCCCTGGGAAATGAGTTTTAGCTCTATCCTGTACAGAGTAGGCTAAGGCACCAAACAGAGAATGCCTGAATGCTTACACAACAGGTAATGTTACAGGGCTGACAAAGACCCGGTATGACACGTGCTTTCCCACAACTACACTTGCAGCAGCTTAAGGGGTTTTTTGGATACAGCTAGTAGGAGCCTCGGCTGTTTATCAGGCATACTAAAAGTAAGAAGATGGAGAGAAGAAACAAAATCACAAGTTCAGGGTACTCAATCACACTTGCTTAAATGTTTCTGTGGTGTGTAAAGTTGTGTTCTGCTAACTTAGGAGCACTTCTCTGAAAAGTATGTAGAAACTAGATAAAAGCTATAACTTAGCATGAAGAAATCTCTCTTGTAGTACATCTGACTCCACCTCTTGGGTTTAGCTACTCAGGCATTTATTCAAATCCTTACTGGAATGTTCTACATGCTTTCCCAGGTTCAGATAAAGAGCTGTACTGCAAGCTGCTCTTTCCCTCTGATTTTGGAAAAATCAAAAAAGTGGACACTAAATTATGCTAATTTCATTAACAGAAAACGCACAAGCATTTCTACAATGCGTGTCATTATGTATTTTCTTTGAAGATTTTACACTTGGAATATTTTTTAAATTCACAGTTTCTCAAAGAACCACTGGTATTCAGCACACTTAAGCTTTGCTAGAAGTATGTTAATCATTATTTTGGAATGATCTGTTAAAACAGTAATGGCTTTTACTAAGTTAAATCTTAACAAGAATGATGGGAACAACCTTAGAATAATGTAGTATGGTATGTCAAAACAGAAGAAGAGAGATGATAAAGCACTGTATATGTCAAAATGTTACCCACCACCAATAACCTCAAAATACATTCAAAGAAAACATTTTTGTTTCCATCATGAATAATTCCCAGCCCAAGTTCCAAAAAGTATTTTCTAGAGAAACTCTATGATGCACTAATGCAAATCAACATTTTTGAAGAAAGTTCAAATTCTAATCTCTTAATTGCAATTGTAGAGTGGCTTCAATTCACAACAGTGTTTATGCCACCCTACTCCTCAGATGCATATATAACAAATGTAGGGAACAGTACTCAAATTAGGTACAATTGTACTCTTTTATAAGACTCCAAATGCTAGCTCTAGTCTTTTCATTCTACCTATTCCCAATCCAGATGCCAACTAAGAGAAATGAAGCTCTTATTGACATCCTGGCTATCAAAACCCTTTACAGGGCTTTTTACCCTACACAACCCGAGGGCTGAAAACCCAGACCCCAATGATCTCTCAGATCTTGCATTTCTTGCTGCCATCAGTGCTATTTTTTAGAACACAACCGTGGCATGCACGCCCAGGCAGTTGCCACTATTCAGCCTTATGCAAGAAGCAATTTTACAGAGAGATCTTCAGTTTCCCAAGTTGTAAGTGCATCTGGAAAGGAACAAAAGCAAATGCAGAGGGGAAGACTTTCTCTGGTCAGAGAAAGCAGCCACAGAGAGGGGATTGTGAACTGTCAGCTTCAGTACAAGCCCTACAGTGAAAGAGAGCACAGGCCACCCATCTGCAGAGAATTTAACTCTGATTGCTTGGTATTGATTGTCTTTCTGAAGATTTTATTAATATTATTTTTGTTATTTAAAGAGGGAAACTTGCTGCAGAACTGAACCACATCCTTCCAGAGACTACTTGCATAAAAACTGGAGAGGCCTTCCCAAAATACAACATTCAGACATGTTAAGCAACAGGGGAATCCCCCAGCAGGTGATTAAGCACTATCACCTTCCCTTCTTTGTACTGCCAGGATCATGCTTCATGCAGCACAGAAGAGTAACTTTACACCCATCCTTGTTGTAAAGTGGAATACTTGCTCCTTGAGGCACAGCAGACGGAGGATCAAAAGGCTGAGGAAGGGGACAGAAGCCCTGAAAATGAATGCAATTTATAGATTTTCTTCTCGCAATGTGAAGTACCGATAGAGCATTTCTGCGAAGGGTTAGTTGAGCGTTAAACACTGTGGGTCTATCGTGGAAAACTGAGAGGGGAGCAGGGAAATAGGAGGAAGTCTTGTGCTCTCAAACTACGCTCCTGAAGCACGTGCCATGTACGAGTACAGAGAAAGGTGTTTTCTAAGCTGGGGTTGGAAACCCAGGTCACAATTAGTAGATGGGGACACATTCGCAATATTTTAAACTAATTTTTTATTTGTTGAATTTCCTGAGGCAATACCGCAGACTGCCACAAGATGGTGGGATCGCAAAATAACAATTTGGAACACATTTTGTTATGTTTCTTTTCCCTAAACTGTACTAGACTATTGCTTAGGACTTAATCTATCTGTACAGAAATTAGCATACAGAACTTGGCAGCATAAAAAAAATAAACATACACTAACACACTGCCTGCCATGATTTTTAAGAATAAGATTTTTAAATTCTATTTAACAACATATAGACAAGAACTAGGAACTTTCTTCTTTGAGTGCAACTGTGAGTACAAAAATGTCAATATTTTTATAATAATGTAACTAAAAGAGTGTCTCACAGACACTGAGTCCTGTTTAGACCTTGCAGTCTCATTTTTCACCTTTTCCTTTAAAATAGAGGAAAATTTTAAAATATCAGACTCCAGTTCTACTCCATCTGCATTTTAAGTGTTTCAGCTGAAAAATATCATTAAGGACATTTCAGCCACAGAGCACAGCTGTGAGTTTCAGAGTCAAGTGCTGAACTGCAAGCTCGCTGGAGGATCGGGGAGCATTTATTTCCCTTGCCAGTCTGCAGTGTGCTATCCACAGCCTAAGTCAACCATCAGCGTTTATGTATCTGCCTTGACGACAATATATGTAGTTTTTAAGATGTGGGTCCCTGCAGGACCCACGGAGGATCTTTTACTCATGACCTTTTTCCAGCTACAACCGACCAGTTTAAAAAAAAGGAAGAATTTTCCCCTTCAAAACTGGCCTTGCTTATATTCTACGACCATTACAGCTACAGAAATGATTGTACCCATCTTCGTATTTCTCTTGCCATCTGACAATATAATATCAAAGTGTTTCATGACTACACACTCATAATTAACATGATTAAAAGTATTCATTAACATGTATTAAAATAAAGTATGTCAATTCCAGCAGAAAATCCTCTGTTATCTAAATTGGAACAACTCTCATTAACTGAGGCAGACTTTCTCCAAGCGCACAAGGAATAATTACAAGCTTGAAATGGGAATGACAAAGCACAAAGTGGGAAATTGAATGTAACACAAAAAACATCAGCAAGCTGAGAAACAGTCTGTTTCAGCACGTTGTGCTGGAAAATCTGACAAAGATGACTTCTCCCACTGAAATATTAATATTGCTTTACTGATGACATTTTCAAAGGAGCATCCCCCACTCCACTCCACCACTGCTCATGAAAAGTCATGATAAATGCAAACGCATCCCAGTCTCTCCTTAGTCATAGGACTACCCATATTCAAAGCGCCATTCATCTCAACTTTGTCATTAATATCTCCCATGGCATTGCTGTTTTGACAGCACTTTCCTTTGCGATACCACAGACACCGTGGAAGTGGCTGTCAGGCCAACTACACTGCCTGGAGTTTTTCACTCTCCCGACCATAAACAGCACTACTGAAGCCCAGCAGGTCACCAGAAATCCAGGCACAGCCCTCACGCTCAGACAAGCAGACAGCGTGCCCAGAGAGCTGCAGTCAGCGCTTCAGAGCACAAAGCCAACAGGCCCCTCGTAAACTCTCAGAGAGGAAGTATTAACAAGGCAAGGTCACACTGCAAAAAGATTAATGCTGTGCCAAAAATAGCTCTAGATCATGATGACACATAAACAGTTTGCATAAAGAACAAACAGTAGGAAACAACAAGCTGTGAGGCTATAATTCAATTTAGGAGTTCTGGTAACAAAACGAAGGAGAACATTACAGGGCAAACAGTTTGTGCACCCTCCAGAATGATGAGAATTACAGCTGCATCATTTCAGACGTGCCACAGAGCACAGCCTCCCTCACCAGCACAGCCTGTACCCACCACCACATTTGCTGACCATGCCCCTGCTTAGCTCCATTCAGGACAGCAGAGCAGCTCTCAGACCAGTGTTCAGACCCACGTTCTCCTGACACAGGAGGATGAGTTCCTACCCAGCTGCCCAATGGGTACCTTTGCTGCCAGTTTTCAGGTAGCTTAAGTGGGATGCCAGAGCCCATGACGAACCAGTGATGAAACACTGAGTAAGAAACATCAAGGGAACACCACGAATGTGTGTAACTACACAGAGAGAGATCAGAGTATTGGACTGCTGAGAGCCCAGAATCCAGAGCTTAGGAGGGCAGAGCCCAGGTTCAGTAATGTCATAGGGAATCAGGAGTGGTGTCACTGACTTGGAGAGTCAGGCTTTCTTTGGCCCAGAAATTCAAAGGTCAGGTTAAATGCGTAACATAACTGGTTGAATGCCTTATGTGACTTCTCTTCCCCTATGTGGCTATCTCCAAAGCATTGCTGTATATAATTTTCCTACACAAGGCATATCCAGTACAAGGAGTACTGTGCCTAATCTAGGTACCAGATGGAATTTTGCCTACAACTTGTGAAACATGTATGAAAACATTTACCATTTCAAGCCTTGAGCCGTCTCCTCCTCTCCTTGCTGATGCAGAAGTCTGGCTCTATTTCAAGTTAACAACTGATCTCATTTCTTATTTTTTAGTTTAGACAGAGAAATAAAGCAGATATATACTGTGCTCCTTTGCCCTTGTGCTCATGATTTTTACAATGCACGCTACCTTCCAGGGTCCACTAGGAATACTGAAGATTGGCAGACTATTTCCAAGCTAAACATCCACTGCAGTAATTGTAACAGCAGTCAATTCAGGTTACAGAGTGATTCTTCAAAAACAGCAATGAAGACAGCGAAAATGGAAGGACAAACTCTATGGAAGGATTTTAAAATTGCTTAGAAAAATACAGATCTTTCAAGACAGACACACTGCTTTTCAGGTAAGGCAGACGCCTAACAAACAGATGGGTTCCCATTAGGGAAAGATCAGCCATCTCCAGTGAATATGCTGCTAAATTATTTTATCACTTAATAGATGGTTCAGAAAGGCTGTGAAGTTTCTCCAAGACTTTTTCAGGGATTACAAGCAAATGTAAAGCATGAACATCACCACGGATAAAGTACCTGTTCACTGGAAGAGAAAGCCACAAAATGTGCAACCCTAGGTAAGAATGTCTTTAAAAACCACACTCTGAGGCCATCCACGTAGTAAGAAAATGTCATCCCTTCTTAAAGGTCACCATGGCCATCTAAGAAGTCATTTGTCATTGAGAAATGAAATATATGGATGCCTTTTTTTTTTTTTAAATCACATCTGACAAACCAACATTTCTGAAACTGAAATTTGTGCAAAGCAACTACAAATGTTCATTCATTGCCAGTAACTAAAAACACACTGAGGACACCAAAACCAACTAAAAACACAACAGGATGCCAATTAAACTGATTTAATGGCCATTGCATCACACTAGAAATGTGTCTCCTAATGTGTATTTAATTGACAGACTAGGTCTTTAAGCTGTGCCATATGCAGTGGTTATTCCTGTTAGCTGGTTAGAAAAAGGGCTGGAATTGGAAAGGACACGGAAGTTGCTCCAGAGGCATAGCTGATGAGCAGATTGTGAGAATCCATGAAGAAAGCCTGGAACAGGCAGAAACAAACAGGAATTTTCACAGGCCTAAGGCCATTTGTGTTTGGCAGGAACCAGCTTTCTAGTAAAGACTTCATTCCACATAAAAATGTGGGGGTTTAGGGATTACTGCATTTTGCCAGTAGGAAGCAAATAAAGCCCCTTCCTTGTGGGAAACTATCTGCTTCCAAACATTCTTATATACAGGCTTGTATTTGGAAAAGAAAGGAAAATTTTTATAACCAGTGATTCCTAGTTGCAGTCTGCACAGTGCTGGTGCAGACTGCAGCCCCGCTGAGACACATCCCATTTTACAACATCCTTTGTTTCTGCAGGAGAATAAGAATTGTGCACGTGCTCCCTCTCACCTTGCAGATATTAGATTATTACCACCCTCGTCATTGTCTTACCTTGCTTCAGCAATCCCAGTGACTAAATACACAGGAACACACCAGTCCTACACTCTGGATTCCTTGGCTCCAGAAAACAACAGCGTTTGCCAGCTAGCACATACTGCCACTTATGTACCCTTTTCTCAGCTGATTGCAATGGTGACTAGAGCAATAAGTAACACTTTGCCCTATAATGTACTGCGTTCTTTAGAGGAACTCATACCCATAAAAGAACGCAGTAGGGATTTTGCTTTGCAAAATATGCATTTATGTGCTTTTCTTCTCTCTTGTGCATGTGCACAAAAGCTGGCAGGTGAGCTATGTAATTTTTACACTCTTCTGAACTATATACACCAGTGACAGTTATGAAAATCCAAGCCACATACAGCAATCAATCACAATTTTTTTATTAATATTTGTTTTGGTGACATTTCATATATTTTTTTTCTCCCTGAGCAATCTTAGCTTGCATGTCACCTCGCAGTAATTGTGATGAACAGCAGATGGAAAGAGGTAATATAAAAAGAGAAATCCAATTTTTTATCCCTTCTAGGTAAAAGTTGTAAAACAAGTCCTTATGCCAGTTTCCTTATGCAATGCCATACTCTCTATGCTAATTTTACAGAACAAATGGTCATAATTCACTTTGTATCACTACAAATGTATGATTTGTAAAGGAGACAAGGGACTTCGTAAGTAAAATGTAAGCCACGCAAGAAGAAAGAAGCAAATACCCCAAGGACAAGCAAAATAGACCACCTGGAGGGGACAATTTTGCACCGAAGTTGAGCTGTACTGGAAATACCAAGGATCTTTCAAATGAGTGCTTGCCTAATTGCACTGTTAGTGCCTTATAGCAAATCTCACAATATGTGCAGATACGTTCGGAGGGAGTAAGGTATTTATTGATACCTTGTTTTAAGCTGACATACAATTTTGAGCGGGTTTTTCTCTTCACACAAAAGGCCTCAGCAGTTTCCAGTTGTAGCAGCTGCACCTCCCTTTTCCAAGACTGCGGGAAATGATGATGTTCCAGTTTTCACAAGAGGGGGCCTGGGGTATTGGATGTTTCAGGTCAGATACTGGGTTTTCTCAGTCTGTGAGTATGAGGTTCTTCAGAAAAATCTTATTCCAGCTATAAGATCCAGATAAAATTAATACGTGAAGGTTTCTGCTGCTCTCTGCCTTGCCGTGGCCTCACTCTACGTATTTGAACATCCAGCTGCTAACTCACATGAGAACTACCATTTGTCACATATGTTTTGTGTTCCAAAGCATGGCTGCATTTTCTTTTGAGCAAAGCTATTTTGCTTCTTATTTCAAATTTGCTACTTTTGTTCTGTTTGTGCTTGTTCCATGGTGTTTTTTGCCAAACGGGGGCAGACAGGAAGGCAAGAGGGCAGAAGGGCAGGGTCTCCACAGAGCCATGGACAGCAGCTCAACTCTGGGCCAAAGAGAAGATCTGTGCCTGTGACCTCCATCTCCCAACACCAGTAAGGTGTTTTAAGGTGTGCAACCATCTTAAAACAGAGGTGATATTTTAAAGGAATACTAACCATGGCTGTATGATCTTACCTTTGGTTTTGCTTTTAACTCTGTATGTTACATATTTTACTGAACTGGCTAAGAGAGCATAAAGAGAAGCATTATTTAATAGCAATTTATCAAACAAACATATACACCAGCCTACACACATTTCAAAGCACCTTCACTTGTACTAAAGTCTTTGTTTGACTTATATGCACAGAAAAAAATGTCAGTATGAAAAATGGCAAACTCCTCCAACATCAGCTCTTTGTATTAGTTCCAACACTGATGACAGCAGCTAGTCCTTCTCCCAGTCAGAGCCAGTGACCCAGCACCACTATGGAAGTGTGACCTGTATTCCATTGTGTTTTGTGCCCCACGAACAAAAATGCCAGCTGTGCTCTAACTGCAAAAATCTTTACTGCTACTGATGTATGAGAATGGGCTAAATGCAAATTTAACTAACAGAACCTAGGCAGATTTTGCACTATGGGACTTTTGACTAATAGTAACATATAATTACAGATTAAACGCAGTGGATCTGGAGGTTCATGAGAGAAAGCAAGCATGGATGCCTAATATGTATGGATTTTTGCCTCTACAGCACTTTTTATATTGTGGCCACTTTCCAACTTGCCAAACAGGTTGCATCAAACCTGGAGATCATGCTGCCGTTCAGTACAATGAGAAATTACCCCAAAATATTACCATATCACATAGGCATTCTATAAACACTGTGAAATTAACTTCCTCTCAAAAATTTACTGAAGGTTGGAGGGAAAAAACAAGATGCCAAATGGAGACAATGCAGAGATCAGAGCGCAGTTTATGTCTGCTTGACTTCTGGACCATTGGTACACCTAAATCACACCTCTCCAAACTCAAATGTGAAAAAGTCAGCAGGAAAAGTCCCCTTCACAACACATGCGGACGTACAAGGTCAGTGTTCCATAAATTCTCAGCTTCAGAAGCAGAACTGCAGGACCAGCAGTTTATAGGCAGCTCCTGCTGCTGTTTCTAATTGCTACAGTAGAAATTATGTGCGTTCTTCACAGCACAGCGTAGTAAAATCTCTTCTCCTTTTCATCTGCTAAAGCTCAGCTAGCATACCTGTTCATGGGGCTCATTAGTGTGTGCTACAGATGTTGCTAGATAACCTTGAAATAAAAAAAATATGAATGTGGCTGAGCCCTGATCTCATTTGTTTCGAGTAGTTAGAACTGCACTTCCTTCAAGCTGCACCTCTCAGCAGGGTGTTCAGTACAGCATCTTCCTGGAGTTTGGGGGTGGCTTCTTTTCTTAAGCATTTCCTCCACAATTATTTGGCTTCCAGGCATAGAAAAGAGTAACGTTTTGCTTCTGCCATTCACCTACTTGTATCTTTGGCAGAGACAGACATCATCAGTAATACTTAATGTCCAAGTAAGGGAAATATACCCAATAGATGCTTCTTTACCATTTTCAAATAAGCTATGGTGTTTGAATAGTAAGTGAGCACGTCACAAACATTTATCAGCTAACACTGTCACTTCCCACAGTCCTCTGGCTCCTTAAAGCCATTTACTCGTCCATTGTCCTAACTCACCTTAGAATAAGAAATAAGCCTCATAGGAAGACAAATCTTTTTTCCAGAGCATTATAAATTCTTGACTTTTCTTTTACAGTGAAGAAACTGTTGGAGATGAAAGAGCATTACAGGTGTCTGTCTTCTGTGCCTCTGTGATACACAAACCTTCATGCTTAACAAATTTGCTCACTTCACAGGAATAGGGAATGAAGAGCTATAAATGCCTTCCAGCAATCAGGTTCAAATCATGACATGCTTTTGCACTGAAGATCAAGCTATACTTTCCTTCCTGTTACTTGGATTGCTATCAGATGAAGGTCCCACATCATAAATGTAGTCCGCCTCCTGCCTCTTCCTAATTCACACTAGACCCTCAGTTGGAGTGAAGTATCCCAATTCCACAGTGGAGGTGTGTTAGAGATGTCACTCAGGGCAAATGTGAGGATGAACACTGTAACAGTCTCTTGAATTGGAATTTCATTACCGTCATATTAATCCTGATCAGAGTTAAAAAGTTTATGTGGCATTCATAATCCACTGGTCCAGCCTCTCTGATTGCACACTCTACACGTGTGGACTACTGCTGTCAATGCTTACAGGAAAAGAGCACAAAAAGCCTAGTCATACACAGCTGTGTGAACAGGACTAGGTTTTCCTTGGCCCAGAAACTCTCATTAACTTTGTAAAATTGCATAAATGGTGGAATACAAATTGGAGCTGAACCCTCAGAGCCACCCAGGTTTGTTATTATGGTCAGAGTGACTTTAATTGCAAGACCAAAGGTCCAAAATTATAAAGGAATACGTAAAAGTATACTTTCTGTCCAGTCAGTTTCATAGATAACAGAACATACTGAGATTGGTGATAAGAGAAATTCTTCATTTGTGGAACTGAATAAATGCCAACATCACCACTGCATTTCAAATGATATTAAGATCAAGGTAATCCAGATATTTTTGATTAAGCCAAACCATTAGCAATACTTCTCCTAAACAGCTTTGCACAAAACGAAATTCTCCAGAAACGCTTTGAAATCAGACATCAAAGTCAGGGAAAAAAAGAAGACATTTTAGAGCGATAATAGGAAACACACAGAAAAACCTACAAAAACATGTCATTCTATCTGTTGCTGCCACGTGTTTTGCAGCACTGTGGGTCAGCCAGCACAGCACATCGTGTCCTGTCCAGGCTTCAGGGAGTGGGGAACAGCTGGAGGGCTTTACCTGTCAAAAGAAGGCTTCTCTCCACAGTCAAATGCATCCTGTAACTCCTTGACAAGATTAGCCTGGCCAGGCAGTCGGAAAAGACCCTCTTCCCTCAGCCCCCGCTGTCGGATGAAATCCACGCACTGCTCCACCAGCATAGGAGCCAGGCGGTTCCCATAGCGCTTCTCGTATCGGACGGTATCTTCCAGCTTCTGGCCAAAAATTCCTGCACCAAAAAAATAGATGGGACTTGGCTCAACATCATAAAAACATTTGAGGAGCCCGTGCCTTCTGTTCCAACCCACGCAATCTACACGTCATTTAAATGCATGGACAATTAACGTCCCCCTTTCTTAAGAATAAAAGGCTCGATTTCACCTTTGATACTCTTGAGGAAATACAGTGCTGACATATTTTACAACAATGCTCAAAAACATAATTTAAAATAAAACACCGTAAATTATTTGCAAGACCATAACCACAGAAGACACAGAAGTAACACAAGTAGGATTTTCCATCACAAAACTTCTGATTCAAAAGTGATATATCTCTCCATCTTCCTTGGTTAATGTCTAATTATCTATTAAAAAATTATGTACTTTCACTATGAGTTTCGATGCCATATAAACCTTATCTTCACACATGGGGAGGCAAAAGATTTAAAAGTATAACTCAGGACTTCGTTCCCACTAAACCAAATCATTAATTTTTTCCACATAAACAAAGATCATTCCTATAATGTATTACCAATTGCATTATCACTGTCTGCTTTAGCAACAATAAATTTTGCATAGGAAAAACGTTCCTGACACTAAAGGTGAAATATGTCTGACAAACCACAGGAAACCTGCATTCACCCCTCACCTCAGAAGAACACGGAGGTTTTTTGACAGAATTATCTTCAGCCCTGACCTGAGGGTAACATTGCTACCCCTGAAAGGACAGCTACTCGTCATAGCTTATTTTGCCTCTCCCTTTCGAAGTGCAGAGCAGGCCATCACAGCATCACAATAATGTTCACGCATGTCCTCTGTGACGGACGCTCTCTCTTGAGAGAGAGTCCTGGGGCTGAAGCAAGGCAATTCAATTTCTATAGACAGTAAGACACTGAACAGTCCTAAGGCAGTCATGATCAGAAACTAAAGGGCAAATTAGCTACCTCACTTTTCCAATGATGTACACTATAAACAAACAAAAAACTCTCGCATAAAGTCAAACTGTGCCCTTCACCGAGCATACAGTTCCTGCTGGTTTAAAAATTTTCAACAAGAAGAGAGTTGGTTTGGTTTGCTTTTTTCTAAAGAATGCCCAAAGTTGAGCTAGTCATCTTTTGATTTTGAGCTCAAAACTTAATTCACCCATACATTAGAATTACATGGCTAAATATCCACAAGCACTAGCATCCTCCAGAGTAACCTTAAATGCATGCTTTTCCTCTAACAGAAAGGTAACTTACACCTCACCTGGAGGGGGACAGTCGCCTTGCATGCGCTCCAGGATGTTACAGCAAGTGTCAAGCTGCCCGTACTGAAGGTCTGTGGTTTGTATTTAAAAGCAATTATTTTTACTGTTGCACAGGAATTAGCTGCAGAGAGTAACTGATGTCCTGCTAAGACATCCAGAAAGTCTCCCGAGATGCTGAGCAACATATTTTATGATTTCCATGGTACCCACACTTGTGGATGCCAAAACCAGCAGTAGGTAAGGGCAATGAACATCACGCAGTCACTCTTTATTAGCTCATTTTTTTCATGTTGTATAAAGCCCAACAAGTAGAAAGCAGAGAAGGAATTTTTGACATTTCAGAGCGAGTCAAGCTTAGAAGAATACTGACTGATGTGGTGTCTGCAAAGTTTGGGCTCTTCAGGCTGGCAGAGGAATTAAAGCATGTTTTCTTAATTCTTACATACCTTCCTAGCCTCCTACAAACTGCCTATGGGGATGGGAAGAGTATTAATTGAATTCAGGCTTCTTGTATTTGTCTGAGTTAAGGGTTGCATCTGGTCAGCACAGAGAACCTCTAGTCCTTCCAGTTGCAAGACCCTCCTTCTGAAAGGAGTGGAATTAAGGAGGAAGGTCTATTGAAAGTCAGTTAAGGAATCCATGTGATTATGGGATTGTGGGGATTTCAAAGTCCTTCTTAAGGTATGAGAAGGCTGCTGTTCAGTGTCCATCAATTTGTCCCTTCTCCTGGCTGAACAAGTCCCACTTGCTCTGCCTTCCCCAAAAGGGCATGTGTTACAGCTCCCCAGCACCTGAGTGATCCTTTGCTCAACTCCCTTCAGTATTATGTCCACCTCCTGGTTTTCCTGGTGTTTTTTTTTTTTGGTTTGGTTTGGTTTTTTATTAAGGACACAATATTTGGAATATGGCCTAAATAATGCTAAGCAGAGGAGGTTAATCACTTCCCTCCTTCTGCTAGCTGATACTGCCCAGACTGCTGTCAAATCTCCCTTGCTGCCAGGTCCACTGCTGGCTCATGTCCAGCTTACTATGCCCAGGGCACTCAGGGCCCTTCTGCAGAGCTGCTTCCCTGGGTTATTCCTTCTTAGGGTAGGACTTGGCCATTCTATTCCAGCTTGTCTTACCAACATACAGACTGAGCTTCCTTTCAAGAGCCCATGAGATCTCCTGGTTTTAAACACAAGGGGTTTTGCATCTTTTCAAACAAAATACGATAGGATATTCCAATTACACAATTACAATGTACGTATAATTACAACTCATGCCCACTGACAGTACAATTAGTATGAATAAGCCTTGTCCTACTGGCTAATACTTTCTTCTCACCAGGATAACTTCCTTTAATCAGTAACATGCATGTTGCTGCTTACATTTGCAGACTGCTTCGCAACTCATACTAGTAGTGACAGCGCAGTCAAAACACATCACTTTCTATTAATACCTTTTGGGATGCTGCCTTTGTTTTTTAGTTTGTTTAGAATTGGTTTTCAAAGCATATCTAAGAGATAATGAATAAAATCAGAATAAGGGGGTTTTTGCAGTGGGAGAAAAAACTCTTGCATATTTTTAAAAATTGCTGATGTGAAACACGTTGCAACCATAGAGCATTAAGATGTCTGTAACTAGAATTAAACACTATTTTTCAGGACAAATAGAAAGTAGCAAGTGATTCATATACAGAAGCTGACAAAGATTAAATACATGGATATGACAAATTTGGTTCTGCATTGTAGCAGAAAATTACATGTATTGTATGAAGAAAACCTTAAAACCCTCCTGTATCTAAAGGAAAATAAGACCTATTGTGATGGAGAGGAAAAGAAATTAGTCCAAATCAGAGCCTAAAATTTCCATGTTCTGGTCCCTTAAGTGTAGACATTTAATTGTTTCCATTACTGTCTAGAATAAGGGGAGTTGTAAATGAAGCAACTTGCACTGAGACACTTAAAATACACATAGCTAGGAATGCCTGAGGGAAAGACAGAGTAACTAGAGCAGTTGTCTCTGATTTAACAGATTTGACTCAGATCCTACACAATCCTCAGAACAGTTTCACTGAGTCTGGCCACAGATATACTTCCACAACTGAGGACTAGGTGTATGCCCCACATCCTCACATGGCACAGAAAGCCTCAGGGACTTGGCTCCCCATCTATATGAATATACCTCACAGGCATGAGGATATCCACACTTAGCTTAGGGAAGCTCATAGCTAACCTCGGAATTCTGACAACCACGCGATAACCTGAAGTTATAATCTAAGTCTCATGAAAAATCATCACAACACACCCTGAAGTCACCATTTCCTACTCTCTGCCTTCTCCAATTCGTTTGGCACTGGAATTCATCTCAGGCAGTCTTGGGTTGGTGTCAGAGAGTAGGCTGAACGCCTCCAAAGGAAGTATTTCATCCACCTAACAAATGCAGAACACTGCACCAGGCAGCACTTGGCCATGAAAGAAATCAGTCAGGATAAGCCTGCACAAATACTGACTTAAAGTTACAGACTTGCTGATGGCTTCTGGCAAAGGTACTCTCTTGCCAGGGGCAGAAGTGGCAGAAACACAGGAACTCCACTTCCACATCATGTTGTCACAGCTTTTACCTTGCTCATCATCTTTCTGGAGTCTGTTGGGTTTTTCACTGTTTTGGAATAAAAGCCATGTAAAATGCACCTTCTTTCACTGCCCCTTTCTAATGCTTTTATCCCCTCTTATGTCACAACTAACTACTATTGCAAATAAACAGTTTATGAAGATTAAGATGTTGACTATAAGGAAGCAAAGGCAATGCTGTGAAGAACTGTGGTTGCAAACGTACAGTTACCTCAGAAGCTGGCAGAGCCCATGGTGAACACTATCAGGTAAAAGGGTAACTAGGACCTCCTCTAGGAAAAGACAGTCCAAGTTATGGAGACTACAACATAACCAAAATCACAGAGATAATTTCACATGCTGTTTTTTACAAGTAAATTTCCAGTGCAGTAACTAAACAAGAACATCTCTGTGGAGAAGGAAATAAGAGACCCCTCCTAACTCATGCTGTAATCCAAACCCAAGTTGTCCTCCTAACTCTCCATGTCTCCAAAATCCAGAAATGCACAGATGCACAAGAGCTGACCTGTCATTTGGTTTATCCTTGGGACAGGGTGCCATAAATTTACAAGAAACCATGAGATTCAGCATAGCAGGAGCTTTGCTTCCCTGCAGCTGGGGGAAGGCAGGAATATGTACAGGATTCCAGTTCTGACCAGTCATTAGATTTAATCAGCAGAACTGCTTTTTCAGAGAGCACTTTTAGGTCTTTAAAGCTATATCCAATTAAGCGAAGATCACGCATAACATCAAAGAGGAAAATCACATGCTAGCAAAGGGCATGCTGAGCAGTTATTCATTAACTACAACATTCCCGTGGCAGAAGTTTTGTAAACATTATGAGCAACTGCATTTCCATGCTTAACAGATACACAGAAACACTAGGAAGGACTATTTCCAGTGCTATATGCAAATTCTGCATATGTCTACTCAAGAGTTGTGAAAGCACTGCAATATTTTTATGTACATATTCACAGTTAAGAGTATGGTTTTAAAATCTAAGAATGTTACTAGTAAATGATTTCCTTAGCTAACTGAACACAGGTAGGGGTCACATCTCAAGTCTATTAAATTCTCATTCAGGAAGAAAAAAGGAGAAGATCTAGGTGGCTGTTCTGCCACCTTGCTCCCTAAGGAATGGCTTGAAATAAGGCTGATGCTTTCACAGATGACCTGTACATGTGTTCTCCCTATGTGTAGCAAAGGATCCCAGTGCTTCCAAAACAAGTTCTGATTTTATGGGCTATACTGATCAGCAAGGGTCAGTTAAGGTCAAAGGAACGGATCTCTGCTTAGGATCTGGAGGAGAATTCCAAGCAGCTCTCAATCCTACATCAGCAATTCACTGACAGTGAAAATAACAGATCAGAGGAATGGCATCAACAGCAGGGCTGGGAACAAAGGTCCTGGAATAACACAAAGAAGTGGCTGCAATTGCTGCATAACACCTAATATGGAGTTTTAAATAATTATTATTTCCTATCAGCTTTCTGCTCAGATGTCCCCCAGCACTAAATGCTGTTCTGAGTGGATCAAAAGTAGGGAATATTTTCTTCTTCTTTACAGAATTTTGTAATGTACAGGAGAGGAAAAATCCCACCAAAAACAGTGGCAGCAGCAGAATTTTGTTCCTGACTGAATAATTTTCTTTCCTTCGAGCCTTCTCCTACCCCACAGTGTGATGCCAATGTAGATAAGGCAAGATAAATTCCTGCCTGGGAGTTTAAAGTATCTTCACACCCAAATAACCTGCCTAGAAAAAAACAATTCTGAAATAAAAGCAGAACTAGATACAGGAAGGGAAATGAGGCAATTTTAAAAACATCACTGGGAACTTATCACAGTTGATCCCACCAGGCACTGTTTCTTTGGCCACAGCCAATGCCATCTCCTCCTTCAAAACTCTGATCACCCAAATTCACCATCCTAATGATGTTCTCACCACTGCATGCCACCCTCAGATACTGCTTTCTCCACTTACTCTGCCTGTTCTGTCAGGAGGCTCCTGTGGTGGCACTTAACCAGAGAGCATCTTCTCTGCACTGGAGTTTAAAGCTGCTTGGCTCTATCTCTGTTCAGACGCTGCCCTCTGGGCATTGACCTCTCCTATGACATGACCTCCAAACAAATCTGACATTTAATTTTTTGGTGCCAATCACAATGGTAATTTGATCTGGGTTTCCAGGAAGGGTTCTACACCTGGTATCATTGGTGAAGATCATGACATATCTCTGCCTGAACAAAAAAAATGTCATGATTCGCTTTCCCTTCCAATGAGTACCCAATGATTTTCCCTGTTAATTTTATTTTCTGCATCACGTTGCACAGCTTAAAACTAAATGGGCTAGGTTTGCAGAAGGTTAGGTTTGCCTTTTTTATACTTAGGTATGCAATCTGCAAATGAAGTTATAGTAATTCTGTATGCCAATTCATAAGGCAAGTGTTGTTATCCTAATTTGCCTGTGCAACTATAACAAAGGCTTGACAGTAAGTCCAGTTAATGTCCATCTTTCTGTTTACTTCAGCAGGACAAGGACATAGTTAAACATGTCCCCAGAATTCTGCAGTGGCCTCATTAACAACACTCTTGACAGAAACGTGTATCAGAAAGCAACTGGAGCAAATGATGTGTAGAGGAAAGCACACTAGCAGCATCACCTCCATCACTCTGTCCTCTGCCCCCAGCTTCACTTGGAGTTTTAGATATGGAGAGTTTGTGTGTCAGGGCACATGGGGAAAGAATCAACAGCTGAAGCTCTTCTTGGAGCAGCTAAGGCAGTACCCAGGCACAAAGGCAGGTGTCTGCAAAATTATCAGTTAATCCTATATTCACCTTCCAAGCATTTCTCAAATAGTTAAGCATGTAAAGGGGGCTCAGGCAGATCTAATTCACACCAACACCTTGAAATGCAAAACACATGCACATCCTCCTGGCCGGTCTCCAGCAAGCAAGGGCCTTGGGGAGGGGGGCACAGGGGGCAAACAGCTTGCAGTGCTATCTCAGCTGCAGGTGATAGCTGATCTCTGCTGTAGTTCTGCAGTGAGCCCCTCACCGGTGGTGATACTTCCTTCCTTTCAAGACATCACCCTGACTGCCTGCTCACACAACCCTCAAAAGCAATGACGTCACTACATCACTCCTCACCCTTGTGAGCAAAGAGCTGCATGGTCTTGCAAAAGGGCAAATGGCAGTATGGAGGAACAGTTGAGAAAGGAACAGGACAAGAAGATGACAGAATTTGTATAAACCTGGTATAAAATAATTTCTCACACTTCAAAACAACATGACAGTTTAGCCCTTTCACTTAGATTTTTCAGCCCAGCAGAGCTTCTAAGAAAGCACTAATATCCTCCTCTTCCCTCACACAAAGTTTTCGTCCTTGTCATAGAGACAGTTTCTCCCCACCCATCTCAAGTGCTGTGGTACCTTACCACCACTTGTATCTCTTTCTTGGACATGTGTTTCCCTTCCAGTGTTTCGAGCTAACATATTATGGAATCCAGCCTCCTCTTTGCCCTCCATCCCTGCGTACTGCCATGCTCTGCTTCAACGAGACTACATGCAATGCAGAAGAAAACCTGCTTTAAACATGTCTATGCAGCAGGTGAAAAGGCAAACACGCAGGCTGCAGGGCAGCACGATCAAGTGGCAATGCAGCACTTGCAACAGGACGGTGCATTGTAGGGCTACAGTTCCATCCATCAGAAATCTCTGAAACCAAGGACTCCGTCTTCTGCACAGACAAACCTTTATCATGTTGCTTTGCTCCCTCTCTTCTCCCCCCTCCTCCCACACAGATAAAACGCAGACAAACTCTTTTTCCTAATGTTCTGCCAGACAAACAGGCAACTCAGAGCATCACAGGTCTGATTCCCCCCAGCGCTCTCACTCAATTTTGCTCAGAGGCACTGCAATAATCTTGTCTCAAACCAGCTCATTCCAGCATTCATAGGCTATAATGTAGAGGAGACAGTATCAGCTGGCCAGCTACAAACAAATGAACAAAGAAGTAAATAAATCATTCGTGGAATGTTGGCATCTGCATTGTTTAATGCCTTTTGTTTCGGTACTCTCATCTGCCCCTGCACACACAGCCCCCTTGACTTCTCAGAAACCGTGACTTCACCAGCAAAGCAGAACACAGTGACAGAATGGACCTACCTTTACGGAAACTAAAGCACCGCTTAATTCTCCTGTAAGTAGTTTTAGGAATGAAAGGAGCTGCTGCTAAGGCACCTGGGCTGCGAACTCCAGCATTTCTGTCTTCAGGCATCATACAGGCCAGAGCCCCCACGTCCCTCCAAAGCTCTCCTTTACCAGCTGCATCCAGACGAAACACCACGACTGCTCATCGTTACTGACTGCTGAGGAGTTTTTATGGTAGTGTATTTTCCTCTGGTGCTAGGAGGTTTGTGGTCTTCTAGATCTTGGGTAGGACTCGAAATGATTTTAATGTTCTCTTCCCTGCTTCAGTTTTGCTTTGGGGAACAATTTCCTTCCATCTATTTCCTTTCGTTTATTTCCTGCGGTGAGACAACTGCCTATTACGCAATGTCACAACAAAAGAGTTTCAGCAAAAAGATGTATCTTCCATTCAAAGAGAAGTGCCTGCACAGATGGAGGGGGAGAAAGAGCTCTTCCTCCCAGCTGGAAGAGGGGGCCCGAGAGGCAGAGTCTCTAATTCCACGGGATAAGGTCAGCACTTCGCGGTGTGCAAGGGGAAGGAGAAGAACAATACCAAAAAGGCCACTGAAGAATCCTCCAGGATACGACACTCCTTGCTGGCACCCTTTATTTCAGCAACCAAGAAGCAAAAACAATGGCCCCTTCGCCCAAAAAGCTCTTTGTCCACAACGGATCCCTTTCAAAAGACCTTTTATACACCCATCTCCTCCTGCGATGCTCTTGTGGGCTTCTTGCTGGTTGTACTGCCTTCGCACTACCCGGAGCTCTCCGGGGAGCGGCGCGTCAGCTGCGGCAGCGGCGCATCCTTGCTGCCAGGATCCCAGGAGCTGCGAGGAATACGTGCCTGCGGACGGGCAGGGATGCTGCGCTGGCTGGCTCCCCGCTGCCGGAGTGCAGCAGGTGCAACCGCCGCTGCAGCGCGGGTTTGTCGCTCCTCCGGGTGACTTTGGGGTGACTTCAGGCACAGGCTGTCGTGTGCGGCTGCCGGAAAACCGAGCAGCCTGTGCCTGGCTCCTGCAGGAGGTGCCAGACCTTACACTGCTACCCCTGCTAAAATGCTCATGCTCCCTCTTCTCCCTCCCCCTTGGTTGCGGGCTCTGTAAAAAACTGCCTTTTTAATCTAATCAGGAAGGGAATTGCATGTGCAAACAGGCATTACGTGCCCTGCCTCATTTACATTTCTTTTCCCTTTCAGATTTTTTTCCACAGTCACCTTATTCTTTTGGTGTAAAAAAACACGCTGTTTCTGATCACCTTAGCAGAGTCCCATCTGCCCCCCTCCTGCCTCCTCTTTCTAGCACAGGTTAACAAATAACAATTTAATGATATGGTTAATCATTTACAAAGCTCCTTGCTCTGCTATCAGGAGTCCTCTCTCACTGCCAGACAAACTTTAAATATTAGTGGCTCACCAAGACTCAAACACATCCGCTTGCAAGTGTGCATACACACACACATATACACAGAGCTCGCTTACAATGCTTTAAAATAACCAGAAAATTCACATTACTCAAAGTGGCACTTGACTTGTGTGACACCAGACTACTGAGGTTTACCATCTTGTACTGAAATTTAGGAAGAGGATATAAAACCAGTGCTTTGATAAGTTACCTGCCTGAAATAATTTTGTGCTGCAAGTGATTACTTGTTACCGGCTAGTCTCCATCATGTGACTGCAACTTTTCTCTATCTTGTTTATAGCTACTGCAATATATAAAACCATTTTTAACTTCAGCAGCTACAGCTCATAAACACAGGCTCTCAAAGCCAGAAGTGCCTGTCTTAAGCCAGAAGCGCCTGTCTTTAGAAGGGTCAGACTGTTGCAGCAGCTGTAGCAAAGGATAATAAATATATGAGTGTGTCTCAATATTCATAATTACAGAACAGTTAACAGGGCTTATTTAGACTTGTTAAAATAGCTCAGACTATAAATTTAAGTAGTTAATAAAATGGGGGGCATGCTAAAAACAGGGTTCTTAATGGTGACAAATCCCATGATACTGCTTTTCCCTTGTTATCACAGTCAAACCTTCTCCATGAACACTAAACCCCAAATTATGTTCCATCTACTCTCACGTTTTCCAGGAATTTAACTGTTTGCTTTCCAACACAAACAACCCTGAGTCAGCGTATTTCTCAAGAAATCCTGTGGGAAAAACAAGAACAACATGCTTCCAAGTGTTTTTAAGTACAAGTGAACTGAAACAGTTATGCAAGGATTTTTATGCAAATCTGCAAGCAAAGTCTTCAGAGAGGTGCCTCCTTCAGTAACTGGCATTTAACATTCCTACAACAATGATGGTGTCCTGAGGATTTCCACAGTGGCTGGAAGGACTCCCAGCTGTAAATCAGAAATAGCTCTTGCCCTATAAAAGCAAATGAGGAGCTGGAGAAGAAAGCACAGGGTCAGGACTTGGGAGATTTGGTTTCTATTTGCAGCTCTGCGCATGGACCTGGGCTAGAAACCGTTTCACCTAATCTCAGCTCCCTGCCTGTAACACAGAGAGACTTCGCCACTTGCAGAACAGCACGGCTGCCTTGCCTTATTATCTGTCATGGAAAGATACTGTGGTGTTGGAAGCCAAGTGCAAAAACCCACAAAGACACTCTTCAAAAAATCCAGTTCTGTTCAGTCCCTGAATTTACTGTTGCCACAGAGGTCTGTCCTGCTGCTGGACTGGAGCAGAATACCGAGGCGCTCAACATGAGGTCTGCTTTGCAAGGAGAAAGCTGGGTATGGGTAATCTTCGTGCTAATAAAAAGGCAGATTTCTTACCTAGCCTAATTACAGAAGACTGTGCTCCTTGCACCTTCTCTCTTCCCAGACCAACTCAATATGCCTGTAGCAGATCACGCCTTTTAAGAGAAACCTTTCACTTTGTGGGTTTTGGGTGGGTTTTTTTCTGTTTTAATGTTTTTAAGCATCCCCTCATAAGGCCTGCATGCCCACATTCAGAACTGTGCCAGCTTATTTAATATATAGGGCCAGATCCCAGTGAGACAACTGCTTCACACCATCTTTCCAGGGCACAATTCCCCAAGAGGAGCCAAAAAGAAGGCAGTCATGTTTCAGGGATGCCAGGCAGGCCCTAGCTCACCAAGTCTCTCAGCGAGGCTGAAATCCTCTCTAAAAGTTTTGTGACCTGAATAATGCACAAAGGAAGACGCATGGCTTACAAGAAAAGTTTTCTTTAAAATGGTAGTTTCCTTCAGTCTCTCCCTCCTCACTCCTGTGGCCTCCCTGGCAGCTGAGAAAAAGAAATTTGCAGTCAGCAATCACAGTTTTCAGTGATAACTGCACTTCTCAGCCAAGAAATGGCACAGACAATCCTGCCTTCCTGATTTTTCCAGCAACCTGCAGACAAAACCAATCGTTTGATTCAATACCAGTGCTCTTTCATAGTAGGAAAATATTTCCATCCCTGGACTTAAGAAATTTGAGAGCTCCAAGGAACAGACTGATTATCACACAGACATTTTGTGCAAGTGTACCAATCACACTTTTATTATAATAATAGAGACACTATCACCAGAATAATAATGATGGAAATTATTACAATGACTTGCAGCCCATTCAACACAAGAGAGCTTTTTAAAAAGACAACTAGACTCCAACAATAAATTTTGATCCAGTGCTATTGAAATTATTGGACATGCCAATCAAAATCCTATACTGCTAGTGCTAATATTCTGAGGCACAGCTTTATATAATACTATTACTGGTCTTAGCTGTCACTGGCAGGAGAATCGCTGACAGCTTCTCGTAACAGGCATTTATGAAACACATGGATGGTCTTTCAGCTGGTGACCAAAGGAATTACCCTGCCTCTCCTGGCAGGAAAGCCGATTTCACAGAAGACCAATCTTCTGTTAAAACTTCTCCTCACACTGTGATGTGCTATCCTCACCAAGGGAAGTGCTTCTAGACAGTTTAAAGCCTTTTAATTAAGCCTTCTGCATGGAAACACACCCAATACCTGCACTGCAAATGAAAACAAAGGGTTTATTTACTCCACTTTTCTGGAAGGATCTAGACCATTCCCCTCTTCCCTTCAAAACTCTGGCTGTGACTGAGAGACAACAGAAGACCCCTTATGTGCCTTTGTGCATCTGGGAGCCCTGCGTGTTCCCTCACTGACTCACCTCCTCCGAATGGTGCCCATATAACCCTGCGGATGGATTTCACCCAATCCTCCATGTCATTCTGCGTGCTCGCCATAAGGAGATACGTCTCATGATTAGCTGTCATCCGCTCTCGGTCTCCTCCTGCAAGAGAAGATAATTGCACTTAGAAACCCTTTAGTCTTTAGCCCTCCCAGCCAAGCTCCTGCCAGTCTGGCTGCCTCAAAGCAAGCAGACACGGATACTCTGCAGTGGAGTGCTTATCGTCAGACATGGCATGAAAAGAAGGTCCTGTAAGTACATTCCCCATCAGACAGTGAGAAGCTGTCATGCTTCCAAAAGGAAATGAGAGGATAAATGTCATCAGTAAACAAAAACAGCCTCATGCTGTTCCAAGAACCACAAGGGCCCGCACTAATCTGTAACTTGACACACGCACTGGAAATTTTGCAGCAGTTACTGTACCATGGTGGAGAGAATAAATGCAGAGACAGATAAGGGTGCTCTGAACAAGTGGGGATGACTCCATTCTTATTTTGAGGAACACAGTGTGTCACATTCATGGCAATAACATCTGATACACCCAAGTGTGGCTGTGACTCTCTAAGGAAAAGGCAGCCAATACTCACAGCTCACACAGTACAACCTACTGCCCTGGACGGGTCTGAGGATTAGATTAAAAGGGAACACGCTGCCTTATCCTTTATTCAAAGGATGGGCCCACATTAAGAAGGTCAAAAACAGAACCCAGCTTGCCAAAGCTCCAGGTTTTCAGACTTATAGTACTGCTTCACCTCCATTCTAATGGGTACTGTGTTGGTGCAAGAAAACGTGGAGATTCAGGCTCCCTTTCCAGCACGGCAGAAGGGCAAACCCTTCCAGAAAGAGAGTGGCATTTTGAAGCCCTTCCACAGAGCCAAGGGCAGGCACATGTACTTCACACACCAATGCAGCGCGCCTAGAAATCCTCTGAGTCCTGTGTTTATCTCTTTCCAGCTTTTTACGTTCCCATTTTTTATCTTAGTCATATCTAAAGTAAATATCTCTGTTCATTACAGCAGGAACACTGCGCCTGGAAGGTCTTCGGAGGAGTGCCATGCTTAGTGGTGGGCACAGAAACAGCTGGGTTCCCAAAGAGAAATTTCTTAAGGGCTGGAAAATCCAATCTTGACTTCCTGGCACAATTGCCTGGAACGAACCTTTTCCTCTCGTCCACACTTTACAGAATTAGGGCACACAACTCTAAAGGGGAATTAACTGAAACCTGATGAATACAAAAGTCAGATATACCCAGACATGGGAAGATTGTACAGGAGACTTATTTTTAAGGTTTACATCATTATTAAAAAAACCAAATATTTGAACTTGGAGGTAAACAGAGTCTCTGTTTTTCCACAGTCAAAATATACAGCCATTCTATACAGTATGTTCCCCAAAATGGCATCCAAACAAGTAATGACCAATACATTTCAGACTATACCACAGTTTAAAAGTCTAAAGAAGGCTACTTTTTTTTCTAAGACATATTAGGGATGAACCTATTTGAAGTGTCAACACTACAGAAATATCAAGATGAATTAAACTGCTGGTTGCTTTTTTGTGGTGGGGTTTCTTTTTGGTTTCGTTTGTGGTTTGGTTTTTTCCCAGTCCTTTCGGTGAGTAGCACAAGGGTTGCTACAAAACATGGATCTTACTTCTATGTTCTGCTCCACCATTTTTACCTTTCAAGAAGCGGAGGATAAGGGTATGAGGACAGGGAAGTATTAGCATCCCAAAAAGCAGCCTTCCACATCAACCCTGCCCAGCACAAAACACACAGTCTGGAAATTTACTCCCCATTTCTACCTTTTACATAGCCATCTTGACCAGAAGGAGGATGGCCCTCTCATTCAAACATACAGAGGAGACATGTTACTGCCAACAATTCACTTAAACTGCCCCAATTTACATATCATCTAGAGTTTTTATCTTGAAAAGACCAAAAACTAAAGATACAAGCATAAAATTTCATTATCTTGTCACAGCTATTAAATATAATAGTAATAAACACAGCCTAAAGAAAAACCATGCACAATAGTTGACTCCTTTTGTGGCTGAGAAATACTGGAAAAAATTGTTTACCTTATCATATTGTACTGTAGTTTCTTTCTATTTTAATGGAAAAGGATTCTGTAAGGTGCCACACAAAAAAGAACAACAAAGATGCATAACCAAATAGGTATCAGATCCAGGAATAAGAAAAGTGGTGATACGATTGTCTTATTAAAGAGACAACAAAAAAGATGACATGTGATGGTCCTCCTCTCAGGTGTCTCTCAGATTGCTCCATGTTCTTTTAATAGCCTGCATATTTAAATTCAGCAGATTAGGTAGTATTTACTCAGCAGATTATGCAATATTTACTGAGTTATCACGTTATGACAAATTGAAGGGTGTTCTCCAGATAGAGTGGATAAATCCCAGAAATCTAGCTCGTTCATTTACAGTGTGAATTCCAGAGCAGTAATTTAAACTAACTCCAGTAAACACCCAGTCAGCCAATACACAATCAATCTGTGTTTAATTTTGCAGAGAAGGAAAGCATAAGGTCTGGTCACATTACCTTGTTATGAGAAAGCAAAGCCTTCCTAACATTTTATAGAAATTCTAGATCTGTCTACTGTGTAGTTCAATTCCTTTCTTTCAAAACACTATTGAATCTTGCAGGGTTCTTCTACTTGTGTATTAAATGTAGCTATTATTCATTAACTAAAGCCTCACTAGAAGATTTTTGGGGATACAATATCACTTGGATGTGTGTTTTACTGCACTAAAAATGTTAGTGGGGCTATATTTTAAACACAAAATTAACAAGATCTGGGGGACAGACAAGAAGAAATGGCCACGATTTGGGAATCACCTCAGATAAGAAATATCAGAAAAAACAAAATAGAATTAAAAGGACCTCTCTGAATCTTCAGTAGGTCTGCAGAACACTTCTGAAAATCACTGTTTAGAATCCCCACTTGCATTTTTTTTCCTTTTAATATTATTGTTATGATTATAATGAAGCATGACTAGATCACAACCTCCAAAAATCCGACATCTATTCATACCACAGATACTGGCATGAAGTCAATCAACCTGAAAAAGGTGCTCAGATTCCCTTTCCTGCATCCACAGCCCAAGGAATGCCTAACCCTGTGTGTGGTGGCCTGCTTGTGAGCAGCCAGCTCAAGGGGCTGGAATACGAATTCCGCTTTTCCCCCCCCCGTCTTTTCCCCTTTGTTACTTTACAGGTGACACAGGAGCAGGAGGGAGCAGAACCCAGGCTACCCCACTGAAGACCCTGACTCTGGTATGCTCAAGATGACAAGCTGCTGTTCACACAAATGATGTGCACAACCTGTTTCTTCCAGCCTCTGGGAACAGCCACCAGGAATTGGATCCGCACTGTTTGGAGTCACATACTGCTCTAACCTGCAGCTCTAACCAATCCCTCGTCTCCTTTATTTTCTTGACAGCATCAGAAACATATTCTTATTTAATTAAGAAATTGATCCGTAACATCCACGTGGAGTGGAAACAGTGGGACAGCACCATACCCGTGATGGACCTTCCACTGTGACCACTCCTCCTGCCCCTCTGGCACCAGCGATGACCCAGAGGTGTCCCAAATGCTCCATCCTGCCTGCTCGGGGGGCTCAGTGACCCACAGCACTGATGCTGCCACCACAGCCAGGCTAGGGATTCTAAGAACTCTTGCCAGCATCCGGAAATAATAATAATTTTAAAAAAACCAAACCCAAACCACCACAATTAAAATACAGAGAGGCCAATTCCTGCAGGGATGCTCGGCAGGGGAAAAGGGAGGGCACAGCCTGAGCTGGTTCCTGCAGCACCACAGCACACCCCGGGAAAGGCCAGGGACTGCATTTAAGGGGGATGGTTTCCTCTGGTACCAGGCTCCACAGCTCTCCAGCTTTTTATCAATTACATGCGAATGCACACACATTTTGGCATTCAGCTGCGAGGGAAGGGCGGGCAGTGAAAGGTGCCTTTACTTTGAAGACTCTTCCTGTCTCACCCAACGCCTCTGCTTTACCTGAATGCACCCAGGTTAATCCCCGAATGAAACAGTGCCTTGTCCTTTTAAAAGCATCTTGGATTTCTCGCAAACAGTAGTTCCAGCGTTCTTGAGAATGGAATGCGAAAGGATTAAATTCATACCAACTGTTTAAAAGAGAATTTTCTCCCAGGAGGAACATCAAAAACTAGGATTAATCTGATTTTTCTGAGCTGAGAATGTCATGACCAAACTCACAAGAATATTCACATTCCAACAACAACAAAAAAAGAAGCAACTGGGGAGCAATTTCGAAATTTTTAAGTGAAACAGTTCCCTGCTCCCTTTTGCATTTCTCTTAGGCACAGTTTTGGAAACCCTCACTCTCAGCTTGGGAACTACAAGAATATGAAAGGCAGACTGATCTCACAATAGAACCCACCGGGGTTTTTTTTTAGAGACATCCTCCTGCTTGGATGCTTCAAGTTTGCTTCCTCAGGAAAACGCTAAACAGTAAAATTTTAGCCTTCTGATGTTTCAGATGAATACACAAAGTGCACCTCCATAAGGTATCCAAATAGAAACTCCTGGCTATTCATCACCTCACAAAAAATGATGCCATATACCTCCAAAAAAACGTAGGAGCTGATATTCTCTTCCAGCTACTGTTCATCAACACGTTTCTGCAGCACATGTGCCCTGAACAACACTGCCCTGTTCTCCCACACCTCCCTGTATGACCTGAAGCCTCACAGCTGCACCAGGTCTTCGGGTAGAAGAGCTGCTCTTTATACAACGAGATACAAATTGTTTGCAACTCAGAAACTTGCTCATCTGTGCTTTGCGTAAATCTTCCAAGTGCAGCTCGGTGTAGAAGTGGCATCTCCACATGCAGTGAAGCAGGCATGCTCTTCTCTGCTCAGGTGTGTGATAAGACTATGTACCTTCTCATTCCTGATCAGGACTCCAGTTAGTATTTCTTCACAAGCAAAACACCAATAATTACGATAGAATCCTAACGCTTTCACTACACTTTGGGTTTTTAAATTTTCCACCTTTTCTGCACATGACCTGCACACTAAGCGACATATTTAACCTATTTCTCTGAGAAAACCTACCTGAATTTCCTTTATCAACTTTCACTTTAAAGCACTTGTATTCAGACTTTTTAACCCAAAGAAGAAAGCATCTTGGCAAGCTGTAGAGCATACTAGAATATCAGAGAACAAGATGAACAACCTTAGTCTCCCTTTTTCCCCCCTAATGAAACTCCCTGTTTAAGAACAAACCAGAAATTATGATTACCCAACCTCGATAGTAACACAACACTAACCACTGCTGCTTTCAGCACAGGAGTCTGACTTGACATACTGATGAGCTACTAAAAGACAGTTCAAATCCACACGTCTGCCTTCCACATAACCAACACTGGCAACTACTGGATCCATCTTTCCCAAGTGAGGCAGGAAAATCTATCATAGCTGTGAAACTTATAATTAGCCTGATTTTAATAAAACATAAGAACTCTTCTGCTGGCACTGCCTATGCTTATGAACCCTGCGCCCCCTGAGTCTGAGGAAAACCATGCATAGGTGTCTTTCAAGGATGAGATGGGACAATTTGCCCTTCAAACTGTAATGTCAGTTTAAACACTAAAGCATTTTTAGTTCGTTCCAGCTGGGCCAGTGGAAAAACCTGACTGCAAAACCTTGGTCAGAGCACAGGCTGAAATTTGCAGTCAAAAGAAGGAGCTACTCTAGAATGCAGTTGCATTTTAATGAGATTTTAATGTCTTACTGGCTTTGGGATTCACGGAGAAACCTTTGTTCATAGCAAGTGAGAACCTGTGTTGAAGGCTTAGCAACTGCTGCATCTCACATGGCCAATTTAAAGATCAGAAAGAGACAAAGCTACTTGAAACTTGCCGTGTTTTTGAACTGCGCATACTGCTTGCTAAGCACTGTGCTCACACAGATGTGCCGCTGGAGAGAAGGCAGGGGCAATGCATTTTTGCATATCAGCTGGGGACTTCTGATGGTGTAACACAGAGCTTGTAGACAAGAGCTGCGTGTATTTGTTTTTCCTGTTCTATTGTTGTTTGTTTGTTTATAATTCTTAAAAGCTTCCTTATTCTTCACGTGCTTCTCAATTGCTCCTGCTCTTCCAGACCAAGTAAAATTTTACCAAGCATTTACAGCCTCCCCTTACTCAATGGGGATGAAAAAAGGAGTGCATAGCCTAAGTTGAAATGAAAAACAGAGTACCCAGGTCAAGCTCAAATGAAAAAAGGAGTACATAGCCTAAGTTCAAGTCACTGCCCCCTTTTTCTTTTACTGTGAATTGGAGAACCAAATTCTTAATGGTCACGCAAAAACTCATGTCCAAAAGGACAACCCACACTGTAGGATTATCAGAGCCAAATATTCTGTATTTACAGGAGCTTCAGCACCGCTCCTGAACTGTTACAGGATATATGCTGTATCTTCTCACCAGGAGAGACCTGCTCCATAGAAAGTCCACAGTACATCCTCCTATTTTCTGGCAATACTCCACCTACTGACATCTTTCATGGTGCAGCCTGTCTAAAACATACCTGTACCATGAAGGAGGGAAGACGTCCATGAACTGAAGATGTGATATTGGACTTCGTGAAACTGAAAATCAACTAGGGAAGCTAAGAGCAAGGCAAGTGGGGAGCAAAGAGCTTGAACCTGGAGTATAAAAGAGGGCATGCTGGAAAGGTCTCCTAAATAGAGACATTAGCAGAGGCACCAGTGATGGCAACCCCAAAAGCCAAGGGACATAGAAAACCAGTACCCTGCTAGGCTGCACTGAGGAACTTACAGACTCCTTGCCTGCTAAACAATCAAATCCTAAAACACTCCATTTTTTTATCTTGCTCTGAGCTCCCTCAGACAGGAAACCGAATGTACAACCTGACAACTCTTAATATTTCATTCAGATACACAAAACCCACTGTCCAACTTAAAATAAAAAAGAGATTTCGGCAATCACAGCTTATTATCTTGGCTTATTATTTGATGATTCCTGAGATTTTAGGATCCGTATTTTGAAGACCTTCACGACAAAACTGAGCCCACAAACTTGTTCCTAGAAATTAAGCTAATAAATAAACATATTGTCACAACTGTAGCATTTCTTTTTATTTCATCAGAAGAATCCTACATAGTTGCATTACCTCTGAAGCCTTGACGACAGGCATTAGGTTGAGGGAGATACACAACCTAAAATTTCAATTTCCCATGACTGTTATATCTGCTGTTCTTATTCAGCTCAAGGCTGCTTTGTCTTCTAAAAGGACAGAGACGTGGCCACGGATACACTCATATCCACCTATGTGTTTTAATTGACTAATGCCACCACCACTGAGAAATCTCAGCTTTGAAATACAGTTAGCAAACTCACCCATTTTTTTTACTACCAAACCACACCAGGTGCACCATTTAATTTCTCTCTTCACAAAGAACTAACACATTTTCCTGAAGAGGGAATTAAGTAACTGCGAACAAGTCAGTAATGAAGATACTGCTTTTTAAATACTTCAGTACAAATAGCATTTCCTGTTGCTCATACCCAAGCCAATCTTTTGCATTAATAATCTTAAACAGCAGTTTCCTGCACTAAGGGTGTGTTTCTTTGGTGGAGAGGCACATTAGCTTCTCAACATAAAGGCTGCAGCCTAATTTAAGTGCTAAATGGCAAAAGATTGCTAACACAAGTACATTCCCTGGTGGGCATTGTGCTCCAGCACAATTTCCCCACTTGCAGAATGCCTGGAAGACAGCAGGGCGTTTTCAATGGAATGAGCTGTTTCCATGAAGCACTGAACCAGCTGCTGTTGGATACCTGAAATCAGGCTCAGGAAATGGACTCCTCACGTGTAACACAATGAATACTCTGCACAGGTAGGGTCTCTTCCGTGCTGCAGGGCTGCAACCACAGCACATCTCTAAATTTAGTGTTTTGCAAAATAAAAGCATAAAACCAGTGCCATGTTTAAGTGTTTTGTGTGTATTGCACAGCTATAATAATTGCTTAAATACCTGAGCAAAAAACTGTGGTGCTTGCTCATCAGCAGTTCTAATTGTGTCAGAAAGATCTCATTAATGAGGAAAAGAGATGTGAATTCAAATCATCCCTCTTACAATATAAGAGCTCTGGTTTTTTCAGAGCCCTTTAATCTTTTCAGGCATGTCTCATTCTTCCCTCCTACTTCTGCTGCCCTTCCTTTATTCCTAGTTTGAACTTCTGCTGTGCTTCAAACAGATTTCAGAGTTTTCCACCTCATCCTCATCCACAGATCCCAAGCGGTACCTGCTTCATAGAGTCTGTTCATCCTACCTTTCCCTGTCACTAAAATGTTGGTACTAGCACTTGTCTCTTGCCATGGAATTTCAGGTGGGTGAGTTTTTTCAGTGTTTTTTGTTAGGAGGATGTGACAACATAAACAAAAAAAACCCAGAGACTGGCCATAAGAAATCCACTCTTCTATGTTCTTCACTATTACTGTGATTTGAGACATATAAAATACTGATCCAGTTATAGAAAAACAGCATTTCATGCCACACTTGTCTATATACACATACAATGTCATAACAGCGCCCTATTCTTCAACCATAAAGAGCTTTCCCCTGAAACTATAAGTCCAAGAAAGTGAAAAGAAAGCAGTCTTTGCCTAATGCCATAAAACTATTAAAACATACTGTGGCTTTTTTAGTTAAAACTTGAACACACAGAAGATATCAAATTGTCAAGGCCTGTTTCCTGGGGACAGAGGCAAGACAAGATTTGCTTTCTTAACTGTAACGTGGTTCTTTACAGACAGCAGAACTCCTTTGTGACCTCCTAAAACAAACAACATAGAGTGAAGAACATGAGTTTTTCAATGACCTGTGAAGGAAGGAGTTTGAGGGTCACATAAGGTCAAACATTAGTGGCAGTGCCAGAATTAGTGGACAACTTCACTGTTACTTCTTGGTAACTAATTTAGTTTAAAAGGAAAGCATAAATAAAAAATTATTATAGCAAACGTATTTTCTCTGTCCTACATGAACACACCTTAAAGATAAATTGCTGTCATTTGAGAATAAGAACCTTATTTAAGTGTCTCAAGTTGGACACCAGAATGACCATAATGTTACTTGAAATCTGGCTCATCTCCAAGGTGATTTTAGACAAAGTCTTGGCAAACATAGATCCATCCCTGCTTTTAAGGGGAAAAGGGAAAAAGCCTCATGCAATTGCTGGTGTAGACATAGTCAATCATGTAGAAAGATGCTGTAGAAGACTTTGACTGCGGGGACACAGTTTTGGCAAAAAAAAAGGTCCTGTAGCTACTGCTGCTGGAGAAATGTCTGTCCTGTGCTACTAAAATACTTTCTTTGCTTTTCAGCCTCTCATCATGAATTGTACTGAAGTGCAAACACTCAACTTCAAATGGATTTTTTTGAAAGGTCATTCCACAACACATATTTGTATGGCATTTGACCTAGCAGGAAATTAAAATTTCTGATGATTTTAAGGAAGGAAGGATCAATACCTGAATGGAAGTCCTCAAGTGTAAATTCACCCAGGGACCAGGAGGACTTACCTACATACATTAGCGTGTGAGCTTTAGGATGCAAAGCCAGCATGCTAAGATGTAAGACCCAGGTTGTCCTCACAGACTAACAAGAACAACATTCAAAGCACATGCTCACCTCAGCTCTCAGCATCTACTCATTAAGCTCTCTGTTCTTCATGAATATGGAATATCCTGAGCCTTCAGCAGGTACAAATGCTCTTTTATCAGTCCAAACATGCTCTTGTGTGCACAACACAGGGTGGGGAATTAACTCAGTACAAAACAGCTAAATTCATGTGATATTTCTTTAGAGAGGCCAGTCAAAAAGAGCTTTGATCAGGAGGTAACTATTGGGTATCCCCAGACAGTGAATTGTGGCTAAGCCATAAATTGAGACAGTCTTTGAAATTCTGTCTCATACAGTGGCCTATGGCCACTGCTGACAAGTACAGGGATCTGGCAACCACAGAAAATGTCGCATGCCTTCTAATTTTACAGACAATTATTTTGTAAACAGACAGAAAAGATAATGTGTTTCCAACAGTTTCCAAGAAAAGCAGTTTCCCTTCTCCATCAGGAACTGATCATACTCCTCCCTACTTCTGGACATGGTGCTTTCCAGTCTGCACTGAGTTAGACCCAAACACAGAAATATTTCATGTTTCCAGAAAGCAGCCAGTTATTTCAACCCATATCTGACTTTAAATTTGATCACAGATAAAAATAATACCTCTTTGTGGCACACCATAACCAAAAGGATGGGAATATCCTAAATAAGCAAGTACATGTTATGCATACATATAATTTCATTGTAACATTTAATAATGCAAAGTCATGTTTTAGCAGTTTAGTAACTAAATCAAGAATAAGTTACTCAGTAAAACATGTGGGCTAACAGACATATGCAGAAGACAATTCCCTCAAGTCTCAGCATAAGACAATTTTGCTTATCTAGTAGCAGGAGATTTTAGTCATCAGTTCAGGATATTTGTTTCACAGCTCATCTAAAATCAACCATCTCCAGGAACATTGTGCCTCTTAGCACTATTTTGGGATATCAATGCAATATTACTCAAACTAAAGCGTGCCACTTAAGGAATTATCAGCTCAACTCTCCAGTCCTTTAGACATTTCAGTCTCTGAAATGACTAATTCAAACACAGCTTTCACACAGGAAGAGTCATCAAATGCTAGTTATCTGAAAAGCACAGGGCTTAGTGTTCTGAACATCTCCATACCCTGCAGAATAAAGCAGAATGAACAGAAACCTCTGTTCAGCTTTGTTTTGTGATACAGATAGATACAGGTTGATAATAATTTCCTTTCTCATTCATAAGCACAGAATATCCCCAGAGTGAATTTACTTCTAATCTAGGTAGGTCTATACCTTCACCTTGACAGCTGGAGCCTATACAGGATGTCTTTTTCACATGAAGATCACTCAGGTCTCATTTCTGGCAGTGTATGCTAACAGAAAATGCTTGCCAGGAGAAACCCAGTATGTTTTGAAGTACTGCTGTTTAAAGGACACTATATGGGATGAAATGCTGACTTGGTTCACCATACTGAAAAAAATATATGTAATATACATACATTTTCACAGCTCAATCATGTATAAAGGAAAGATTGTCTTGTGTCTACTTGCCATTTCTTTGGAACACTGGAAGAGGACTGTTGACGAAGTGAGACTCCTGCCAGCCACAGACCTGCCTCTGACAGGATAGGATGGCCCCTCCTCCCCTCTATCCTTAGACTCATTCAACTTCGCACCCAGAAGAAATCCACAGAAAAGCTGACATGCATAACAAAGTCAAAACCTGTCTGGCAACAGCAGGCACAGCAGGAGCATGCAAATCATGGGAAATGTCACTGTGGGTCCATTCCTTCTTAGGAGAAATACCAGCAATTTTTCAGTCCCAAAATTTAAGTGATACTTCTCACTCACAAGTACATTACTGGGCTAGTCAGAGAGCGCCCATCAAAGATTCGAGGCTTCAGGGCTATTGTGAAGCAGTGGAGCTCCAACTCATACTATAGTTTTGCCCCTGGATCCTCATTCCATCTGAGAACAACTCACAGATGTGCTCCTAAAATACACTTGAAGGAAGGGGATGACAGTTCAATCTGAACGAGTCACCATACACTCCTTTCATGGCAAGGAAAAACTGCCAGAGGGTGATTCATCTGAGCTACTCTTCCAGCCTGTTCTAGGGTGAGATGATTCACACACTGGAGACAGCACTTCTCTTCTGAGTGTTCACGTAGGCACACTTTCGTTGGCTTTCTCTGCCAGGTTATGGACAAGCATGTGAGTCTGCATGTGTGTACAGAGAAGCTTCAAGGGTGCATTTCTAATGCAAATGTTCACACCTTGTTCCCTGGGCTGCTCCGGACTGCACACCAGCTGTCAGACATGCACAGGTGAGGACTTAAATAAATCCTGACATTTCTTATGTGGCTGTGAATTGAAAGGTTGAAAATATATCCCTGAAGTATCTACAAACCATTTACCTATTAAGAAATATCAGTAAATCTACCAAGTAAATAAAAGGCAATTAAGCAGAAAAGGTTATTCAAGACACTTGCTTTTCCTACTAGGAAAGAAAGAAAAACTTCATCTAGTACAGTCAAGGCAGTGCATGAGAAACCTGAGAGGGAACCATTAGGCATTTCTGATTTTGGCACATGATTATTGGCAAATTTCTGTACATCAGTGAAGGGATGGGAACGGCAACAAAAATCCATCAATGACAATGCAGCCAACACCAATGCATTAACCATCAAAGCCATGCACTCAGCAGACACTAGCTAATACAGAAGAGACAGCATCTGTCCTTCAAGTAATCACCAACACTCTCAAGAAACACAAAACCTGAATCAGGAAAACATCATAAAGCTCGGGATAGGGACCTAATGATGACATACAAATACCTTGTGCTGACAAAACAGGAGACAGGAATTGAACTGCCATCGGTTCCTTTGAAAAACTTACTGTTCATAATCAACAACTGCAAAATGAGGCCACTATAAAGAAGCTGGTACAACTTTCTATGTCCTCACTAAACAACGGAAGAGTGTGCTAATGTCAGCTGGAAGTTAGACAAGAAGATTTCACTGAAGTTTAACAAGATTCTCAACCTATGTTAAAAGCTGAAAAACTATTGAATACTGTTACATTCTTCTGATGGATTCTTTACAATTCTGTCTTATGCTTAGTCTAAGTTTCTAAATTCAATAGAAGGGTAACTCATTCACTGACAGGTTACTATTCAATGTTATTTCCATATGGAGAGTATGGAATACTTTTTTAAGTGTGCTGAAGACAGACACAGCAAGTAACTGTCCCTAAACCATGCAGAATATATGGTAGAAGATATTTTTATAAGAACAGGAACAAAGAAATTTGTAAGATACAAGTCAGTAAGAGATAAATATTTGCCAGTAAGATTACTAAATGCATCACCAAGATTAAACATCTATCAAAAATACAGAGGAATCTGTAGGATCTCATATCAAGTTGCACATGGAAGTTGTCAAACCCTGAGCGATTTTTTGGAAAGCTGACTGGTATTTTAGAAAGACTCTCAGTATCAGTGGCACAGCTTGAACTGGCAAGGATCAGAAAGTTTGTGAGAGGACCAGCTCTTTTAAGGTTTCCCACATATAAGTCTTCTGATAGGGACATAAATTCCGACGCTCATCCAAGCTGAACTGCTGAGTCCCTCTGAAGAGTGCCAAGGCACTTAGCATGGGGAGAGAGGGAGGCTGCCCTCAAGAGCTGGGTGTTTTTAGGCAGCACACCCTGGGTAGGGGCACAGCTATGTTCCCAAGAGCTGAGCAGAAATCCCAGGTAACCCTGACACAGCAGTTTAAATTATTTCTTCAAGTATTTTATGGTACAGCCAGCAGTTGCCAAAGAGAAGTTCCCCAAAGTACTGAAAGTGGAGTCACTTCTCCCACGTGCCACACGATCACCTCAAATTTTACTGGATGCTGTCATCAATCTATCAGACACAACATGATCAGACCCCAGTTTGAAATCACTTCCTCCCTTGAAGTTTTCTCTCCGAACTGAAATATTCAGTCTGGCACTGTTTTATGCACGCACACAGAGCTAAATTCTATGTTTGCTACCTTGCCCAAGGCCAACAACAGCAGCCTTAGCAGCCTGTGGGAACGGCTGCAGTTTGGAGGCCCCCCTGCTCCCAACATGGAGATGGAGGGCAACCAGTTCACATCATACCCTTCTCTGAACGGCTGCCAGCAGATGCAGAAGTGCTCTTCTATGTACCAGTATCTGCTTAAGTTTTCAAAATGAAAAATAAAAGGTGGCAAAGGAAAACACTTGAAAAACGATGCTTAGATGAGAACCAACCATGTGTTGCCCTTGCAGTGCAAGTTTCACTTCCTTTCAAAGAATTAATCTTCAAAACATCTCTGTGATCCTTTGCAAGTATACTTCCCCTGTCACTTTCCAAACCATCAAGAAAATAAACTGGATACAAACTCACTTTGAATGTTCGAGTATTTAAGCAAATTCCCTGGAACTGTGTTCTCTGCATTTCCTTCTGTGATTATTCTACTGTAAAAACATTTATTGATCACAAGGTGAACAGGAACACAGTTCCCATCACACATGCTACGCTCTGAAGTTATAAGCACAAATGTTCGTGGAAGAACTACACAGTAACTTACTATTCTGTAATAAAATTTTACAGAAAGAAAAACTCAGGTTGATTATGGCCAATTAAATAAGGGAAAGAGACTTAAGCTTACTACAACTTGATTTTTGCAGATCAACAGATAGTCAAAGCCAGTTAATCTCATTAGGTTCCTCATATATTAAATAAAACACCAGCTGATGCCCAGCATTTCAAACTACTCTGTGACTACACAGCACTGAAGTGGAGAGACTAATTTTTAGTAGCCCAGTAGTTGGAGGGTTTTTTGCACAGAAAAGGCTCGTTCAAAATGAACGCCATGAGAAGTGAGCTGAACCACCAAAGGCTACCCTGCTGAAAAGACAAAAAGGCACATTACTGGGGCTGCTACAGTACCCACAGATGGAGAAAGAAGTGACCTGGCTATGGGAGGAAGTAACTCAAACCAAGCTAAAAATCCCCACCTGAGCAGCAGGGTCCGTAATACAAGAACCAGGCTGCAATGAGAGCTGTGCTGGCTGTGGCCACACCTGAGTGAGCCAAGTAAAACCTCACCTGGGTACACCTATGTGACACTTTGGGGGGAGCACTCAAGAAAAAAGTCATCTGTGTATTACGCTACTCAGCCTCTGAGAAATGCTGTTGTAGTGTGGAGTTTCTGCCCAAGTCTGCTGTGGCAAGGCAGTGTGTTTTCTACCACAATTTCTCTCTCTTTACAGTCTCTGACCAGACTCACTTTTCATGCAGAATCATCCCATAGTATTAGGTTTCAGCCCTTGGGTAGAGATTTCTGAGAGGGGAAATGGACCTTTTGACATTCAGATTTATCTGTTCTATAACTGATAGGCACAGAGTAAACAAACTTAATTTACATAAAACAACACGATGATTTCTCCTCTAATGAAGGATTAACTATCAGTGTTGTGAAAGGCATCTGGCAGCAGTAATCCATGAGCCTTCCTTCATAGGGTCCTGGACTACTTACGGAAATAACTTCTGCTCCAGCTGACAGTACAGTGACAGATCAACAAATGGATTAACACAGTCCCAAAGGCTCACAGACTCAGCCCTGTGCCCCAGTGACCAGGTTGATCCCTTCCTCCAGTGGTCAGCTACTGTAGTAATTACGCTGTGTATGCCTGAATTGCCATGTACATTTTCCAACAATCAGGCAGAGGAGAGAAGAGAAAAATCTGTTTTCCAGAGTCACAGAGCTCTTTTCTACTGATTTACTCAGGAATCTTGGAGAAGTCATACCATTTTCCTAACCTTTCCGATAGTCTATTAGCAACACAGGGACAAAGTCTTGTGCCTTACCCTACTCATTATTCTGACATGAAACACTGTTTAAATGCTGATAAAGTAATTATAAATGAGACAATATCCCATGGAAGGGAAAATGAAAATGACAGCAGGATCTGAGGGGACAGTGTAAGTTAATTCAAAACAATAGTGGAAATATAATTATACAATTAGAGTGGTAAACAAATCTAGAGGTAATGAATCAATCCACTTAACTAAATGTTACTATACATTCTTACCACGTAGGCATAATTCTCAGAAGAATGCCTCAAATAACTCTGAAGAATTCAAACATACCAAGATTGCAATTCAAAAAACTAATAGCAAAATCTACCATTTAGGACTGCTAATAAGATTTCTACAGTTTAATAGCTTTCCTCCCTAAAATAGATTTTGCTTAGCCATGTAACTAAGCTTACAGATCTCTGCTTTTGACCTTCCAGGGCAACTTCCATGACCGTACTAAAATATACACCACGCTCCTAGGTCTGGGTCACAGATTTGTTGCCACAGAGGCTGGGTCACTGGCAGGTTAATTCCTTCAGTAACTGCTTCTCAGCAGGACTCAGGTATCATGTCCAACAGCTCTGCTCCACTATGCAGTGAAAAAATGAAGGTATTTGTTTACACATGAATGGGTGGATAGGAATGGAACCCTGTTTGTGGGGCGAAATCCCAACAAACCCACACAGACATCAAAACTTGAGGTTTCCAAAGCAAAGATGCCCATAAATAAGGAAAAGCCTCCTTCTGCATGGTGCTCTCAAAACCTAAGTCCTTGTGAAAAAATTAAACTCTTAGCTAAACATTTTAGCTATGTTTAGGAGAGATTTCTAGCTACAACACAAAATAATTATTTACTTGAATCCAAACAATCTGATGGAGAAGATGCATTCTTAAGGCCTTTTCTTCCCCCCCTTTGATGGTGCAGCTACAAGGCATCCTGACACACAGCTCAGAAGAATGGTGAGCTTGGGGCTCTCCCCTGGAACTACCAAGTCCCTACTCCAGTACAGTTTGGTGGTCTCAGCTTTCAAGTAGCTACAGCACATGGCTCTGTCCTTGTTTGCAATCCTCTGCTGCAGGCAAAGGGCTGACTCAGTTTACAGCATGGAGAATCCAAAGACTGTGCCAAGAAATTCTAGATGATGAGAAAATAAAGGACAGGTGCTCCAACTTGTTTTAATCCAGTATTTACATACACACTGATAAGAGCAGCAGACACATTATTAATGAATACCAACTTGCTACAGTTCATTTTGCAAATAGTTAAAAAAAAAGACTGACAACACTTCAGTAAGAAGCTAAGACAACAGCTAGGGATTATCAAACAATGTTCATCTTCTGGCAGATAAACATAACCAAACTCTTATTTCACCTCCCATTTAACTCCTTACTTTCCCCCTACTTTTTTTGCTTCCTTCAGTATCCCAGGCCATATAGCCCTGATCCTTCATTCCTATTTTTCTTTTATTCATCATTCTGCCTTGTTTTACTACTCAGGAGTAGATCAACACACCATATACACCCATAGTGATGAACTGTGAAATCCACTGGTGGACTTCCTGAAATCTGTCTGGGAAAATAAATAGCTAGTCTGAACACTGTTTTCTCATAAAATGCTTCTATCTGTGTATCCACCCAAGATTGCCACGACTGGGACCCATCTATACCTGGCCAAAAATGACCATCAGCCATTATTACACTCTTTACATGAGTCACTACACTCAGCAGCTGCTGCTTCCTTGGGAATTTCCTTGGACAACATGTTTGCTCAGGCAAGAAGACAGTATTTTCCACCCTTGCGAAGGTGGGACATGCAAAAATGAAGAGGAAGAAAAAGTTACATCCATATGACACAGATGAGTGATGAATGAAGTTTTCAGGAGTTGTCTGAGAGAGATGAAGGAACAAACCTTCAGGCAAGAGGGAAAGTAGTACCAGCAGGGACAGTCTCAGACAGAGCTCTCACTCGTGCCACAGGCAGAGAAGCTTCATCCTGAGCGACGTGCACACCTGGCATCACAAACTGATGTGCAGAGAGTTTGTACATGAAGGACAGACAAAACAAAACCCAATACATTTAAGAATGTTACTGATTTCAGATGATTTCTAATCTCATGTGTTTTATTCCTAAATAAGCACAACTGTGCACTTAGAAATGCTATACAAGGTCTAGCCACCTTATTATTTTTTAAATGTGATTAATTCTCCTGACCTCACAGGTGTGCAGAAGTAACCCATAAACTGCAAGGCTATTACCTGTGCAGAGAGGCCACAAAAGGCTGTGTTTCTGCTAATATCGGATCTCAGGAGTGACCTCTGGGGAGGGGATAATGGGGGTGCAAGTTTCAGCTCCAAGCAGGAGTTACTGAACAAGGACACACATATTTTGGAAAAACCAGGGGAGGGGAGGGTGACAGCAGTACTTAAGACACTTTCTGTCTAGGGTCCAGACACCTAACCTGGAATTCTCCATTCAGCAAACCTGGCCCTCCAGACACATATATGAGCTCATGTGAACAGTCAACCAACAATGAAGAACTGGCTTTGCCCCATTACTTTAACTCAGGTACCCCATAAACCCAACCATTTGCAATAATCTCTTCACTTAACTTAGCTACTGTATTACTTTTCCCAGGCTAAAAGAAGCACGATGAAATCTGACAACCAACTGAAGCACATGACTTTCAGTAATCCTCCCATCACATGATGAAAACCCAAGTCTCATGTAAGGACCAACAGATCCACACAGCCCATTCATGCTGCATCAGGACAGAGGCACCACACTGCACCTGGAGAAGATTATCTCCTCCTGGCAATCACCCTCCCTACAGCAGCATAGAAGACCTCCCTTAGAGCTTCATAAAACACCACGGGAAAAGATGTGATCATCACTTCCACTCTTGTAAAAGGTGCAACGCTATCACCTACACACCAGCATGCTGCCACTGCACAGCCCAATGTGCTGTGCTCAAGCTACCCTTACCCAGCTCCACTTGGTAAGCAAATCGTGGCCTCTTGCACCAGTTTCAGGTTATGAGTGGTCTTCAGATTTAGTACCATGCAGAGCTCATTACAGTAACCACCCTCCTGAAGTAATGAGGTGTTGGATCAATTTGCTAAATAGTGCAATAGGAAATAGCTATATTCTAATAACGTGCAGACAGAAAGTGAGCAGTGGGTATAATATCCTATTCCAGCTGCTCTTTTCTCTACATTTTGAACGGAGTCAAATCGAAATTCTTAATCCAGGGGTACCACTTCTTCGTTACCCCACCACCCCTCCTAACCCATCTTGACAGGGCCCCAGGTCCCAAGATGCTTATCCGAAGGCCAGGCTTGCATGTGAACTGCATGAAATATTCCACCTCACTGTCTGCTGGCGTGGGACATCTGCAACACTGGCATATCTGACCAACACGTACGTTTATTTTCTTTTGCTAAGCTTTAAAATAAGGCTTTAAGCCTATGGAAGCAGCTGCACACTGCCTCAGTAAAACCTATGAACAAGAGTTTGTTTGAAAAACAAACTGAATTTCTCCGGGGCATTACCAAACAAAACTGAACCTCCCAGACAGAAGCTCTATTCTCAGAGATGGCAAGAGAGCCACTTGAGTCTCTATCAATGTTAGAGCATACAACTGGAGAAAAACCACAGCCAGGGACCAAGCCTGTGTTGGAGGCTGGCGACTGTGACTTCCCTTAGCGACTACGTGTTGTCACTTGCCAGGGTCCCTAATTGAACTTTTTCTGTCCAGAAGATGAGCTGCTTCTGCCACTTCCCATCACCATCACCGCATGGTTTACCACAACCTCAGACCACCACCAGAAGCTTTGCAGACCTTGCAAACCAGCTCACCTCGGCCCTTCCCCTTGCCCAATCTAGCTGTGCAGCTCTCACAGAGACCCTGGCTATTTTACGAGTGCTAACAGATTTTCCTGCTCAAAATGCACTACTATTGTATGCTGCCTGCAGCTTGGGTCATAAGCAACCTTCCAGCCAGCTCCACAGCTTTTTGCTTCAATATCCACAGAATTCACCTACAGCGTCTTAAAAAACACATGGTTCTTTGCAGCTGGCCTCTCAGTCTCCCCTCCCTGCAAGGGACAAAGGAGGCTTATCATCAAAAGAAGACAGACATGGATATCAGCAGCCTACCAATCTGCTTGAAGCCATGTAAACAACAGCTCTGACCTTGGAAGGAGTCAAAACAAAATTACATCTTATCTCATTCCCAGCATGGGTATCTGATTAGCTGGAAGGACACTTAACACAGCGAGAAGAAGTACCTTCACTGCACACAGGAAAATCTTGCCTGCATACAAAACCCTAATCCAATAGTAAATTCACAAGAGTACATTCATAACAGTTAATTTATGAAACAAAGGTGCCTGGGTCCTCAAAGTCAGCTGTCTGGATGAGATCCCATCACTAGGGTCACTTGCCATTCCAGCCTTAGAATTCAGTGTTCTTGTGTACTAATTAATTTTAAAGGATTTGTTAGCCTTGCAAACATAATTATTCCTTGGATAAAAATTAGAAAGAATGGGATGGATGAAGGTATTTTTCAAGGGTGAAAGATGGTTTCTGATGACTGCATGGAGGTGTGGGAATCACAGTGGAAGGTAAAAGAACTGGACACTGATTCCAGTGCTGGCTAATAACATGCAAGTCCATCAGAGAAGAGTTAGGCTGAGAGACCACACTTGGCATAAACTGCTAATCCTATCCAATAGACAGGGCTAGAAAAGAAAATGGCAGATCTGTGTCATTTGCATCACAAACTGTATTGGTCAAACATTCTCTGCATTAAGAAGGTGAGGTGAAGCCATTCGGCTAAGTGAAATGAGAAACTTCATTTTGGGGTAAGATGTAGGGAAGTGAAACACAGCTGTCATGCAAAATCATCTTTTTTGGGTATTTTGTGTGTGTGTGCTTTAAAGGAACGAGACACTATCCAGAGAAGTCACCCCAATGCACACAGTATCAGGTATAAGCTAAAAACCCCCATGGTAAAAGGGAGCAAGTTGAAGGACACTGTGGGATTTGCAGTAGTCAATCATGTAAAAAAAGCAATCTCACTCTAAGGAAAAACCACAATGAAATCGTTCCCAGGCCGAACTCTGGGAAGGGAGGAAGGAAGAACACTCAAGTTCTGAAAGAAAACCTTGCATTTTCTCACCTGGGCAAGTGTAGAGAGGCTTTATTTTAAAAACAAGCAAACAAATTAGCCAAACAAGTTTCCTATACCCCAACCCACTTCCTCTGTCTTTAGTCTTTGAGATGTTAATTTAAGGGTAAAGGAGCTGCTGATCCTGACCATGGACTCCGTAAACCAAGTAACATTCAGAAAGCAGGGAAGATTTGGCAGGGGTAACGGAGAAATTGCCAAGTCTCGTAGCCAGATTTTGGGAACCAGTAATTTACTTGTTCATTTGCAAAGGCCAGGATTTGGAAGCTACACTGCTTTAGAAAGTTACGAAAGACTCATCAAACCACAGAAAATTAGATTAATAAAATTTCAGATGACAATATATTTGGAAACAGTAATTAATAAATAGCAAGTGTATCACCATCTCGTACAGCAGGTGATGACACTGGGTACATTTACCCAAGACATATGCTGTCCTTTCTGTATTCTGCATGTACGCACTGCTGTATGCAGGACAGTTTTCCCCACAGGCACTACCAAAAGCTCAATGCACAGGAAAAACAAGGCTGCTATACAGATCTGCAATACAGGCTGATGGCGAGACCTCTACCTCAGTCACACACAATTCCAATACCTTTTCTATCATGGGATCTGCAAGTGGTCAAAGAAAGTCAGAGATATTTCCTGAAAAGGTCTCTGAATATTTCAGTGTTTGTGATGACTTAGAAAATAAGGAGCTACTTCAACTCCTGATCGAAGTAAGCTCCATGAGTGGTCTGTGAGGTTAGAGAGATAGAAATAAGCAGAATTCAGCCCTGTCAAATAAGCACAGACTTTTCACTGGCCTACCACAAGAACAGAAATTTACTGACACACCAGTTTTTGAGGTACATATGATGGTTACTGATATGAAAAAAGCTGCCTTCTGAATGAACTGCATATTGCATGTACCCTAAATTCTCTGCTGAAGACAAACCATACCACAAATGGTCTGCACTTGAAAGTGAAAAATTAAGTATTGGATTCACAGAAATAGAAACAAAACATCTCAAACAGAAGCCTCAAGTAAATCCAAAACATAACTTTTCCATCAGAGAAATGAATGCAATTACAGAGTCATAAAAGTAATGGCAAATCACCCAAAGAACCAACTCAGCAGTGCTCTCTGTGTCCCTGCGCCTGCTGAACAGTGAACAGCGCAGGCATTTCAGGCTCAGTTGCTCGGTGGGAACCTCCACTCCATTTCTAGCTCCAGGATCCAGTTTCCACAGGAAAGTTGACTCTACTAAACCAACAGTGTCCGTGCCCTCCCTGTCTCTCTCTGGCTGTCAGGTGCACCAGCCACACACCAGGAGGGAACAACACTTATCAGGAGCAGCATTAGCTCCTGTGAGAACAAAGGCCTCAGGTATGTGCCAGAAGAAGATAAGCATCTGGCTCCTTATGCACCGGGAATAAATGGCATTTAGACCCCAGTGCTTCCTGAAGGACAGACAAGAGGACTCCAGCAGGCTGTACCTGCTGAGCTGCAGTGGGCTGCCCTTAACCAGACCGAGGTCCTTGCACTCCCCTTGAAAACAGAACCATGACCGAAACACAGCAGTGGGAGGGTGCAGGAGGCACCTGAGGTTTTCAAAATCCCAGAATACGTGTGAGATGTGGCAGCACCATCCATAGACTCAAACACAAAGGAAGGGCAGGTCCCAAGTGATGCTGGCGTATGAAGCCTGTGAACAGAAACCTGGACACAGAGAACTGGTTGGGTTGAGAATCACTGAGCTGTGTGAAATGCCTTGTGCTGGGTTTATTTCAAGGGGGGGAAAAAAAAAAAGGGAAGAAAAAGAGATAGGAATACATCCAAACATATCCACAACCCCAAGAACCAGAGACTGCAGTGATGCTACACTGCAACACAGGGAATTAGGGATGGAAATCCCAAAATATTATACAGAAACAACACTGATAACCAGTGGGGCACAAACCTCACCACTGCACGACAGTCAGCGGCTGCAGTGACCCTGTGACCCATTCCACACACAGCGCTGCCTACAGTGGCTGCCCAGAGTACTCATCTTCAATTCAACACTTGACAAGAGTTTGTCCCAGCTGCTCCAAAAGGTTCTGGGGATTCATCTGCTCCTGAACAAACAAATTCCCCCTCTGTAACAACCTCACATGATAGACTGCATTGGCTGACAGAAGGACAAACAGTTTCAGGACATTCATTAACAACGATAAGCATAAATTCATTATGTGTTTTACCAGCTCTGGGTAGGTGACAAGTGTCTTCACTCACATAAATCAGTCTATAGCAAATAAATCCCTAATTTCACTACAGGGATTAGCATTAGCTTCCAGCAGCCTTGACTTTAAGCTGCTTATTTCACCTCAGACATCACTGTTTCATTGATTACAACATATAAACAGAAACATGTTTCTGGATCAAGACTTCTTCTGTATCACACAGGATGACACATATGTCACGGTACTACACAACAAGCAACCAGCCAATTCTAACCCCAACATAAGGTTCAAGTGTGGAATGTTTGCACTGAGAACAACAGGGCTAAACTGGTCCAAACTTATTAGCAGCAGGCTTTTGAAAGCTGATTTCTAAGTAACAATAAAAATGTTTATCCTTCTGTTTATTTCTCAAACATATACTGGTATCAATGGTAATCATGCAATGAAAGAATACACAGCAAATAAACCAGAGCCAAAAACATTACTCCAAATATATTTCATTTTCAATTTTATGGAAAACACTGGAGTCTCTCTCATCTGGTCTTCAAAAAAGATGAACGATTTTTTTTACTTTTTTTTCATCACATGTAAAATTGAATTTTACTACCTAGCAATGCCTTCAGGTAAACTATTCAGGTAAAAAAGCAACAGCCCATTGAACACTGCGACACAGTTAAGGAGAGCAGAGAAGGACAGCTTCTTTTGTGTTACACCATTTCATCCCAGCACTCAGAAGTTCCTCTTTTCTTTTTCCTCTGCAAAGCCCACAACACCAAACAGGCCTGTGAGAGCGAATCCAGCAGTCACAAGTGACACTGCAGCCAGCTCCTGCAGTTCCACTGCATGTGCACACCATCAGGACCTGCTCTGGACAACCCCACTGCTGACAAGAGCCTGTGTAGCACTCACTCAGCTTATTTCAGTGCAAGAATCCTGGGAGACTGCGGCTGGAAACCAGGCAGCTGGTCCATCTCTCAGCTCCACACCACACAAATTCTACCTTCTGATCCCCCCCGCTGTCTCCTGCTGCGCTGACTAGCCTGGATGTATTGACAGGATGGGCTTTGCCATTCCTGTGTAGGGAATTCGGGGCAGTCAGTCTCACCTTTGAAGAGCTGTGCTTTCAAATGTTCACATCAACCATGCGTGGTGGGGTTTGTCCCACTTTTTAACTACTAATTAAAGTATTTTCTTAAATAACCAGTTCAATATGTATCCTGACACATATTTCAATATTTCTTAATTTGAACTGAAATCTGAAATCCTTTAGAAAGGATTTATTTCAGGATACTCAGTCGTCCAGGGTTAAGCATTTTCATTGCATTTCCCTCTGTACTAATCCTAGTTAAGCAAAATGCATTCATTAACCACAGACAATTACTTAATCCACTATTTTCATAACAGGGGTCAGATCCCACACAATGTTGTCACATCACTTATTCTTTCCTATGAAAGGAAAAAGGATGATGAAGCACCAATATTGATCCTAATTGTCACACAAGTACAAAATGCCAGTTTGCAATTAAACTTCCTTCACAGTTTGAGATTTGCTTTCAATCTATCCCTCATTATAACATATGGAGCTGTTATGCCCACCACCTGCTAAACGCCTTGCTAAGGGCTATTTAGAGTATGAAACCTTTCTAATGATAGATAATTACATTTCTATTAGACTTTCTGCACACCACCTCTCTACTGGAAATCTGAAACTAAGTGTTCAAGGCTACAACCTCTATTCTGCTGACAAGCAAGGGTAAGCCTAAAGGAAAAATCTGATTTAATTATTCATTTATTTAAATTACAAGTAACTTTCTGCTTTCTTTGCCAGTGCCTTAAGGAACACTGTAGTAATGGAGAGGCTTTGCAGAACTCCTGAAGGTCTTACAAAAAAGAATTCAGCAGTCCCTGCTGAAATCTGAAGTATTTTCAATAACGTTATTATTGAGCATTAATAAAGGAATTCCCAGCTTGAGATACAGGTATGATGCTACTGCTGACAATATTTCATTATAAAAATTCCTAGAGGGCAGCAGGGATCCAGCTATGAAGACAGGACTAACATCCAAAGCTCTGAAGGGAAGAAAGCTGTTTTGGCTATCACTTATTATTAAAAAGGAGCTTGCCTCTTACACTCATTCAGAACTCATGTTTCAGATACAGTTCTAGTTAGCACATGTTAAAACACACCAAGATGTCATTTCAAGTTCAAGTACGGCTGTCTTTGAGGCTTTACATTAACATTTTACCTTAGTTTTGATTCATTTAACTGTCACACTGAGTTCTGGTAGAAAGAGCACAATTAAAAATGTTTTAAACCATGCTGTTAGGGTTCCCTACATATTGGTGTGACAAGTATGTTATTATTGCACAGTGACTTCAATATCTATCGAGGACGATACTTCCAACTCAACATATGGTGTCTATAATTCAACTTTGTAACACATAACCTTGAGCACACACTAGCATAATTACTCAAGAAAAATGAGACGGAATTAATTACAAATTCACTTTACTCAGACATATTTGAAAAAAAAATATACACTTGGTAAACTGTGAGACCAAAGAGTAGGAGACTGTGAGGTTGGGGCTGGAAATGTAATAATGTACATCATCTCCTAGTCCAAACTTGCAAGTGGTCCATGCAAACTAAGCTGGAGTGGACAGGCTACAGAGGAATGTGATGACTCCCCTGGCTCCAAGTCACCCAGTGGCTGTGATGGCAAAGCAGTTTAATTGCTGTTGACCAGGGCAGGACAGCGCATTGGCCCTCATGCACCAACTCTTCTGGCACTATTCGGAGGGGCTGTACACAATGGATTTTTACCTGCAAAGCTAAAATGAATGACAGGGAGAGCAAGGAGAAGGGTGTTTCCCTAGTTTTCTGAATTCAAGATACTGCAGACACATATTAACTGTGAACTGTAATTTCTACGAGGTACTTTGAAGTATTTGGATAAATATGTGCAGCCATACAGATTGCAGATGAGTCCCCTGAAGACAGTACAGAGCTCTGGGGGAGAAGCAGGCTGTGGCTCAGTGCAGGTACCAGGCAGGAACTTGTCTTGGGGCTAAGCGAACACTTTGCTTGTTACCTGCTCTGGTGGGAGGTCACCTGCTCTGAACAGGGTCACAGAAAGCTGCCTGTCCACCCTGCCCCATGGGCACCAGGGGACCTTAACACACAGCCCGTTGGGGCACATTTCTGACCTGGTCCTGTTTTAGCTGTGGGTTCCAATGGCCACAGTTAAGCTTGGTTACTGAAAAAAAAGCCTCCAAAACCGACAGACTACATCACAGCCACCAGGGAAAGAAAGCAACTGGCCTAGAAATACGTGCATGTGCTGGGTGATGTTTAGTCTTGTTCATGACAACAAAGGTTAACGGGAGACGGTGCTTGCAGTCCTCAGCTCAAAGCTGGACCAGGTACACAAAGAAGCAGTATAGCCCATTAGTCAGCTACAGATGAAATTTCTAATTTGACAAGGATTTTAGTCAGAATGTAACCCTGCACTGCACACAGCCCTTGGACTTCAAATGCAATGAAGCACCAGTGGGATTTATGGTCCTGAACTCCTATTTTGTTCAAGAATCTGACAAAACTCTCATTTCCCCTCTTCTCTGTTCATTTAACCTCTCATTACAAATTCACAAAAGGGCCTCATTAAAATTAGGCTACTACAATTCCAAGGAATTTTTATTTAAGACAACACAAATGAAAAATGGAAATGTAAAATATTTATACAAACAAATTACATTTTACCACTTTCCATGCTAATGTGGCAAGTGGAGAATGAAAACACAGTTTACACTGAAATTTATTCTCCCAGCAGGCAGAAATTAGAGATCGATCATACATGACATAGCGTTGAAAAAAAAGCCAGTCAGGAATTTAACCATGCTGGAGCTTGCATTTGCAGCTCAAGCCTCATTTCTTTCAGAGTATATCCTCTTATATATGTGCAGTGGAAAAAGGTGCAAACCAGTCTCTGTCTTGGCTTCCTCATCCCCATTTCTGGTTCCATCATTTCCTCAGACTCAGGTGGCTCATTCCTAAACTTGGTCTTGCTGCATCATTAAAACTTTTTAAGTTCTTGTTACGGTTAAGATCTGCCTAGTCATGGAAAACATGCAGACTTGCACACTCTCCTAGGCTGCAGTCAAAGCAGTAACCTGCACTATTATTTTACCACAGGTAGATAAGTCAGCTTACAGAAGGCAATTCTGAACAGGACATGCCTACGTACTGCTGATGTGATGTGTGTGGAGATGCTTGGCTAAGGACAATTGGCCCCAAAGGCTTGATTCCAGTCATACTCATGGCTTAGCATAAGGCCCAGCCATGCTGGCTCTTAAACTGATTGTTCTGTACTGCATTTAACCCTTATAGCACACATCAAATACCTAGACTGTATTAGGATGCAATTCTTAAAACACATACCTGTTACAGCAACAGCTTTTGTAGGAAGCAGACATTCTCACCCCTCCATAAAGCCAGCAGCTCTAACAGCCCCTTGTTTTCTTGGTGATACCCCAAGGAAACACATCTAGTCACAAGTGAAGCAGGCAGGTTGCTGCCTGCCATCAGCAGTGCTGTTTTCTGCAGCTTGATGGGCTTTAACTGGGGGCTTTTTTCTAAATCAAGACCCCTCAAACAGGTTAACTATCCAAGACCGCTTCACACAGGGTTTACTTCTAAAGGGCTGCTGAACAACAGCAGCTCTATTCTCAGCACCTGCAAAAGGCATTAGTAACCACCACAATTAGTGCAGCAAAAAAACATGGAGAGGCGCTGAACAACAGGCTGCTACAGACATGAACAAACACGGGACTTCAGGCTGCTGAGCACCACTGGCATATTTTGATAAGAGAGCAGAAAGGCAGCCACTTCTTTTCACGATTCCTTGCAGGGGAGCCAACCTCACGCTGGCACAGCCACAGCAACCCAGACAACAACAGAGCATCAAGGCATATGAAATCAGAGAGACAGAAATGCAGAAACTACCCAAGTGAAGCATTTTCATTAGTGATTGCCCTGGACTAGAACGCAGCACCTGAGCCCCTTCCCTTAGAAACACCCTGGTAGAGCTGCGATCGGAATCAGGACTTTGTGCCTTGAGCCCATGCTACTTTTCACGTAACACCCGGTGCAGGCCGTGTGTTGTGATTAGCATGGAGGAGAACGAAACGCGGGATTTAACTCTCAGCTCTCAGAATGACAACCACCTCTGCAAAGCTCTGGCCCACAGCTACAGCTTTTTGCAATGCACATGTGGAGCTCCCCTTTCCAAGAGGCCTTTATAACCGGGAGGATAATGAAAGCCAGTTATGAGAAGGTGAAGACTCTAGCTGCTAGCAGATGCCAAATTGCTAATAACTGCACAAAGAAGAAATCAGAGTCAGGGCTTAACCAACAAAAAGCCTTAGTGGATGCCACGGGGCTTGGCTGTCCTGGAGCAAGGGGAGAGATGCAGCAGAAGCAGCCACAGCTGTGTGTGAATGGCAGAAGCCTTTGCCTGGCAATAGCACTGTCCAGGCAGCCTTACACCCACCCAGGTAGCTGTTCATTGCCTCTAGGGCTGCGAAGTTGAAAAGAATACATCACATCTTTGTTGTCCTTGAAACACTGCCACTTCATTTTCATCAAATCGTATCACCTCCTATTTCAGAAGAAGAGTCAAGAAACAAACCTCTGCCTACCAAAAAAAAACAAACCAAAAGGAAAACAAACAGCTCCATCCCAAGCACAGCCCTCCGCTCTATTGATTACATCCAGCAGCATAACCATGCCTTTCCCCCCATCCTGCTATCAACAGCCCGCCCCAGGCTCTGTGAATTAACCCTCCACAGCAACGAGGTGACCTGTGATGCACAAGAGGATTGCGGTTTTATTTTTTGAAATGTGTTTGCAGTCCAGCCAGCAGAAATCAACAGGCTCCTCGAACAAGGGTGCGAGGTAGGAGGGTAAACAAAGTCATTGAGATTCCTGCAACACCCTGCCTAGAGAAGCAATATAAGCAGAGACTTTAGGAGACGACATGCTCTCTTGTCCCTCAGGCTCTGTGTCCCTCACACACACACACATTTGCATGGCAAGGAGAGGAAAGGTGAAGGAAAACATGGTTCAGGCAGCTAAAGAAATCAGGTCAGCTTCTAATTGAACCTGGTCTTAGCTGAGAAGAGGCTGAGGGTGGGAAAGTCAGTGTTTCCTCAGCTCACCCCACAGCTCGGGGTTCAGTGTGCTCTGCGTCACTGCACTCTGAGGGACCTCTGCCTTTGTTACTGTTGTTTATGAAAAACTCTCTCAACAAATACCTTTGATCCCCACATAAATCTTTTTTCTGTATATCCAGCGCAGGCTGTGGCCCAAAGGCAACGCACATTTTCGTAGCATCAGGTTTTTTCTGTCATGTGTATAACTCAATTAGGAAAGACACATATGTGAGAATATTTTTCAGCAGTTTACTGGAGACTGGGAAAGCAGCTATTTTCTTTAGCTGCTGCTGTTATAAATCAAAATGTGTAGATAGGAAAATATTGAGATATTTATAGCTATGTGAATAAGCGAGTTTGTGGAGTGCTGGCCAAAGAAAGCCAAACAGTCACTTCACTGACTGAAAATGACAAGCTTTTTTGCTTCCTTGGTATAACAAAACTGCAAATGCTCATTTCAGAGCAATAAAAATATATGGTAATGCAATACGCAAGTATTTTTGTCATTTAATGCCACATTTTAATAGAAATCTTGACAATTTCAGAAGCAAGGTAAATTTTTTTCAAAAGGAGAAACACTTTCTAACCCATTATTTGTTGAAAGGATCAAATAAGATCTACTCTTATTTTTCACCATTTGGTGATTCAAATGAACTTCATGTAAAGCTTCAGTCAACCAAGAGTATCAAGCAAGTCTTACAGCCCTCTTTTACTAGAGCACCCCAGTGTTGGTTAACACAAAATACATTTCCTAGTCTCAGAAATTTGGTTTAGAATAAACAAAATACTGCTTGCAGCAACTGTGAGGTCAGGGCAATGCACAAACCCATTCATGGCTGCAGGCAGAACTCCCTGCAGTGCCAAGCACCGACTCCAGCCACCACCTGTTCCACTGCTCAGTTCCTCTCTGCTCTCCTTCACGTTCACTGGTCTTACTGACCACGGTAAAACGAGTGTAAACACTTCAACATTCATTATCACACTGATACCTCGTCCATGGGCACACTGACTGCTGCCAAGTCGTTTTGATACCATGGCAACGCATTACCTGGGATCTGGCTGCCAACCGTGGTATTTTGCTTATTTTACAAGCAAGGTGACATTTTGTGAGCCTAGTAACAAACCATTAGGATGGGCAATTAAATACATGATATGGAGAATTAAATGCAAGGCACAAAGAGCAGCAGCAGTTTCTTTGGTCTGTCACTGTACAGCACCAGACAGATGTGTTTGTGTTGTCTAGTGTAACAGAAGAATCCCAGCAGCACCAAACGCACCTGGGCCAGCAGGTCCAGTCTGGGCCAAAGCCTGTGAAACGGAGCCCAGTTTCTTGACCTGTGTCAAGCAGCTGCCTGTCACTATGAAAGCTGACCTGAAATGTCAGTGTTTTCAAACGGTGATTTAAAATCTTTTTGTTCATAATGCAAACAACAAATGTTTCCGCCCTCCCAGCTTTGATCTCAACGTATGCTCAATAGCCAAATGGAAAATAAATGCATAATCACTGAGGTGGAAGTAACAGCAAAGTACTGTTTAATAACCCAAATTGGTGTCTTCTAGTTGGAAGTCTTATACTAGGATACTTCTGAGTTAGTGTCTCTCCCCTAGTTGATAACCAGTTGCACTTACCTTTCAACCATATAATTTCATTGCTGCATTGAGGAAAAACAAATAGAAAACACGCAATAGATGTTCTGAGATGTGACCCACACTGTAATGCATTCCCTCCCAGCCAGCAGTGTCCGTCCTCCACCTGGCTTCTGCCACAGAGCAACGTCCCTGTGCAAAGCCCTCTCCTTTTTTGGGGGTATTCAGTGGGGCAGCTCTGCCCCAGATGTTTTGATCTCAATCCTGCCTCGTCCTCAGTCACCCCACCTGTAACACCATGACCTCTGGTTTCTTTATGCTGGAAGAATTACAAAGCACATCTGATCCATGTGCTGAGTTAGTCTTGCTTAAAAAGTCGTAGGGAAAAGGCAGAAAAATTACAATCTGTCAATGCCATTCCCTTACTCTGACCTTTCCTGTGGTATCTCTTGCTAGATGTTCTTCTGGGGGGCATTTCTTGGGGGTCACTTTCAGCCACAGGAACCAAAACTGCAGCACCTGGGCCCCCAATCCTGGCCTCAGATCCGACCCCCAGAGCTAATGCGGGCAAATCTGCAGCACAGCCCCTTTCCCTCTGCTTTCCCCCATTATCTACAATTGCCTTTGGGCAGTAGCAGCTTCTCCTGGTCTCATTTCTACTCTCACTCTCTTCCACCCGTTCCCCCACAGGAACCTAGTCCTGTTTTTCTCAGGAATGCTTCCATGACTCTCCACCAAAAGGAGACTATGTCCTAGCCCACAGACAGCATTTGACATACTGCAGAATATTTATTTCCAACTCACACTTTGTTACTCTTGCAGTCTTCCACCTCTTTGCATGTTCCTGAAGTTCTTCAACTGGGAATGGAAAGCTAAGACTATAAAACAAGCTTCCACAAGAAAAGGTGTTCTGTGAATTGCCCTTTTAACAAGCAGGGAAAGGACTTAAAAGCCAAAGAGAAAGACAACAGCGACGACAGCCCTGAGTGAAACCTGCCTGATTATTCCTGCCTGTATTTCAACATTCCCTCAGCCACAGCACATAATATAACCATTCTCTTCTGACCAGACTCAGTCAACATTAATTAAAGGCTCAGGCATTTTAACACAGCCACGAGGCTGCTTTCTCCATCTTCAGGACAAAGGCAACACTTTCGTGCTCCTGCTCTTCCAAAATAATCTCCGTCCCTGGGTAAATTTACATTTCAGGGGAAAGTGCAGAAGGTCTCCAAGAACCTCATTAAAATGGTCCTTTCACTGGCACAAGGCAGATGTTTTTATTTGCTGAGAACCAAATGGAGCCCCAAGCCAGGGGCAGATGTACGCCCCAGAAAGGAGAGAGGTGACAGCCTGCACTGGCAAGCAGGTTTTGCTTTCTGCAATTTGTTTTTGCAAAAGGTTAATCCCTAACGTGTTCCAAGGAGGCAAATGCCAACCTGCTGCACATGCGGCTGCATACAATGGAAAGATTTTTATGGCCAAGGACAAAAAGGTCAGGGACGCTCATCACGTTCACATTTCTCCTGGAAAGCCACGCTGAACAGCAAGTTCCTGAATACGAGCCTCTGTTCACAGTGAAACAAACACGAAAAGAATATAAACCTGCAGGTGCTAGGAAAGGGGCAGGAAAAATACAATGTGCAGGCGCTGTAAGGGACCTCGTTTGTCTCAAGCATCCCGTATTGTGCTAGCCAACTATGACAAAAATGAGCAATTAATATTAGATTTGGTAGATTCATGGTTTATACAATACTAAGGCTTGAAAGGCCTAATAAATAGAAAGAGAAATACATTTTTGTGAACACTGCAGCAAAGCAGGACATTTCTTGCCTCCAACACCACATGCATTTAAGCTGAGCCTCATAACAGCTAGAAAAAATTTTAGAGCCCATGCTTGTGAGCTAAGCCTTTGCAACTGAACTACAGCACACCATATAACAAAGAGCAGAAACCTATGCTAACAAGACGACAGGCATTCAGGTTGTCTGTGCTTGAATGACTTTCATGCACTTTGGGATCCTGCTTTCTCCAGAGGGACAGGCCTCGGCTGATCCAGATCCCACGTGAGTTCACACTGTGTAACTAACCTCAATGCAGATGCACCAAGAGCGCTAACGAGAGGGCAGGTGTGAGATGCTACTGCCTTTTCCCTGCGTGCACTGATACGAGTCCGGCCCTGAAAATGAGACAGCTGAAGCATGAGATACCAAAGGAGTTACCCAGGCAAGTCCCAGTAGACTACTGTGCTGAGGGAGCTGACCCATGAACAAAACTGCTTTCCTCAGCATCTGGGTTAGGAGCAAAGTCCTTTATGAACACAGTTGGCTGAGCAAACTGGAGGAGTCAGTTCCTTCCAACTCGGCTGTAGCAAAGAGCATGAAAAAAAAAGCTTACATGCAGTGTAATACCAAAGCCAGCAGAAGGAAGACTGAAAATTGAGAGGGGAATAAAATAAGGAATTTAATTATCAGAGTGAGGAGTATTTTCTATCTAGATCTAAAAAATTACCACCAAATATCTAAGTGAGTACTACCTCTAACTCCATCCTACCAGTAACTTGTAAATTTTGCTGAAATGATACAAAATGCCACATTTGCAACCCGTGCAAAAATATTACCCTGTCCCATTTAGCTCTTGCCCAGCCTCTGGAGCTCTGTTTTGGGCAACTCCTGCATCTGGGGCAACAGACCTCTTCTGACCTTTGGTACAGCCAGATATGAAGGTAATACAGCTGTGGCCATTCCTTCCAGGTCATTCTTCCATGCTTTCTCACTAACAGCTCCCATCTCACCAGCTGCTCTATTCACATAAAAAGGTTGACAGCTGAAATCTAGCACTGGAAGGAAAAGGTGCCCCAAATAAACCTTCCAATACTTCACAGGTCATCTGAAAATTGTCTCTGAGAGACAATCACAATAAATCCAAATTTCTTTCTTGAGTTACATTGCCAGCTTTTGCCTCAGAGCTATATATCAGAACACCCTGAAAATACTAACATACTTCAGTATGTTATTTCCCCCGTCTATGTAGAAGAAAAACACTTTACCCTGTAATTCTTTTTCACTTCATCCATTTCTAAATCTGAGAATCTCTATTTCTGGTGCATTAGGATCTCTCTCACAGCAGGCCTATGTTAAAAAAGTAGTGATTTTTATGAAGTCTCTGACACAAGAAGCTGGGAAAATATATGAAGTATAAGAGTAACATTAATTTTGCTGTTTGCTGACAACTTTCCAAATTACCACAATTCTATGCCACTGTGATCTGTAACAGCTACAGCAGCCTGCAGCACAGATTTAACACATTCTTGATTTGTTCTAATTCTGATCTTATTTTGGGAAGTCCAGAGGTTTTTTTCCTTAACCTCATGATTCATTTTTGATGGGAAAAAACCCTCCAGAACACACCCATAAATAATCCTGCCTTGCTGTAGGACTTACCAAAATTATTCTCTCCAAGAACGAAAAATAATTTCTATTTCTACTACCTAAAAAATGTGAAATTCCTAAACAAGACTTCTCTTCTGTCAGGAGCGCTGGGAATTATTCATAGCACATGATGACATATACGCAGGCTTTTCCAGTACTGACACAGTGGAAATCTCTCATCACTGCTCTGCCCTTCAGCTGGAGGTGCATTATAGCCAGAGGTCCTATATGCTCATTCTGAGGAACTGACTGAAGTTAAGATTTCCACATTACAGGTACGTTTCAGCAGACGCAAGCTTTTGCAAACAGAACCCAGTATATGCTGCAGAAATGTAAATATCTATATAATTATAGATCACAGTGCTGGCAAACACATTCAACCGGAAACACAATAAACTTTGTCTGGTGATATTTACCCTGGGACAACTTGAAAAAGGGACTTTTCCACTTCACCACAAACAGCGCATCCCTTCAGCTGCTGTTGCTCCTTTTACTCGCCCAGTACAAAACGAAAGAGCACACAGAGTACCTCTGCCTCTTCCTGCTGCTGCTCCTTTCCAGCCCCAAACTCTTGTCCAATTTTTCAGGATAGCCCAGATATGCTCCTTTGTCCTGGCTCAGCCCCACCTTCAGCTGCTAGCAGGCCATATCCGTGCAGCTCTCCACCACCGGTCCAATGTATGTTTTATTCCCATTAGGGCAGCTCAGACTGCTGCCTAAACAGCCCTGGACAAAGATTACGCTGCCACAGCGGTTTCTACACGGAAGAGCCATTTCTTGTTAAAGCCTGTCCTGTCTGCAGCAGTGTGAAGCTGCTCCACGCTCCCCTGTGCCCTGAAGTGGGCAGGGGGAGCGGGATGGGGCTGCCTCCCACTCAGCTGGCTGCCAGCCACCAGAGAACAGGGCTTCCTTTGGGGATGCTGTTTAAGGCTTTTTAAAATCCCACTTTGGAAAAACACAGCTTTGATTTGCCAAATGTAAGAGTGGCCTGCAAGAGGGGATGGCAGACTATTTAAATCCAGAGTGTTACACAGGTTCAGATATACTTATTTCTTTCATGGTATATGAGTACACACGTCTCTGGATATTAAGTATAAACAGTGAATCTTGCAGATTAGTCATGCAATTCAGATCACAGCGTGGTTTCAGCTGCATCAGGAGAGTATTTTGAGTGCTCTGAACGTAAACAACGCACTCAGAATTAGCCAAAATACTGATCCAATACTTCAGTGGGCTGGTAAGGTGCTGAAGTAGATAAAATATCTACAAAACCCAAAGGAGAATGTAAAAAAAAGTGATGGACAGCACAGCAGTGCACAGCACTGATTTTATCACAACAGTGAGGTCGATCCTACAGATTACAGAAAAAGAACATGCCTGTCATCTAGTTTTGCAGTGCTTGGATCTCAGTACTGAAAATGCTCACGTACCTACCACCAGCAGGGTGTTATTCAGTAAATTACATTTTCTAGACTAAAGCTACATTTCTATCCTCCCCAAACTGGGGGCTAACAGAGGACCAAAGAAAGTTTAAAGCAATGACATCTCAGCATTTCCCCTTCCAGATCCAATAATTAATCATCTATACAGTCCTGCATCTGCTTATGGCCAAGAAGCCCTTCCTGATCTAGACTGTCTTTGTTAAATGATGATTTTAGTCCCATTAATTAGAGAAAAGTGAAAAAAAAATATTCTCTTCCCCATGTAGGTACTCCCCACTGAGAATCCTACCATGAACTGTCTGAAGACAGGCTGTCAAAACTAAAGGTCAGGTCTATTCTGTCCTGACCTTGGTTCCTGGCTGTCTAAGTGAGCAGACTTTCACTAGTTCATAATAAGATGCAAGAGAAACATTGGTTCCATCTGCTACACAGCAGACAGAACACATGCAGACAACAGGAAAAAGGGATAAGATGCAGAAGGGTTTGTGGGGCTTTCCCCACCCCCAAATAAAACAATCTTTTCCAAGTGGGAAGAGTTTTAACACTGAGGCCTCTTGCCTGTATTAGCAACTTCTTGCTGTCACAATTAAGGAAATGTCAACCTTTTCAAAGTAGTCAGTACCTGGAACTGATTGACTAACACCAAGGCATTCAGCTTGCTAACAATTAATAATATTTCCTATAGGCTTAACACCCAATGAAGCCATGTCCAGGTGGGAGGCCCCAGCTCACAATGCCTTGTCCTGCTCCCTGGTTGCGGCAGGGCCTCCTTTTGGGGATGCTGTGACCTGGAGGGTGGGCAGGGGCAGGCAGCCAGCATGACCACGCACAGCTCCCTGTCACACAAGGAGGACTGCCACACTGCCATGCCAGGCACCTGTGTCCTCAGAGAACACCATGTCAGCACTCTGGAACGGGCATGGAACGTCAATGTGGATTCATCAGCACAGCACTGCTGGCCTGGTACCTACTACAAGGTGCATAAAAACTGTTATTACAAGTTTTAAACGCTAAACTGCAGCTGTGAACTTGCCCAGAAGTACAGAGTATCCAAAATGCATACATCACTGCATCCCTAAAACACTTTGCAAAACAATCTTTCAGATTTACGGATCATCTTCTAGATTTACAGATCAACAGATAACTATGGGATGCACAATCTTAGGGCAAGCAACAAATCACTTCAGCTGTATCCGTTTGTCATTTAACCAACTAAAACACTCCCACATCTCAAATTTAACAGCAATAGCCACAGGAGATAAGGCAGAGCATCCTTAATTTAAAATTACAACACTGATTTCTTATACAGAAAAATACCTACTAAACCGATATCCTGTGCTGATACCTGTGAACTGAGGCTGAAAGCTCCACCTTGCAGTATCTTCCCAAGCCATAGGTAATACACTCACCACTCAAGGCTGCCTTCAGCTGACTGGCATGGTCTGTTTGCTAATAGAGTGGTTCAGCATTTACATACCAGATGGTGGGCCTGCCCCTCTTCATTCTGCTGCTCATTTCCTCTGTTTTTAAAGGAGTGTTACCAGCACCTGCTCTTCTTACAGTTTATATTGTCTGAAGTCACCTCATGGTCTATCACAGTTCTTCTCTATCAGCCAACTCGATATCAACTCCCCAATTAAAGTCTCAAGGCAGGAATTTAAAGCAATTTTAAGATAATAACTGCTGTTACAACTATCCTGCAGCAGCACAGTTCAAGGCCACAGGAATCTGTGGCTGTGATTCCTCCAGACCTCCCTGCTTTAAGCAGGCTTTCTTGGGAGAAGTAGCTCTGCTCTCAGGACAGGAACATGTTTTTATTCCTGATCTGTTGAGCTGAAATAAACATCAGCTGTGTCTAAGCCTTTCTTCTAGTGTCCCTGTTAAACAAACAAACAAACAAACAAACTGATTTAATTTCTGGGAAAAAAATACGTGAGCTGCAAATGTCAAAGCAACAATAATCTAGAGTTAACTCCTCATCGATTCTCATTTCACCTGTATCAGCTCACCCAATTTGTTGTTGCATAACAGCACTTACTATTATATCTATATAACATGTGTTGGGTAAAAGAAAATGGTACAACACAGGCTTCAGAAAATTAAGATTTTGCCTTCCTTGCCTCAGCTGCTCTCTGCTTCTTTGCAACTCTCACAGTCAAGAGCCTGCTTTGTACAAAGCCAGCAGTGCTTCAGCTCCCAGCGAAGTGTTTCAGAGCAAGGACTGTCTTCCCATGGCACTTCTGCACTGTGATTCTCACATCAGTGCCAGCACTTTCTTCCCTTTTCTTTCAACAGAGTAGTTTGTGTTGTCCCCTCTTGTGTCCCCGAAGAGAGAGACCACATGCTGCATTCAGGACCTTCAAATGCAGAATAAAGCCTCAAAGTCCTTCCAACATTGTCATCAGAGGCATTCTACCTTCAGCAAAAGCAACCAACCAGGTCCTCAAGGGTGAAAAAGCACTTCTGCATGGTGTGGAGCACAGCTGAAGGGACAGACACAGCTAACTGATTCTCACAGCTGTGGAAGGACAATGACACCCTGTTAAACCTCCTTCCTTGGTGGTCCTTAAAACCGATGCTCAGTTACCATATTGTCACCAATACATATAGTACTTTCTGCTCATGTTCTACACACTGCCTTTGATCCTTTGATCAAAATGGACCTGCAAGTCACCTCAGCACTGCATGCTGCCTCTTCCCAAAACCTCCAGTTCCTGGGGTTGGCACCAGCCTTGAAGCAGGATCTGTCCCCTGACTGCATGGCAGCATACCATGAGCATCTATGCTGTGCCATCAGCACAGTCCACTCAGTCTGGGCCCAGCTTTTCACCAGGCACAAACAGAGACAGCCTGACAAGCACATTAAAACTTTAAGTTACCCAAAGGCAGCCAGACAGAAACTTTGTGTATGGACCCCCCAGGGGATTCCTCTTTTATTTAGCTTCCTAAAAATAGCTCTTTGGAGCGGACTGAGGCTTTCAGGGGTTGCTTGTTGCTTTTTTAACCAGTTTTGAAAAGACTCCATCATCCATAGGCTGTTGTTGCTTTCAGCAACTCACAGGTCAAAAAGCAGAAGAGGTACTGACCTACATCTTGCCCCACTCTGCTAGGTTACATCATTCCTGTTCGTGCTTATGTAATAAAGAGAAATGGTGCACACCAAAGAGGGTTCAGGAATCACAGCCTCTGCTCCTGTCTCCTCGGTAGCTTTCTGCCCAGCACTGATGAATCCCTTTAAAATTTCTCTACATTTTCTTCCTGCAAAAAGCAATTAAGAATATTTACAGACCTCACAAGGGAGACATAGTACTTTGAGTTAATTAAAGCCTGTAAAGACTTTAGGAACACCCAGTGAAAGGCTTTATAAGAATGTGAAGTGCACCATAAACTCAGAAAATGACCCAGCAGAGGCACAAAGGTCATATCTGAAGTGAAGTGTGTCAAATAAAGATTCTGTTTAAAGAAAAAAAAAAGTTGTAATTTAAATAGCGACAACATGCTTCCCCACTGTACCTTAACTGAGATTTTACAGGACTGTCATCAGAAAGGTAATACTTCTACATGCTGCTCAGTGAATTGGAAGGAACCTATTTAAAGGTGATTTGCAAACTACTAACTATACAAGTTGGCGTATTATTTGTTTTAAAAAGACACACTGAGGGCCTGCATGAGCACAAGCAAAAATGTCTCTCACTACTGCTTATCATGAGCTTTAAGTTAAATCCTTCTGTAAGTTTTGGTGTTAAAAAAAGAAATCAGCTCCTTTCAAAACAGAACCATGTGACTGGGTTCCTACAGGGTTAAAAGACAGGACCTCCTGAGCTACAGGGGAGCAAACAACAGGCAGACAGGGACAGGAGAACATGCATGTAAGGCCAGGGGACAGGCTGCTTCTACCACAGCAACCTGCAAGGTTAGCTGTAGATTTTGCCCCCCAGGCATTTCACACATACCACTGTAAAGCAAGATACCATGCACAGGCTTAAAAACTTGCCAGCTGCCGGCTGGACCAGCCAGCATCACAAGTCAAGTCACGGATCAGGGTAAATACTTTGGAGTTTTTGATGTAATAATTACATAGCAGTGCCTGCACCGTTACACGAGTACTTGCTGCTGCCTCGGGAACCTTTTGCTAGGCAGAGGGATGCAAATGCAGTTGGGACCACAGCTTGACCATAGAGGGAGGGCTGGCAGGTGAGGCTGACCCTTCCAGAAGAGCCTGGGTACCTTACACTTCAATCAGTGAACATTGGTAAATCTCTTGCTGGAGAGCCAATCCAGTAAATGTTTTTGACAGTTCATACGGGTGCCCTTAAAACTACTAAAAGTTTATGCAATTTGTCATCATCTCTGCCCCAAATTCCGACAGCGTTGTTTCGTTCCCCTAACAGCTCTCTCTACACCATGTGCAAACCTCAGGGTGTTACGTCAAGTTTCATTACATTGGAAGGAGTAAAGGAGTAAGGACAAAGCACTTACACAGCTGCCCTTTCTGTTTTGCCCAGTGAACAACACGCTGTTCAAGGTATTTAAAGACCTTTACAAAGCAGACAGATCCCAGCAGTGGCCTCACATCCTTTTAGGACCAGACAATGGCTGCTTAACATAAGGACTTTTATGATGAAGGATCTCAGCATCTTCTTTCCATTGCTCTACTGCTCCCATTCGGCTCCTGTGCTTTTAGGCAATGGCCTACACCTCACATCTCCCAGCCATGAGACACAGGCTCTGCCATGTATCAGAGTACGCCAGGGGAAAGGCAAAGTGAGACGTGTACTACCCGGTATATCACCCCATCTTTTGGAGGCAGAGAAAAAAGAGAACGGTAAGCCCATGTTCATTTGTTCTCTTCAGGATATCAGTACTTAAATGCTCCGCTTGTCATTCAAGATTCACTCCTGCCAGCAATGGCCACTGGACAAATACGGTGTGATCTGGGTAAGGTTTGCAACCTCATTCCTCAGAAAGAGCACGTGAGGTACAGCTCATAGGCTGCACAAAGGCAGATGACACTGTGATTCAGCAGTGAGGTTGCTGGCAGTAAGTCATCACCATTACCATGCTGTTTCTGAAAAAAACTTTGAGTTTGCTTAAATCTGGCCAACTGACCTTGTAGCCCTTCAGCACCTCCTTCTAATGACTGCAAAACTTCCAGCCACAGCATTTCTGATTCACTTGTATGTGTCCAAAAATCTGACTTACAGGCTTTTGCCAGTAGGAACCAAGATGAAAAAGCTATTTGCGGATCTGAGAAAGACAAGATGATGTAGATGAGGGAAATATAACAACCAAGGCATAATCCAATACCACAAGAATGAATTCTACTTTTAAACCTCCTCAAATTAAGTTCAAATGAAAAAAATATTTCCTGAGAACACACTTCTTATTCAAAGCAGCCACAGCTCTCCTGATTCTGAGTGCCTAAGTAAATATATTGCACATACCACTTTAAATAAGGATAGATTTTTCCATTTTATCTTGGACTATTCATTGCAGGCTCCAACTGTGTGGTCATCTCTACCATATTTTCAGTCACTCTGGGCCTGTATTTTAAATCTTCAACCTATCACTTCATTAGTTATCATGTTAGTAGCGTGAAGTAACAGATCTCCAAAGCCCCTAACCATCCTTTTCTTCTATACTTGAACAAAGATCTCAATGGCAGGCCACGGGACAACATGAATAAACTGTGCCAAAATATACTGTCTCTTTCCTCTGGTAACACAACACCATCCATCAGCTCCTTAAGCACCAGATGTGCAAAATCCACAGACAAGCATAGTGAATTTTTACTGTTAGAGGAAACATTTTGAGGTTTTGTTCACTTAATATTTGAAACCTAACTCTTCCTCATTACAAATCCAGCTCCTTTGCAATGGAGATATCCCATGGGGAGAATAAAGGGAACTAAATGAAGCCTGAACCAGAACGCAAACAGGGAAGCTGAAACTACTGGTGGATGTTGTTAGCTCTTCCCCACATCTTTAGGAAACACTCTTAGTACACAGATGGATGCGTACTACCTGTATTTTCCTGCATGGGAATGGTTTAAACCTGCATCAGGGGAGACTCAGACTAGACATTAAGGAAGCATTTATTCACTGAGAGGGCGATCAAACTCAAGAACAGGCTTCCTAGAGACATGGATGATGCCCCAAGACTGATGCATTTAGACAATGCGCTTAGTAATACACTTTAGTCCTGAAATGGTCAGGCAGTTGGACTGAATGAGCTTTGCAGGTCCTTTCCAAATGAAATATTCTATTTCTATTCTAGCCCATCCCATCCCAACTCCAAGCACATGATATTTATTTTTAACACACATTCTTTGCTGCTTCTTCCTGCTTCACTTTTATTTATGGCTAAGTGTAAAACGTCTATTCAGGTATTCATCAACATCTTTCCCATGCACAGAAACTGGGCTTTTTTATTTCTGTGTACAAGTGAGGCCACCTCTTTACATTGCTGCCAGATGGGCTGAAAAGTTGGTCCTATCAGCTACATGCAAAGACAGTATTATGCAAGAAGAGCACCAGAAAACAGATAACAACAACATTAATATCTCGAAGTTTGACTCGGTACCTTTACAAACTACCAGTAATGTTGATGATCTGCAGTCTTATCCAGCCTGCACAGTATCAGAACTGCCACATCAACTCCCTAAGGGATCTCCCGCATCTGACACCCCTCCTGGTGATGGTACTGTGGGGTTCTTAGGATGTTACCTGCAGAGACAAGCCTGGTCCTGGCCATGCAGTGTGCTGTCACAAGAAGAGACAGCTTTGGGCTCAGAAACCTGCACCCAGCTGGCAAGTGCTGCAGCAGCTGGTGCTCTGTCCTGGCCCTTGGAGGACGTGCACTGCTCCTCTCCTCAAGCCAAAATTCTCCTCTTTCTCCTGGACTTAGATGCCCATGACAAACTGCTCAGAGACCCACAGTTCTGTCCCCAGCACTCTGGCATCCAACCAGCACACAGGAAAGTCTCTAGGAGCCTGAAAACTACACTGATTTTTCAATGACAGCAAAATTCATGCCATGTTTTTGAGAGTGCCATTCCCACAGCTGGAGCTAGGTTTTCATAAGAAGTTCAGAATCCACCTGCATGCCTAGAAAAGGGGAAGGTTCTCAGAAGCATCACATATAGAGCAGCTCTTGTGACAACCAGAATGACCTCAATACGTTCCCGGTTGTTTCCAAAGTCTGACACTTACTTTCATCATTAAATCAAAAACTGTATTATTCATAAAAATCTGTTCCCAAGAGCAGGCTATAATTGCTGCCCCACCAGCAGGAATGAAGGCTGAGAACTTGCAACTTGTTCCATGCACTGTACTGATGTGTTTCATAACCACATCTTGGAAGAAGAGGGAGCTGGGGTGTATGGATAATGTTCAGGTTAAGTATTTCAGTAATCTGCCACCATCTGACATTCACAAACAGAAAAGTCAATAACTTCATTTAATGATTATAATGAGTTTGGTTTTGTATCAGACTTGGCTTAAGAAGGATGAGCTGGATTCATTAGAAAATGAAGTTTAATTAATAAGCCAATTCTAGTTGAACTAGCTAATCAAGATGAGGGAAAAGAAAACCACCAAAAAAAACACCCTGAAAGCAATTTTAAGACAGACTATATAACTGTGATTTACAGCTCTGCATTTACAGGGCATGAGAATGAATTTGACAACTGCTCATCTTCAACAGTAGTTCAGAAACCAGTATTTCTTTGAATGGACATTTAAATGACAATGTCAGTCTGGACTTCACACTTTGATTTTGAGCTCCATTGCTTGGATTTATAGCCCACAAGAGATATCAGGTGCAGTGCTTATGTGCAATCCATCACCTCCCAACTGGGACAATAAAGCCACCAAGATACTTCACCTCCTTCAAATGAGATTTCTGCCCCATGTCAGAGCCTACACAGATACTGAAATACAAGTGTAACCCCATTTAAGAAAGTGAAGGCCAGAGGCAGCAGCAGATCATGCCGCAGAGCAGAGGAAAGGAGTTCTACAATATCCATGAGCAGCTCCAGAACAGGGGGACTACAACACATGCTGCAGTACCACCTTCTCCAACTGTGCTCAGGACATGATGGGTGATAAGCACAGCATCTCACTCACTGACCTAATTAAAAGGCTTAAGGGTCTGCAGGAAGAGAAAACAGGGATTTTATACCCAAATATTGTGTAAACACATGCTCACTTCATAACAGTTCTCAGGAACATTACAACTACCTTCCTCTTAGCTCACATACTTGTGTTATCAAAAATCAACTCAGCTGCTGCTATTTAGAGCTGTCTTTAAGCGGGGCGGTTGACCATATCTGTAGGTAGTTGAGAAGAACTATAGTATCTCAGAGGTAATGGAGTTTGTCTTTTGCTTTGAGGGCCACATGTCTTTCCAATACAGAGGTAAAAGAAAATAAAAATTAAATTATGCATTTAGTCACAGACTGCCTCTGGTGACAGGCTGATCCCAGCAGATATCAGCCACGAACTGTACTGCTTTACCTAAAAGGTATCAAGACTGCACTGTGCACAAGTATCCTCTGTGCAAACACAAATACAGTACTACAACATACTATGATCGTTTTTAGAAATGGTTTGTGTGTGGTACCTAGCCATGAAGCATTGAGGATGGAGTTCATGGGAAGATGCAACACTGATTAAAAAACATCCAGTCAACTTTTCCAGCTGTTAAGTAAGGTTTGTGCATTTACTCACCATAAGGAGACACACAGCTTTCACCTGTACTGACATGTACAGCATCTCCCAGAAAAGTGCAATTTGCCATACCTCTAAAACATCTGTCTGAAGTTTTAACAAAATCTCATTCACTTATACTTCTTTCCAGAAGAAAACTCAACTAATTCATCTTAATTTTTGAGCAAGTACAGTAAGTTCTAGACCATGCAGACTCAGTTTACTGAATTCAGGCCATGGAGTAACTAACACTTCATTCTAGTTATCTTCATATTAGTAACTAGTGCCGAAACTGGCAACTCAGCAATCAGTGTTGAAGACTGTTTCTGGAGGGTAAAAATCTGGACTGGCCAGAATCAAGAGAAAAAACGGGGTATTCAAATTTTAATTATTTTTTTTTTAAACAAGCCCCAAAACATAACTGTTTCATCTAACAGGAATATAACTGATTATCAGCTAATCACCCGAACACAGCCCATGCAAAAGTAAGCCAACGCACGCTACAGCTGCTCTGCTAGCACTATCTGCACGGTTAACACACAAATTCACACACCTAGCAGGAGTACACCGAAAATCCCACTCCGAAGCAGCCACTTCACCTGCCTGCTGGACTGCACCGTGAGCAGAGGGGGGCAGAGGAGGGGCAGAGGGGAGGGCAGAGGAGGGGCAGAGGGATGCAGGGGGGGGCAGAGGGATGCAGGGGGNGCAGGGAAATCGAGCCAAAGGTTAGAAGAGAAGGGAGCCGGGCCCGGGGCAAGCAGCCCCGGCTCGGAGGCGGACAGGAGCAGGGACACGGACAGGGGCAGGGGCACAGACAGGGACAGGGACACGGNATCTTCATATTAGTAACTAGTGCCGAAACTGGCAACTCAGCAATCAGTGTTGAAGACTGTTTCTGGAGGGTAAAAATCTGGACTGGCCAGAATCAAGAGAAAAAACGGGGTATTCAAATTTTAATTATTTTTTTTTTAAACAAGCCCCAAAACATAACTGTTTCATCTAACAGGAATATAACTGATTATCAGCTAATCACCCGAACACAGCCCATGCAAAAGTAAGCCAACGCACGCTACAGCTGCTCTGCTAGCACTATCTGCACGGTTAACACACAAATTCACACACCTAGCAGGAGTACACCGAAAATCCCACTCCGAAGCAGCCACTTCACCTGCCTGCTGGACTGCACCGTGAGCAGAGGGGGGCAGAGGAGGGGCAGAGGGGAGGGCAGAGGAGGGGCAGAGGGATGCAGGGGGGGGCAGAGGGATGNTGCACCGAGCTCACGGGAACTCGGCGGTCCCCTCTTCCTTGCACCCTCCACCGAGTAACCCGAGGGAAGGCAGCGCGTCGCGCTGTTTTCAAGATAATGGCATCGCTCAGGGTGAAACACAAGGAGTTATTTTAAAACACAGCAGCGCGGCTAAGCTGCATCAGGGCTCGCTCCGGCGCAGGGAAATCGAGCCAAAGGTTAGAAGAGAAGGGAGCCGGGCCCGGGGCAAGCAGCCCCGGCTCGGAGGCGGACAGGAGCAGGGACACGGACAGGGGCAGGGGCACAGACAGGGACAGGGACACGGACACAGACAGGGACAGGGACAGGGGCCGAGGCGGGCCCCGGGCACGGAGCGCCGGGCTCGGGCTACTCACGGCGGCGGGGCTCCGGCGGCAGCGGCGGCGGGACGCGCTCGGCTCGGGGGACACTCAGCTCTGCCCGGCCACTGCCATTCGCGAACTCGCCCGAGGATCGCGTCAAAGGGAAAAAAAAAAAAATCCCAGAAAAGGGTAGGAAGCGAGGAGAGGCGATTTAAAAGCTGACGGCCGGGACAGGAATTCGCGGAATGAAGCGTCCGAGGGCAGGAGCGGAGGGAGGCAGGCAGGCTGGTCCCGCGGGGCCGCCGAGGGCGGCAGGGCCCGCCCGGGCCGGGACCCCCCGCACCAGCCCCTGCCCAGGCCCCAGGGCCCAGCACTTCAGCAGAGAACTAAAAATAGCGCTGCATTCTGCACTGAGGCACTCGGCTTCAGTGAAGGTAGTGCCAGTCGGTGGGACAGACCTTTAATACAGTCCAGAGCCTCCTGGAAATACGGCCATTGACTTCTTTCAAAAGGTGCTTTTTCCTTCTTTTCTGTATTTTTTTTTCTCCCTTCAAACGCAGCAACAAAATAAATCCTCTTTCTGACCACTGAAAGACGAACTAAGTGGAGTTGTTTTAAGAATATCCTTAGGGAAAGAGTGAGTCACTTAAGCTGCTTTTATGATAAAAGATCCCTGGAGGAAGTGTATCTCCTTAGTCTCTGAGCTGTTCAGAGATCCACATGTCTTGCTGCAAATCAAAGTTTCACGTTGTCGAGCCTTTGGGCTTTGTGTTGTTTGTTTTTAATAGTACGAACACCTGCTTCTGCTGCGGAGTTGGTGCTAACATGGGAAACAGAGCAGGTTTTCACACTAACACCCCAAGAGGATGATTAACAGAAGCATCTGTCCCGCAGCGCAGTTAATAAGGTCTGCAGACAAGTGTACAAAATGGACCACAAGGATGCTGCGTATGAAAGTTTATGGCATTGATTGACAAATCCAGAAAAACAAAAACCCCAACCCTCGGAAGGAATTATTTTTTTGCAAAGCTTCTCATTATTGTGGCCTGAAAACAATCACTGAAGACCAAAGCTGCAAAAAAATGTCATTCCAAGCTGGGATGCCAGATGCAGATTAAGACATGAAATTTCCAGTCAGCGGACACCAGCCTCAGACACATTCACACCGTGGCACACAAAGAAATGTGCAGATGCAGGTGATGGCTGGCAGCAGTCACTTGTGGCATTTTAGAAGCCTTGTAAAGTCACAGTGATTCTCCTGGTAGTCTCTTCAGCTGTGAAGGATGCCTGATAGCAAGCCAGGATAGCTGAACTACAGAGGGTTAAGTCTTACTACTGCTGGTAGACATTACTCGATAAAAGCATCTAGAAATCCAGGCTCTTATCAGATAATACACAGCAATGAGCAGATGCCATCTATGACTTTAGTCTGTGCTACACCAAGTCACTACATGACTATACTTGGTGACTTTTTATGTCAGGGTAAATTTGCAAGAAAATTATTCCTTCAACTGAACAAATAAACTGCTGGTGGCAGAGTAGCTTTCCAGAAGCAGCTCTCCAGGCTAGAGTAGTACTGTACACACATACATATTTACATACACAGACACACAGAGAGAAAAAGAAATCTATAGATACATATACTTTAAAGGAAGCTTTTAGGATGGAAGTAAACACTAAAAAAGTTGGAGAGTTACTGGGAATATCAACTGAGAGGTTTTTGTTTTGCTGATTTGTAGGAGGAAGTTAAAAGACTGGCTGTTAAAGTAAAATTGTCTACCACATTTTTGCTTCCCTTCATACATCTTTGAACATTGCTTCAATTTTCAGGAGAACTGCAATAGTTTTGCCATTGTGAAAGGCTGGCAAAGTCCTTCTGCTCCTTTCTGTTGCTGACAAAACATTCTGCAAGGCATCCTATAACATCTACATAACAGCAGAGGTAGCAACAAATGTAACAGCATCTTCATTCCTGCTCCACTCCCCAGCTATTATTTATAGAGAAAAAGAGCATTAACAGAGCACAAAGTTCTCACTAATTTGGTCTCACTTCACCATCTGTTACTTCCCATGAGTTGATCCTAATGAGAAGCTACTTCAAAACACATCTGACGACCAGCTGCACCCAGTGAAGTCACCACAGGAGAGGAATATTCCCCTCCTAAGACATCATATTCCAATGCTACACAGCAGCGCCTTCCCTTACCAAAATCAACAGGAACACTGCTGTTAATATGAACGCAGCCCTAGGTCACAGCCTCTTGCAGTCATGTCAAGCAAGTATCACATTCAGCATTGTTTTTCCTCAATAATTCACAATTCTACACAGTCAGAATGGCAATGAGAGAGCTACAGACATCACCCGCCCCCCAGGTCTGAGCAGCCTGCTTTCTGCAGCTGCTTCTCCTCCACTGGGTTCACAGAGTGATCACAGAAGCTGGAATCTCCCCAGGAGTAACTTGTGACCATTATCCCTCACCTTTTCCATGCAACAACTTGTAAAAATGGAGTTTCCATCTTTGTAGGCACCCTTTAACTACTGGAACATGGTGATATAAGGCCTCCCCCTAAGCCTTCTTTTCACAAGGGTGAATAAACCAGTTCTCTCAGCCCTTCCTTATATGATAGCCTTCCCAGTCCTTTGATCATCTTTCTGGCTCTTCTCTGGACCCTCCCCAGCCTGTCCACATCTTTTTTCTATAGCGGGGGCCAAAACTGAACATAGTGTTCCAGGTGTGGCCTGACAAGCACGGAATAGAGCAGCAGAACTGAGTACCTCTGCTGGTGATGCCCTCGCTGGTGCATCCCACCATCCTGCTGGCTTTTTCCACAGCAGCACAGTGTTTGCTTATATTGAGCTGCTTGTCCATGGGGACTCCCAGGTCACTTTCCACAAAGCTGCTCCCCAGCTAGACAGATCACAGCCTGTGCTGCACTCCTGGAATATGTTTTTCAAAGTGCAAGATCTTCCACTTGTCCTTGTTGAACTCATACAGTTCTTGTTAGCCCACTCTTCCAGACTATCCAGGTCTTCCTGCAGGGTGGCTCTCCCTTCTGAAGTGTCCATTTCCTCACTCAGTTTGGTATTGTTCGCAGACTTCACCAGGGTGCCCTTTGTCCCATCATCCAGATCATTTGTGAAGATACTAAACAGTGCTGGGCCCAATATCGATCCCTGGGGACCCCACTGGTGACAGATTGCCAGTCTGAAAAGGAGCTATTTCCCAGCCAGACAGCTCCCACCCACCACATGAATCACTTCTGTAGACCATAACACGTACCTTTGTCCAGGAGGAGGCTGTGGGAAACAGTGTCCAAAGCCCTGGAGAAATCCAGGCAGATGCACCACTCTCACCCCATGTAGACCAAACAGCCAGACTTTGCCATAGCAGGCGATCAGGTTTGTCAAGCACGATTTGCCCTTGTTGAATCCATACTGTCTTTTCCCAATCATGTGCTTAATTTTTCTTGTTGATAGCCCCCAGGAGGATTCATTCTGTAACTTTCCCAGGAACTGGGAAATTACTAGAAATTACTGATGGAGCTGTAATTTCCTGGATCCTCCTCTAAGCCCTTCTTGTAGGTGAGGGTGACATTAGCCTTTTTCCAGCCTTCTTGGATGTTCCCCGACCTCCACAACTTCCCAAAGAGAGCAGCCTCACAACGATGTCATCCAGCATTCTTGACACCCTTGGATGGGTATTTTCAGAGCCCATCGATGTGTAGAGGTCAAGCTCCTGGAACAGTTCACACACCAACTCTTCCTCCGCTGACACCAGTGAGTCTGTGTTCACACCAACCTGGATTGTTGTTCCCAAAGCCTGGGGCCCAGCAGTGCTGGTAAGATGCAAGTGAAGAAAGCGTTGAGAGCTTTTCACTGTTTTTGGTGACTAATTCACCTCTCCTGTGTAACAACGAGCCAGTGATGTTAGTATTCAACAGCCAGCCACTCTGCAAAGAGTCAGATGTTGGCTGACACTATGCAGGGAAAGAAGAGTGGAAACACTGGACCACGGCTGCCAAGATTTAGAGTTCACTACTGAACTCACAGTGAGATTGCTACTGCCACACCCTGCAGACAGCTGAACCACATCACAGCAAGTATGCATCATTTGTCATTTGAATTGTTGAGGTCTCTGTCTTCCTGAGAAAATACCTTCTGAACATCCACCTAAATCCCTCAGAGTATGGTGGTCCCGTAGAGTGGTGGGAAAGGCTACAAGATGAATTTTGTTGGAAGCCAGCCCATTAGACTGCTATGTGGTTTTGGTCAAAAGCATATGAGCAAGAATGACAGCCACTGCCTGGGCCCAAGGATGCCCTGGAAAACTGTGGTTGTTTTTTAACTGTCTGAGACAAAACCTCCAGAGCTTTGTGCTATAGGATTCCTCCTCAAAAATCAGGGTTGGCCTGAGCCCTCTCGGTTACCATTTCTAAGTGAATCAGCTGGGCTTGGGAGTGCAGTGTAGAAATCCAGGGAAAAGTTGTGCTGCAAGCCTGCAGAGTCCCTGGGTCCACTTGCTCAGCCCAGGGCTGAAAGGTGCAAGTGATCTGAATGCAAGTGATCGCCCCTCAGGTAAATCGCTGCTTTCAGTACAAATTTAGAAGTTATTACTTCTAATTGCTATGGTGCCTCAATTGGCCCACCTAAAAAACTATTAAAAGCAACACAAGAGCACAGTCATATTCAAATCCTTAGGTAAGTGGACTGTGCGATTTGGTGTGCATAGCTCAGCAACGCTGCCTTTGTTCCCCAGCAGTTTTCTAATTGTGTGCGTGTGTTTACACCTTACACATAGGAAACAGGGTAGATACTGTACAGCATGACTTATGGAAGGTAACACAACCAAAAAATGAAGATTAATCACTGGTGAAAAATGTAAAGCATGGTACAGAACATAATAGCATATTCTGAAGGATTTGTCGGGTAATCTAAAAGAAAAAAAAAATTCAGCAAATGTATAACTAATGCTTGAAACCTATTCAGTGTCCAAATCACAACCTTGAGTCTTCACAGTGTGTAAAAGCAAAAGTGTGAGTTACCTAAATCTCTTTGGGGGGTAGGCCTTTTCAAAAATAGTTTCTAAGGCCCTGGAGTTATGGCTCTGGTCAAGCACAGCAATTCAAGATGATAAACATCATTTCTGTGTGTGACAGTGAGATATACACTTTTCACCTGAACAAATCAATAGCCTCACAAGGTCATTACATCGAAGACAAGACTCTCAACTTCTGAATTTCCTCAGTAAAAAGTATGCTATAAATAGCCTCTTACCTTTCCTGCAGTTCATAGAAAAGGCAAGAAATCTCTTTCTGTTCCCTTTGTTGTCTCACACTTCTGCTCTCTGACCAAGCAATACTCAGAGCAATGTTTTGTAAACAGCACGTGTTTCGGTGACTGCCTCAGCACTGGCCACAGCGTTCCTGAAGTTCTTGGACATGGTTGACACCAGGGCTGCCCAGGCAGGGAGCAGCTGCGTGTGTAGGTGGGCAGGGAACAAGGGCAGGGACAGCAAGATGGGAAACTTAGCAACTTTGCTGCCTGCAAATGTCATCATCCAGACCACAGCTCCTTCATCCAGACTGTTCAACAAGTTTTCCTCTTCTGCCAGCTGGCCGAGATGAGGGGAAACTGCTTTGCCAGACATTGTGCTTTTTTCCCTAGTACCATCACCAGCAATAAATTATATTTCTTAACTGATGAAACCAACCGCTTAGTAATTTCTGCTCTGCCTCCAAGGTCTGGGATCTGCCACTTAAAGCATTTGCTTCACATCCCACAGAAAAGATCCTTCCTTATTACTGCAGAGACTGTAACTGAGCTCACTGGCATCATTTTTAATCCTTCATATGACTTCAGAATGCAATTTTTTTTTATTTCACAGTGCATGCTTAAATGGAATTTGAGACTCCTCTTCAGTTTTAGCAGTTTAAGGCTGGAATGTTTTCAGAGGTGCCAGCTGGGCTACACCCATACAAAATGGGAGCAACACCCAGAAATGTGAACTAAGAATCATATGCTAATGTAAATTTAATCACCAAACATATCCCCTCTGTTTTATGACATATGTTTAATAATACGATCACATATATATTAAAGAGTGAGGTATGAAGGAAGACAGCTATGCAGTTTAGGTATTCACAGAACACTATGAGGGGAATCTTTGAAGTACCTTTTAATTCCCAACTGCTTAGGCATTTTAGCGTGAGAAGAAAACCTTGGGAAACATGGGGATGTCCAGGTTTGGATCTATCCTCCACATTATCAACAAGTCTCTTATTGTCAATAAAGTAATCTCTATTGAAAGTAAAGCTGTCAGCTTGTCCCTCAAAATTACTAAAAGCAGCATTACAGTGATAGGCATTACTAGACATTACTATGAGAAGCTGAACTGTTCTTTCAGTTACTCAGCTGGATAAAACTGACATACACATTTCATGGACAGGTGAAAAGTGAGTCACATGCACAACCATAACTGCAAAGAGGACATTACAATCACAGAAATGAGAATGAGGCACAGAAATCATTTCCTATGAGATACAGTTGCAGCATCTGGTTTTGCATATTCTAACAGGAATAAATCTTCCAGAGTGCCTTCCTCCATTTCCTTCCAACCTCACTGCAGTCCAAATCCAGTTCAGCTGATATGTAAGAAATTAGTCCTTCTCCACATGTTTGTGCATTTGGGGTTTGAATTGGTTATATCCACGCAGCCTTCAGGGAGGCCCAAATAACTCTGAATATGACACACCGAGATCTTCTCATGGAAGCCTCTTGTCAGCTGTACCATAGAAAGGGCTCTCAGCTGCACGCTATTTAACTGGCCCAGTTACATTTCTGGCTGCTGTTCTGCCTTGCAGCTTACAGAAACCATCTCCAAGAACTAGGTTACAAGAAGGAATTGCCAAAATACATTACTTTTCAAGGAATTTACTCCTAAGGAGAATGGGACATATGAGAACTATTATAGCAGGTCTGGAAGAATACATGAGAAAAAAATTATTGTGCGGTCGTACTCTGTAAGGACAATATATTTTCTACCTTCCTCTTATATCTGTTTGTTACATTTGAAATGAACAGGTTCATAAACACAGATGTATACACAAACTGCCCTTCAGACATTAACTCCCTTTCAGTTTTGATGCTGGGAAAGTATGGTGTTTGTGTGCTGCGTCTGTCTGCTTGACATAAGCAAATACCAGCTGTTATTTCCTTGGTTTATGAAAAAAGGAATAAATAAAAATCTATTAATTAAATGGGGAATTCAGAAAGCTCAGATGTGGATTCAAAACTTATTACACAATCACATCAACTCTGAGTCAAGGAGCACTCATGAGACAAGACGGATACTTGAGTATGTTCTCTGTAGTAGTAAATTGGTATGTTACTTACAAGCACTATTAACATCTAGTCTGACATAACCAAGTCTGGACTTTGGTATCTCATGTACTTAAGCAAAATAAAGTTATACATATGCTGAGAAGTGGCCATATGCTCACTCAACCTGTGTCTCCCTGTGCATCACAGTGAAATGCTGGTGACAGCAATGTCTTGGTTTCAAATCCAAAAAGAAAGCCAGAAAATAAGCAGAGACTCTGAAGATAAATATGGTTTTAAGGTTTGACCATGAAAAATAACCCTCTAGGTGAGCCAGGAAAGTACATTATTTGCTCTTACATGGTAAACAAAACTTCTCCAACTCTTTGCGTTTGAGAAACACAGACAGCACATCCTACAAGTCACAGGGTTTGTTTCCCAGCAATTTTTCCAGCAGCTCAGTGACACGTTCAGGGTGGTACAGTTCATCTGCAATCCCACAGTTATGAATCCAGCTCTTTAAAGCTGTTCCCTCCTGGGTCATTAGTTCAAACACAACCCTAGTCTGAGATGATTGAAACTTGCCATAGCCCGACACCCGTGAAGCAGCTCCAATGAAATGAGACTGTGGTTTCACTCCTGTTGCTGCTGGAGCAGCATCATGGTAAGAATCACTGTAATCAGTAGCACCTCTGATATCCGGCTCAATAAAGGAGGCTTTGTCTTTATATCATCTGTGTGACCTTCAAAGATCCTACAGAAAACTGTGACTTACAGCTAATTTATAACATATTATTAATATACAAATCACATATATGAACTCTGGTAGTTTTCCTAAGTTACAGCATTGATGCCAGAAGAGACCTGTGTAACTTGGTCTCTGTCAGGAGATCAGTGTTCCTTTCCCATTAGGGCATGGAATAATACAAGCCTGTATTTATTCCAAAGGCTCCAGGAGAGGATAGCAATGACAGCGCAAGAATTAGCTGTGCACCACCACTTCCCAACTCACACACAGACACATCAGTGGCAACTTGACAGCTAGGATTAGTATGTTATTCCAAAAACACGGACTCAACAGCAAGCTGGATGGTAAAGCTAAATTTCTGTACTTTGCACTGCTCTGTGAGAAAGGGTTGAGGGAGAGCACAGTAAGAAGGTAGAAATCTCACTTCTGTCCACAGAGGTGTTTTTGTGCAGTTTATAAGCAGAGACAAGAGTAGTGAATACTCATTTTTCATATGCCACACAGGTAAATCCTAAAATAATGAACATCTACTAGGTGTAACTATTGTCTTCCAGGGACGAAGACAAGAGAATAGTTATTGCTACAGTGAATACTAATAAAACATGTTTTCGAAAGGAGTTACATAAACAGACTATTCCTCTAGGCTGCAGTTATCTTTATCCCCTTTCCACAGATGGTAAAATGAATGTATCACAGAATCATAGGAGAGTTCAGGTTGGAAGGGATTTTAAAGATCATCTATTTCCAACCCCCTGCCAGGGCCATGGACACCTTTCACTAGACCAGGTTGCTCGGAGTTTCATCCAGCCTGGTCTTGAACACTTCCAGGGATGGGGCATCCACAACTTCTTTGGACAACCTGTTCCAGTGCCTCAGCACCCTCACAGTAAAGCATTTTTTCCTATTATCTAATTTAAACTTACTCTTTTCCAGTTTGAATCCATTCCCCTTTATCCTGTCACTACATGCTCGTGTAAGTAGTCTTTGTCCATCTTTCTTGCAGGCTCCCTTCAGGTACTGGAAGGACACAATTAGGTTACCCTGAAGCCTTCTCTTCTCCAGGCTGAACAAACCTAATTCTCTCATCCTTTGCTCATAGGAGAGGTGCTCCATCCCTCTAATCATCTTGGTGCTCCTCTCCTGGACTTGTTGTCCCTCCTGTGCTGGAGAGCCCAGAGCAGAGTATTTAATAAGGCAACAGTGAAGTATCTAAGAGAGACCTGAGAGAGGCAGCTCCAGGAACAGAAATGTAGTGTTATTTGTTCTCTAGCTGTTGTTACTACAACAAGACTAAAAATAATAAATTACATAATTGTTTTGCCAAGGGCAGAGGTGTCCTCAACAGATACCCCCCCGTTCTGCACAGAACGTGGGGGATTGCCATGATCTTATTTCTAACTGGGCTTGCTCAGATGCATTAAGAAATGAGCATCCCTGAGGATTCCTGGAATTTACCACTGCAAAGAACCTCCTACCTGAACAACCCATTTTTGCTCGCTGTTGGAGCTGAGCTGTCACACTCACTGCATAACTTTTAGCAGCTACTAAAAAGCTCCTTATTTCTTCATCAGTCCAGGCTAGAGAAAAAAGAACTTATGAGTATCTTCCAAAGGGCAGGATCAAAACGTGCTGAGAGCAGAGTCCTGTCAGAAAAACATCTAGGCTTGCTGCCAGCACTCCATGAAGGATCTACTCTACACCCAAACAGAGGCTTGGGGATAGATTCACAGTGATATTTATGGGCTTTTTACTTTGACAGGGCTCATTAGAGCCTTCCCCCGTGCTGTGCTTCCCTGACCTGTGCGGCAGGTTCACTGCAACCCTGATGTCTGCGGACAGGAACACAAGGTGCAGCTTCTCCTCCTCTTTTGGGAAGCAGGAACGTGACTTTTTATACTGCAATCCTCACCCCTGAACCAATTCAGTGGAGTTCCAAGCTCAGCATGGTTTTACACTGTTTAGATAACCTTTTCCTGTACTTTCCTCAACTGCACACTTTTCAAAGGAGATAAAGCACAATTGCTTTTCCCTTTACAAACACGTAATCCTTACAGAGCGCCAAGAAGTTAAACACCCTGAAGCCTGCTATATCCTATGTGCATCTGTGTCTATTACAAGCATGTTGGGAACCTTGAGGAACTAAGCAAAATCAACCCCAGCTCTGTAAAGGAGGATAATTCTCCCCAGCTGAGACACACACACACAGACAATCCACAAGTACAAGCACCCACAAAGCCTTGGCTCAGGTATTCTATATGTATCTATATACTACACGCTATTATACCAGGAGACATAACTATTTAATACCATTTGGAAGCAGCCAGTAAGAATTCTTTAAAAGCATATAGGATTTTCTCATTAATACTACAAGTGCAGCATGTTCCAAACTGCAGATGTGCATTCACTATCAGCAGCATAAATTTCCTTTGTTTTGTGTATCCTTCTCTTTCCTTGGCTTTATACCTACATCTGGTAGCACATGACATCTTCATTTGATGCTCATATTACTTTCTTTTCAAAAGGCTATCCAGGTAAAATGTGTACACAGGCATGGTATTCCAGCCAGACTAACAGAACTTACAAAACCCCAGTGTCCTTCCATGTGCTAGATGAGCTACAATCTGGCATCATCAGGATTTACAAACACACTTGTCTTAGCTGACATCCTTCCTTCAAACAAACTGAAACAGCTCAACAAGTTTTTGTGGTTCAAATGATTACACAAAAACAGAGATGAAAAACAGTGCAAATCACGGGCATTTGCCAGGAAACTTGCTACCTCTTGAATAAAAGGTGCCTAGCTGGTCAAAGACAACCCTGTTCCTAGTTTTTGTATTCTGAAGAAACTGGTTACATAAAAACTAAAGTAGAAGTTGTTTCCCAGGTGTTGTTATTAGGAAAGAGTCTGAAGCTGTTTTCCTGCAGTCTACCCAGAGTACCAGATTTTACCCAGAGCCTCCCACGCAGTTGGGTCAGACCTTTTCACACATTTAAATCTCTTCAAGTCCTGAAAAATCCTTTCCTTTAGGTTCCTGCAACATTTGAGACACCATCCTGCAGCTAAAAGGGCAGGAAGCAGGCAGAACTTTGCAGCAATACCTTTTAGCATCAGCTCCTATATTGCAGCAGAAACAAGATGACCTCGCTCAGAGGTTGGCAGGCAGGTAAATATTCTCAGGTAGGTCAGTATCACCAGTATAGCAGTACCAGCTCCCAAAAGGGAGCTTACCAGCTACTTCAGCTTTGTGTAAGGGGGAGCCCAGGTGAAGTAACACACCAGCCACAACGTGCCTTCTACTTCAGCAGAAACCAACTGCTGCATGAAAAAGTTGGATCAGCACGTTTCAAAAGCTTAAAGAAAATTGATTCTGGATTAAAATTATCAATTTATTTTCCTCCTGGCCTTCCTGGGAATTGAATCTGTCTACACAATTAAACTGCATAAAGATTTTCTCTGAACCTATAAAAGCCTGTTATTTATAACCACATCTCATCATATTAAACACCCTGCTCTAATCTATTACAAGTTGAGGGGATGACAAATACTACAGTGTACGCTGAATACACTCAGCACATTAGGCATCTAAAGCACTGCAAAATTTTACTTATCCATTTCCACCTTAATTATGAGCAATCTTTTCTTAAGCTGACTATTTTGTATGAACCCAGCAATACCCTGCTAGCAGGGAATGAATAGATTAATAATGTGGGTTTTTCATTGATTTCCACGTCATGGCAGCTCTGGACTATCCGAAACCCTCAGCAGTAGTGGCTGTGCCAGTGGACAGTCCCCTGCTCCTACACAGCTCCGAAATGAGATGCTGCAAATACCCATCTTGTTACACGTACTTAGAGCCTGACACTTTGCCTAAGGAGCCCCAGAGCTCCGGGGTCAGTGCATCTTCCTGAAAATAACCAGGGCAGCGCTGAAATATACCCTAAATGTAAGAAGCTGTGGAGAGAACTGCAAATATAACCCACCCAGATGGCACAATGTTATCAAAGTTTAACACGTCAATCTGCGCATTTAATTAAAGCCCTTTCACGTCCATGGTTAGTGGCAGGTCTGTACAGGAGAAATGGCACCAGAACAGATGTTAGCAAATTTATCAAAGCTGCAGGATGATTGCTCTGGCTGTAGTGTCTTTTGGAGGACTACTCTATTTACATTCCTACTGATCTCTCATGTCAAATCTGGTAAATATTACCTCTCCTCTGGCTGCTCTACAGGACAGCATAAGCCAAGTTTCTTGGTGCAAGTCATTAGTTTTGAGAAAATAGCATATGAGCCTTTCTTAAGATTTCAGACGAAAAACTTTTAATGATGGACATTCATTAAAATAAATAGGCCTTTCTTCATATTTTCTTTTGTCTTATCTGTTCAGGATTCCCTTGAAAAACTGCAGTCACGAGTTAAGGCAGGAAAAAAGAACTTGGAGAATGGTTTGGCTGACCAAGGGAAGTCCTGTGCAAGGGAAGGCCTGTATCATAATCCACATTTTGGTGGCATCAAGAGTGTCCATGGCAAAGTTAAACCTACAGGTGCACAGGAGAGTCTCACTGTCCAAACCAGAGGCACGACCCATGTGTGATCAACCTGTACTGTGCAGGGCAGACCTGGACAAGGGAGGGCAGAGGTGCCAGCAAGCCTTTGCCTCAGGCACTGAACCACATTACTGAAACACTTTTGAAATGTTGGCATTACAAAAAGCAATCCCATTACCCGTGAAGGCAAAATAATTGCCAGCAATGTCAAAGGGACACAAATGTTTAAAGCAGATGTGACCCTATACTCTTGTTTATGGAGCAGGTCATCTGAATTATGTAAGAAAATAGTACATTTTGATGGGGTAATATTTTCTTTTCTAGCTAGGGAAGTTACACTTCCAAACACTAAACTATGCAATATATCACAGCGAACAGCTTTATCTCCAAATACTGCCCAAAGGGCCAGGGGCACACAGGAATGCTGCAGGGTCAGCCACACAATGGAGAAGGGCAAAGGGCTTTCAAAAGAAACAGTCAGGGCCGTCAGAGAAGGCACCGTGCAGCAGTGCAGCCCTCTCTTAGCAAAGACTTGCCTCTTGGAACAAAGAGCATTCAGGGTTAGTAAGGAAGTTTTCTCATTTTTGTTATTCTGTGCAAAAGGTCTTTGAATCAGAGATGTTCCAAGACTACAAGAACAACTATAGTCTATGAAAGCAATGTTTATTAATAGAGATATTCCCTGTCTTCCATAAGAATTGCTCAGAGAGCTTTTCAAACTCAGTTACCATCACTTCAGTTTATCAGAAGCAAATTAAAGCAATTAGTCACTAAGTGGCTCACTTGATCAGATGAATATTAAAAGATAATGAGAAGCTGAAAAACAACCTGGATCTGCACTAGATGATTCACAAGCTATAAAGTTTTACTTCATAGCACTAGGGAAGGTGCACAAAGTAGAGGATCAAAACCTTAAGAGGAACTTCAGCACCTTTTAACATAACTGATCCCGTAAACCCCATTTATAAAATTACTTCCTTTTTCCTTTTACACCCACCTTAGAGCATCCCATTGCTCATACTTAGCTGGAAACCAGCAAATACCAAGTCACTTGACATAATCTAAACTTGCACTTACGCAGAACTGCTCAGTGAGCAGCTTCACTCTGAAGGTTCTCTCAGACTTGGGTTTCAAGACATTGCTTGTCATCAGAGCTGCCTTGGCTCAGCCCTAGACTCCCTTCACTTCAGCAGGTGGAGTTTCCCATGCCCACAATACAACAAAAGAGGATATGACCTATTAGATCATACCAGGAAACACATAATGGATGTCTTTAGAAGCCAGAAAGAATTTCTTTTCAGCCCAGGAAGGGGTTTCATCTTGAGGGGTCCTGGAAATGAGCAGTTCACAAAGAGATGGATTAAAAGGTAAAAGGGCAGGACTAAAAGGCTGGTCCAACCCTGCTATGCCACGGTGAGGGAGCAAGTCAGTGCTCCTGACGTAGGCTGGGGATCCATAAATCATGCTGCTCTGCCATTGTGGATCCCCTAATTGTGCCCCACACAGTATTTCTTTTTCCTGCTCAAAGGCAATACCCTAAAGGCCAACGTACAGGGAATGAACATGGACTAAGTTACCTGGTGAATTAGGGACTGGCTGCTGTCTATGCATAATTTCACCAGCAGTAATTCCTTCTTTATTAAGCACTTATTCTTAGCTAGTTTATGACAAAATTCAACTGCGCTCAGCTTTTAGAGAAGATGAAGTGTCTTTCTGCAGACACGAGGTAATGCTAAGATGTCCACATCCCTCTACGAGAGCTGGTCAATTATTCCTTCATTTTCAAGTTTACTTGAAATGCGTCTGTGTACTTCAGTCTCAGAAAAGCACGACCCTGTGCAATCACCTATTTTATACTTGCTATTTAGCATAAATGGGTATAAATGTTTCATGAACCATAAACGTTTCAAGAAAAAAGATAAATGCTGAGCAATTGCAAATGTAATCTTCCTCCGTTTTAATGTGGTATCTATTTGCACGAAGGGCAGATGCATCACTTGACACCATGCATTTGCATAGTGGCATGGTAAGTACCGTGGGCACTGGGGAATAAGCACCTAGTTTTGCTCCCTGTATAGTCTGTTCTTTCAAAAATATTCTGAAGTTATGATGTTTGCTAGCTCATTAATAGATAATTCTTCTAAGTAGACATGCATCAGCTGTCCAAGCTTTGATGTAAGGCTGACCGTCTGAATCAATGTCTGTTTACAGAGAAATTACCCTTGCTGGGAAGTATCTGAGCAGTAATTTCTTTGGATAATGTGTAATAACTGGGGATAATCAAGAAATACATGAGTATAAGGAAGCATATACAGTTCTCCTCAAATGCAGCTGTAAGTAAAATGAACTTGAATTTTCATTGTTTTGTTCTGATCTTGTACAGAATATGCACAAGCCTTGTGAAAGGATTCTAACATACCCCTAATGCTTTAAAAGCCTTCTGTACCTTCCCCCAGAACACTCCTAGGCCAAGCCTACAGTTATCAAGACATCTAAAACCACCACCTGCTTTTTACTGCACAAAGGGAGGAAGTAAAATACATTCACAGGCTTGATACCAATTTGAGGTTTTTTTAACTACTTCAAGTGGGTATTAACTAATTTGTATTAGTAAGGGGCTTTTTTGATCATTAGAAACTCATCCAAACACTTTCTTCACCTCTGGGAAAAAGATTTCCAATAAGAGTTTTAGAAAGCTCAAGTTGATTTCATTTACTTTAAGGGAGAAAAAAAAAAGGAAAAAGAAAATCAATACAGGACAGAGTAACCTCTCAGGGACATCGTGTTTTACTTCTCAGAAAGAACAGGCATATTCCCACACCACTGCATTTCTCTGAAAGAAGTCAGGCCACTTTTCCTAAGTTTTTGCTTTTACTGGTACATATGCTCTGGAGGAGCAAGACATCCATTGAACTTTGGGGTTTAGAGACTGCTCAGCTGTATAGTGATCTGATTATGCAGTCAACTCCTTTGGGAGCCACTAGGCTACTGAATTTCCAGTATATATATGTATCTATATGCTGCCATGTGAATGCGAAGAGATAATCTAAATTGCCATCTGCTGTGTTATTAAAATAGCCCACAGAAAAGTTACCCTTCCTATTAAAAAATAATGTCTGTTATGATGAAAAAACCCACTGTAATATCATTTATCTGTTTACAATTTCTGTTGTCACATAGCCTTGCTTTGCTTTGGATGTAGCCAGTGCTCCCTGTGTTGTCAGCACACCTGGGCTACCACACACTAGCCATAAGAATTTCGTAAGTGTATGTATGACTTTTGAAAGGCCTATAGAAATATTTTTACTCATTCAAAGTTTTGAATGTCACAGTCTATTGAAAGCAAAGTAATAAAACACAAACTGTGTTTGAGATGACACTGTCCTTCCACTCTAAGTGATAAAGTCTTCAGAAACAAAGGATGTTGGTCGCAGAGGGGAGAGCAAAGTTCTTTAAAAAAAAAAAGTTTCAAAAAATAAAACCAGAAAAGTTGCAAGGAAAGGTAAAACATGGAAAACAATTAAGGAAGTGATCTCAAATCACTCAGGATTTAGTTTAAGATTCATTACTTTCACAGATGCAATTTTTGATAGCTTGAATTCCAATATTCAGCAATTTTAGTGGAAAGAATTCATAACAAGCCGTGGGAACTGCTGGATTTGCAGCAATCAAACATAGGCATGGGAAAGGATGTTTTGCTATGCAGCACCAAGTACTTGGAGGTATTGTGCTAATCAGTCTTGCTGATATTGCTTAAAACAAAAACTTTTGTGAAGCCTCTAACAACTGGAAGACATCTGAGAAAAGAAAAAAAAAGGCACCTCTTCCCTCCATCTTTGGAGATGTGTGTGTCCCTAAAAACTATTTGTATCAACTGCCCATCATAATTTGTAATTCAATTTGTTTATTATTATTTCTTAAGTTAAAGCAGCATAAGTTTCTGATTTTCCCAGAACATTTCTGCTCTGGGAAGGTTACAATATCTCTTAAGATCTGAACATTTGCTCTTAATGGTTTAAATCAAAGCTAGCGGCAGCTGCTGATCGCTCAAAACCACTGCCATTACAGTTTAACTGCAAATTATGGTATTTCTTACAGGAATACAAATCACGATTTTCTTCTCACATCAATGTAATTCTTTTTTTTTTTTCAATGAAGTGATCAGATGCAATAGCTGGATTGTACCTGCTGACTGAAAGCACAACAAAACATAAGGTATGTTCTAACTTGCTAAAATCCCCCTGCTAACTTTCAAAATACTGCACAAGGACAAGAGCAGCAGCAGCAGGGAGTGGAGGATGGCACAGCGCTTTGAATCAGCTAGGAAAAAAGAGTATTATTGTGCTATGCTCTCAGGAAAGTATGTATCCTGGTGGGCCAACATAGAGAAAAACAGTGATTGGCCAAAGTCTCCCAAGAAAGGAAAGGAACAATAGGAGAGAGCCCTAGTTTTCACATGCATTTGCAATAACCCCTTCTGATCTACAAATGCCTGATTAGCTGAAATGACAACAAGCTGTGTGCCCTCCAGCTGGTATTTGTGACTGAAGTTTAATGAACCGCTGCTGCACCAAAAACAAGAGTAAGGGAAACAACGAAAACAAAATATAAAAATACAGAAAGAAAAATAAAATTAAGTGGAGTTGCAATTTCCAAATGACTAGGTCATGATCAGTAGGAAATTAGATTAATATGTAGTTGTGCAAAGGTTAAGGAATGGGACTTCTCTTCCCACACTTGAACGGGGGGGAAAAAAAGAAAATGAAAAGATTTTTCCAGGTCAGGGTTTGTTTACAGTTAGTAGGATTAAAGGTTGAAGGCTTATGGGAAAAAATGTGTCTCCAACTGGATAGCTTCCCCTTTTCTTGGACCAGTTTAGTATGGCCTGCCATGGCTGCATCTATGACAACTGTGGAGCTGAAGCAGCTCTAGGGACTGACAGGGCAGAGGGGAGAGCATACCACTGTCCCTGATCTACTCTGTGTCTGCATTAACTTGGGAAAACTGCGGAATTTACTTCAGCCATATCGAAAAAAGCGTACTCAGGGTTTTCTATTCAAGTGGGGAATGACTTTTAAGTCTCATGCTCTGTAATGCCATCAGAAAGAGAGATTCATGCACTTTGCAACTACGCTGGTATAGCCAGCTACTTTCTCAGCATTGATTTCCAGACTTGTTACCCCCCCACACTCCACCCCAACTCCCCTGTGTATGCACCAAGTTTGCAGCCAGGTGTGTCAAGGGTGGTTGGTCAGCCAGGTCCTGCAAGGAAAACCAGGACCTGGAAACCAGGATCAACTTTTCCTCAAAGGGAACTTACCATGACAACTCCAGAACCGTAATTATTACCAACTCGACCTCCTGGACATGCGCAAGGCATTACTCCTCTTCAAAATTTCCTTTTACATTCACATCCTAATTAAAATGGGGTTTTATAGATGCACATACAGAGACAGCATAGTATAAAGCACAAAGTTTTTCCATCTCAGAGAAATGTATTTTTGGTTCTGTTGTTTCTACCTACAGAAGGACAGGAGGCCAGCCCTACAGAGAGACTGCTCAGTGCCTGTGCCAGCTGCATCCTGAAACAATTCAACCATCCCAAGCACACAACACTCAGGAACCTCCGTGACCTCAAATGAAATTTCCAAATACCATGGCCAAAATGAGAAGTGCTGGAGGTCACAGGGGAAGTACTCCCAAACATATTGAGCACTGAATATCCAGTCCCCAGGGACTGCCTGTCATTAAAGCCCATGAAGTCCTGCTGGGAGCTCACGTCGCATTCACAAGGTCAGAGCCTATGCACTCGTGGTAATGCTCAGCTGCAACATCTCATCTTGTTAATATGAACAAAATATTCTGTCTTCTTCTCCCCAAATGCAGTAAAGAGGAGGAAAAGCAGTCAAAACTGCACACACTCCTTTCTCCTGACCTCCATGGCAGACGTGTGCACACAGATACAGCATTTCCCAGAGGGAGCAAAGGGAGAGTGCTGGCTGTGGCATTCCCAGACAGCTCAGAAACATTCATCACATTATTACCCAGAAATTGGTTTCCTTCTTGGATCCAGGGCTGAGGAGCACATTTCAGCTTAAGCTCTTTGAACTATGCAAGCGTGTGGCTTTCACCTACAAGGAGCATTCTGCGAGGCTCTGCAAACACATGAATATCTGTCAGGAAGATGCTGCAGGTCTGGGCATCTGTGGGTCTCAAAAAGCCATTGCACTGATGATCAGGTACAAGCCAATCCTGGTCAGGAAAACTCATCTGAACCTTGATGACTCACTTTTTTAAAAAAATTGATCTTTGGTGATAGTCTACATAACAAAGCATATTTACCTCTATTTCCCAGCACTCAAATAAGCAAAGGCAGATATGCACTATCTAAAATTCCACTGACAATACAATTTGCTCTTTTAAAGTTCCATTTGGTTGTCTTTATTTTTGCACAGGGAAGAATGAAGCACTGGCAACAACCTCTTTGTGCACAAACTTATTCTTGCATCTAAGTAAAATATGAAAGTCTTTCCTCAAAAAAACCCAGCAAAACAAAACAAAATCACTGTTAGTTCTTCACAACAGGTGACTGGATACTGTGAGAATGACTTGGCTGATGTTCACCAGCAGCTCATGGAAAACATTATTCAATTACTTTTGATGTTAAACCACAAGTAAGTCAGTTTGACAGAATGCAGAATAAAGAGGGCACATCCACAGATCTGGCACAATTAGCCAAGGAAAAATTTCTAGATGCTGTACACAGCAGTATAGTTTGCAATGCAAGGGCAGCCGCAGAAAAAACTGAGTGTGTCCAGTGCAAGAATCAAAGAATTATTTGTTGGTGTGATCAACATGTGCAAATCACCAATACCAGCATTTGGAACCATGTGCCATGCACACCAGAAGATTTAGTGTCCAAACCAGACTTTTTTTTCTATCATCCATTGCGTTTCATGAGAAAACACAGCATGGAATTGCAAGGGCCAGTCTAGCAACAAACTGCAGGAGAGACCAGGGGTCAAGAGAGGAACACGAGGGCCTGAGCAAAAGGCAGGCAACAGGATGAAGGAGAAGCTCCAGCATTATGGCACACACCATCATTCTAACATAATACAAAGCCACGTGATACGCTTACTGTGCTTCCAAGAACTCCCTATCCCCTTTCATCATTAAGAAATTCAGGAAACACTCTGCAATGGTGAGGATCTCCACTTACTCCTCACTGCTCTACTGACTGTACACGTTGTGTTGAAACTGGCTCTGTCTTCGAGGAATCACTTCAGTTTGCTGACGGGGTAAAGCATCCAGCCACTGAAGTGAATTACCCTGCTGAGTCCATAAAGCTCCGAAAGCGTCTAAGAATTGTGGCCCTGACACTGAGGAGGGCCGAGCACCGTGCCTGGACACCCCTCTCTTGCAGAGGCACTGCACAGATCCCTTTCCAGCTCCGACTGTACACCCCAGCGGAGGCCGCGTGCTGACTGCGCTGCAGACGACATTCCTCAGCTCCCAGACTGTTCTGTTTGTTTTTCATCAGAAGCAACAGCCTGAAGCGATGGAAACTGTGGGAATTAGCTGCAGTGTGTGAAAACACCATTTACAGTACTTCAGTGTTCAGGTCTCTCAGACAATATAAATTCCTCCCCTATGGATTCCTGTTGCTAGCTAGCCCCAGCTGGCGCACAGCGCAAACCCAGGAGGAGCCCTGGGAGCACTGAAGCCGAGTGAGCCGGCTGTCCCGCTGAATGCAAATGGGAATTATCTCTCTTTTGCAGGAAGGGTAAGTCAGAGTAGAAGGGAGGAAGGTGCTGAGCTGCTATGATGCTGTGGGATTCAGGCTGCTTTGAAGGGAGCAAAATAAACCTCTAGCCATTATACTGGGGCAGAAAAGAGCATGTGCATCTCCTCTGCCTTATCCCTGTGAGGCAAGACTTTTACTCTATTACTCACGGTATAAGAACCTGCTGTAAAAGCAGTCAACAATATACTAATGCTCACTTAAGGAGTTGGGAGGGAAGTGCATATTTCTGTATCTGTTCCCCTCTCTCTACCCTCCCTCCATCACACAGATGCAGACAGCAACATGAAGTCCCCTTTACCCTCTCAAGGCTGAATAAGAGCCAGTCCCCTCAGCTTCACATCTTTTGTCACTGCTCTAGCTATCCCTCTAATTCCCTCTTCCTCTGCTGGGGAGCCCAAACTAGACCAGGCACCCTTCTCTCACCTGATGCTAACACAGCCTGGTTTGCAGTTGGCCTCCCATGTCTCAGAACATCCACTTGATGCCTGCTGGGCTGCTTGCCCATCAGGCCAGCATTTCTCGACAGAAATCTGGGCTGAAGTTTCTCTACTACAAGAATAACTCTGGATACAAATCTGGAGTTTGTGCAAAATCCCTAACTCTCAGAGCACACAGAAAAAGAGGTATTCTGTGTAATGTTTCATTTCGTTAGCTTCCTGTTGTCAGGATGCCAGTAGGATGTGGTCTGGGAAAAGGAGAGATGGATTTGTTCATGCAGACAACAGTTGCCAATTCGAGTGAGAAATGCCAAGCTCCACAGAAACTCCAGTGGAACGAGTGATGCCCGTGTGGACTCCAAACTGCGCTCACCCAGCCAGCACCAGCCAGGCTGGTTGTACATCCACACTAGGAAGCACGGGTCTTTAGGAGGTTTTGTGTTGTGTAATATTGAATAAATATTTTTAAAGCTAAAATGACCGGCTGAAATCCCTTGGCACCAGAGGAAAAGCAAGAATTTCCATCTAAACTTCGGTGTACAATTCATTTGAGCAGCCTGAGTAGACAACAGCACTGCCTTAAGTGGTATTAATCCAGTTTCAAAAAGCAATGGGAAAACACCCATGTGCACTGCTCGCTGAGGAATTAATATAAAAGAATTCAGAGAAGTTGTCTGACCTTAAAAATGTGACAGACTAAATAGCCCACGGTTCTGCTTCTTGCTGTATAATGCCATTCTATCCCTGATTCCTAAAAATAATATAGATTTTTGTAATTTATTACTCTAATCTCTTTAAAATCATACTTCAGCTTTTCACCTTCAACTACACATAATAGCACAGGATGACACAGTGCATTTGAAATACTTCAAGCTAAAAATAATTATATTTTCTTCAAGCATTAATGCAGCCCCCATAAAATAAGAGACGGCTGGTAGTGCCTGCAAAGTTAGCTGCTTGGGCAAAAGGGCTGATGAACTCACACTACATTAGACTTCTAGCTGCTCAGATAAACTGAGAACATTTGCTCGAGGTCCTGGGGAAATCGTAACCTTGGACGGATAGTTTACAGTACAAAACCTGTAAAGATTCCCGCGGGAACCATATCCAATGAACATGATCCACACCAACCCCACCACGCGCCAAAGGTGCAGGCGGGCAGCAGCCTAGCAGTGCTTCAGGTTTTGCTGCTGCTTTCGCCTGCGGTGAAAGCACACGCTGGTTTTGTGACCTTGTCATAGAACCAGTTCATTGAATTGCATCTCTTCGTGTCTGGCTTGCACCAGGTGGCATAACAAGCACGCTGTACGCCCAGAGTAATTTTAAGTTTTCAAAATTAATGCCAGTGAACATCAGCACCGCTTCCAAGCCTTTTCCACAGCCTTCACAAAAAGTTTAAATACACAGAAAATGATCAAATCTCAGACCACTTGCATCTTCCAGTGTTAAGCAACTCCAGATTGCTAAAAAAATAAGAAATTAATGGCAAATGACAATTAAAAGTAGTCTGTAATTGGAAAACACAAGCTACTTTCCCCTTTAACTTCAACAGTATTTCAAGCACAGGCACTAAGAATCTGGCCACGTGTAAATCAGTATTTTCTCACCCAAATTCTTCATAAACAACAGATAGACGCTATTTTTCTTAGTTGTGCATCCAGGAGCAGCAGACCAACCTTCTTGGGTTGCAGTGGGGAAAGTAACAGAGGACAGATAAACAGAAGAGCAATTTCAAACTCTTGTCCTTCTCCACTGAGAACCCTGGCAGAAAAAGGGTATCAGGCATTATGAAAATATTTTTAAAAAAAGTCTCTGTCAGTCTTTCAAAGAAATGCACAGTACTTCATTTTGTGATCATGACTTCACTTTTAAACATATACATTACTGAAATAGGTAATGTTTACTCTCAATTTCAGCATTTCCCCTACAACCCTTATTAGAAGGACTCCATAAATGTAAATGTCAGTGAGGGATTCAGCAATGCAGTGGACCGGACCGATTAATTATAGTAAGTAGCAAATCATGATATTTTAATCATCTTTGCATTCCAGCGCATGCATATTTCAGTGTCTTTAGAAATGTATGTGAACTACTTCTGTCCTCATACATTACAGGAAACATGAACAGTGAACACAAATCAGAAGACATAACACTATAAACACAGATGGACAATTTTATCTCTTTGCCTCTTCTGAGTTCAAGCTCACTAGTTATTAACAGCCAATCTCTTCAGACAGCTGATTCTCTGGAGACATTTTAATAGCCTAGAAGAGCAACCACTTCTCTCCACAGTAACCAGGAGGAGTCTGGCTTGCCATTTGTTTCCCAGGCTTCCTGGCTTCACTGCCTTCTTGAGCAGAGCGAGTTCAACTAATCGAAATAGCAGACCCATGACAGTACTGTCTCCCCATTAATGAGAATTTCAAGTGATACTGTTTTAGCTACTGATGCTTCAATAATAAAGGGAAAAAAATTACTTTTAATATATTTACTACATTTTTGGAAGCAGAAAGCAAAACATTTTGCACAAGCAGCTTTATAGGTAATTCAGTCTCCCATCTTGGCTTGCTCTGTGTTGACTCTAAGTTCTCCAGCAAGCTACAAATTACATTACTACTCAGGTTTTAGGTCCCAGGGCTTCATTTACAAGAGTGGGCTTTTTCTGGCTTTTGCAATTTCCTAGCTTCTTCTGGGAAGAAGTGCCCATTCCATGCTGACCTTCCTCAAATAGATTTTCCCACCAGATTTATTAACTCTATTCTAGTTGCCTTTGAGTCTCCATCTGGTGCCTGCACTGTGTGTGTCTGTTCAGGCACATGTATTTAGGGGTTTCTGGTCGAAGAGGACACATGCTTCCAATATATGAAAGACTCAGGCACACAAACACTGCATCCATGTATCCCTAACAGATCCATACAAACCCAACCATGAACATCATTACCCTGAGGTATTCCCAGGAACACACCTTGCCCTGAGACATGCTGCTGGGATGATGATTTCAGGCTCCTATACTATATGCAGTCTAACAACATTTAAGCTGTCTTAGTAGTTTGAAATGGCATTAAGGGACAGGGGCACAGGCTCACTGTATCTTTTGTGACTAATGACAATAGTAGGCAACATTTTCGCAGACTTCCACTCATTTAACTAGGTAGTCAGTCAGAGTCACTCCTTCCTTCCCATCTAGCTCTAACTTTCAGCCATTCTGAAGCTCCCCACAAACATAAGTATTTTAACATCTAGAATTTAGCTAGATGCATACAGTGTCTGCCACACACAATTGCCATTTAAATAAGGAGCATAAGAGGTTACCACAAAGAATTGCCAGGATGCCAGGGTAGAATTAATGAGTGTGTAGTCTTCCAGTGCAAATACAAAAACAGTTTTGGAAGGTTCCCATGATTTATACGTAAAGCCATTCATTTTTCTCAAGAAGCAATAACATGCTGGCACCTACTCAAAGACAAAAGTCAGCATATCCAAGTTATTTTCCAAGAGAAGCATGATTTATATTGCTTCTCTCCTAAGGCATGGTAGCCAAATCCCACCCAACTACCCATTAGGCTCAACCTCACCCTTTACAGGGCAATGCCCACCTGGGGTGGAAAGGAAACGTCATGTTGCACCCAGAGCCCAAACTTTCTTGCTCTCTGCAGAAACCTGCTACATTTCATAATCCTAGCCTTACAATTGCCTATGCAGTTTTGAGCCCAGTATGGGCCTTCTTCAAACCACTGCAGGATCATGCACTCAGCTATTTACAACAGTGCCTTAAAGTGCACACAGGGAAGGGGAAGAGGCAGTGAATAAGTGTCTATGAAGGGTATTTCTCCCTCGTTTAATAAATCTTTACTAAATCCTCAATAGATCTTTTTATCTCTTTTATAATAAATCTCTTAATGAGTAAGCCTGGAAGAACAAGGCTCAGCAGACTGGAAAATCCCAGCTTATATGGTGTTTTCCTCTCTTCCACACCTTATGGCAAATCCTTTATTGTTCAGGGTACCTAATGCCCAAGCTGGTGGTAGGGCTTCCCTACGCATAGTACACAAATCTTAAGGGCTTTCATACAGTGCTCACATTCTAATAGTTTGGGGCATACTTCATGCTTCCCAGGCAGCTGAGCTGAAGGAAAGCATTGTGTCAGAAAGGAACGGCTTGTTGCATGCGTGCCATGAGCAAGGGAAATAATTATGGATCACATTTAATTCCTGGCTTAGATGGCCACTGCATACACCACTGCTATAAAACGGCAAAAAAGGTCTGACTCAGGCAGAAAAAGTGCTTTATTTACCCATTTATCCCTGCCTCAGTCTGGTGACACCCAATGACCTTTGTGTCTCATAGAGCAGAGCTTTCAAGTACTAATGGGGAAGGCTCAGCTCTCTTCTCCAAATGTAGGCACACAGTAACCTCCCCGCCATGGCTGCCCTGAGAACACGCTACACACACTGGGCCTGCCTGTTCCTTCATGTATGATCACAAATACCACGTAACTCTAACAGGTATTTCAGTGGTTTTGGTAACAAAACTCATACCATGCACAGTACTCCAGGAAATAACCTTTAATCTTGAAAATTGGATGCCTTGATGGCTTCAAAGGAACAATTCCAGACAGTTATGGAAGTGCAGCTGCGAGGCATGTGCCTTATTTTCTCTGTAAAATGCCTTTGAATCTTTTATTGAGCAGAATTAATAAACACAGCATGATAAAATCCCTCCAAAATTTTAGTTCTCAAAAGCAAAAATATATTAATAAATCAAATTATAAAAACCTATTCACATTTTTTTGTCTTAATAATGCAGCATAAACTGGGATTCTCTATCCTGTAGAAAAGCTTTTTACTGCTATACTTTTACTACTATGCCTTGTTTGGCTTGTGTGCCTTCAATACCAGTCATGCAAACATCCAAGTTTCTGACTGTATCACATAGCTATTATCTGTAGGTATATCAAATATTCCATGAATGCAATTTGGCTCACACTCAAGAGACAATAAAACTTACAGGGAATTAACTTTCCACCTATTTTTCCACTTATGCTAGTTAAATTTCTCTTTTATTTACTTTCTGAGTTAATGTAAAACCTTCAAATGGCCTCCAGAAATATCAGCTTTGGAGCATCTGGCAACACAATTTGCAGATATGGACTTTTTCTCTCCTAGAAACTAAAATAGTTTTTCATAAACCTAAACTTCCTTAGGAAAGCCTCCTGTACTAAAGCATTACTACTTTCATTTGTCAAGAAACCTTTGTCTTGGAAAGGATCAAGATAACATTTATGTGACACTGAAGACAAACATATTTTGCCATCTTTAGGCTACATTCCTACTCCCAGAAAAGGAAAATCATTTTGTATCTGTCTCCTTGGAAAAAATAACAAGCAGACAGAGTTGAAAGGATCTAAAAATCAGACAATGGCCTAATAATAATTATGTTGTGAAGAGTATATTGGAGGTGGAGGTTTCTCAGCTGCTGTCATACTTTTTTGCAGATCTGAATAACTCGGCTAATAATTATTTAGAAGGTCATTGAAGGTCAAATCATTTCCTACAGTGCAGCAAGTGAATACCCAACCAGGCCAGATGCAGACTGGAGACCCACTCTGTGACATGTCGTGTGAGCGAGGGCTTTGCATGTGCATTTGCTTTTTGGCAGCCACAACAAAGGTAACACCAGCTTGGGCTTGCTTTGTATGTTGTTTCTGAAACAAACAGCACCAGTTAAATTTATACTACCAACAAGCAAGGAATGAGAAGGTCCAAGCATTAGGAAGGCGATGATCACATGAAGAAGGAGGAGGAAAAAAACAAAAGAGGAGACAACAGAGAGGGAAGAGCCTTAGTAGTAGCAAGTTTTCTTACGTTTGTGTGGCCAACACTATTTCACTCCAGCAAACATCCATTCCTGAAGGAGAAACATGGTTGGGTTTTGCTTCTTATGAGCCAGTGCAATCTGAAATGGGACATGCACTCCAGACACAGCTGCAGAAGGGCCACTCAGCACCAGAAGGCAGCAGCATTTGACCAAACCAAGGCAGCTAAGGGGATCTGGACAGTCTCCAAACCTCCTCACCAGAACTATAGTTGTAAGCAATGTCAACACCCTGGCGCCTGCAGCAACTGCATTTTTTAGTCCCAGTTAATAGCACAGCATGAAAACGCTCCATGACTCAATCCATGACTTTAGCTGGTTAATGTTAACAGCAAGGGTTATCTCGCTGCAAGTAAAAGGGTATTAACAAACTGGCTGTCAATATTGCCTCTGGTAGTGCTCCACCAGTTGTGTAAACTGACCTTTGTGGGCACTGCCACACCAGAGCTTGGCACACACAAGGTGCTTCAGCCGGGAAAGCCCAAGAGCACGAGCAGATCCACGAGGGGCTGCACAAGTGGGTAGCTGCTTCACAGTAAGTGTCAGCTATAGCGTGAAAGCAATTTAAATAAGATCCATGGCAATCAAGCACACTGCAGGGGAAGGGCTGAGCACTCCACGGCCACCAGTGGCGGTGGTTTGGCTACACTGGTGTTCCCAGCAAAAATTAAGAGCAAGAGGAAGAAGGTTCAAGACAAACAGCTGGCCCAGGGGCACCATCCCAGGCAGCAGGGGACACTGACAGAGGCAGCACTGTGAGGAACACTGTCCCAGGACTGCAGAGAGAGCAACCAGTTTATTGACCTGCATGTTTTGTTCGTTTAGTATCTAACAGAAATCATTTAAAGGCCAAAACGCATCCTTCCAGGATCCATATTTCCCCTGCTAAGTGCTGGCATCAGCGTTCCCGAGTTCTGAGAACAGAAGCATATGCATCTGCTAGAGATTTCTTTACAGGTTTTCTCCCAAACCTGGAGCAATCTTGTTTTCCAGGCAGTGCAGGCTGAGAAAAGACCTTGAAGCCTTCCCTTTAACTACTAGAACTTTTATTCACCTGGACAATTCCATGGTTGAAACAGTGTCTTCCTCATCTGGTCTGCCTAGAAAGCAGCCTCTGAAGATGTCCAAGATCTAAAGAGTACTCTACCAGCTTAGAGTGGCATCACATAATTTATTGCCTATGCTTCCCAGAAGCTAATCATATTCCCAGGTTTTCTTCCCTCTGATTCCCCAAACAAATCCATCCAGGACTCCTGAAACATCAGGTTGATGTTAGCTGCCTGCTATTCTTGGAAACACTTTGCCTTCCGTCTCCCAGTTACTCCATCAGTAATGAAGTGAATCTAATCACTCTGCCATGAATCGTTGAGCTGATAGGCTGTATTAGCTAGAAAGTACTGGGAGCAGCTGTTTATTTTAGTGCCATTTGAAGTCATTAAGTAGCTCCACCACTAAATCATTGGGTGGGCAGGGGAGTCAGCTCAGAGTGGGAAGCATTTGTACACGAATGCCCTTTTTCTTCTGCTTCCTGCCATTAAAGGAACATAAAGTTCATCTCTGGCTGAGCCTCATGGGACATACTGATATGATTTCATAATATGCAGAACACTGTCAAACGTGCTGGCTGGTTAGATACAGGATAGGGAAAAAACATCTGTATTTCCTTATTACCTCCCCTGAAAAATGTCTATAGTATCAAGGGAAAACATGCAAACACCCTCCACATCACCACCCAAACCCCCAAAACCAAACTGTTCCAAAGCCAGAACATTGCCAAATTCTAGGTACAAGCAAGAAAAGGTAAAGAACAGCTACATGCTGTCTTTGAAGTGACATTTCTATAAGTGACAAATGCTTTAGCGAGATGAAACCACACTTACTTCCTAATTGTAAAATACAATGTTGCTGTATCTAATTACAAGTATGTAAAAATTCATCTTTTAGGTAAAAAAAAAAATAAATCCTTTGTGCAGAATAAAAATCTTACGCTATGTACAACACTGAATTGTTAGGTATATATTCATTATAGACAACAGAGCTTCCCAGGAGGATGCCTGCATAGAAGATGGAGGCAGGAATGGAAGAGTTCTAGTGCTGCACCATTTGTTTGAAGTTGCTGAAAACCACCACCATGCAGATGGAGTTTATCAACAGGCATGAATTCTGACCTCACAAAGGAGAAAGTGGTTTGTTTTTAAAACATATCATCAGGTATATAAATAAACTATACCGAGTATACACACATATTTCTATTTATACACACACACATCCCTTGTGCTGAATATAAACATACCCTGTAAATGCTTTCAATTATTAAAATCAGGCTGCTTATCACTGAAACAGGACCTGATCTTTGCAAGCCTTGTTCTAAGTCAATTCAAGAGAATCAGTTTCTAGCCAGCAAAAGTGAAATCTTAGATATTGTTCATATTTAAAGGTCAACACATTTCACAGGTAACTCAACCTCACAGTTCACTTTTTTTTGTTTTAATTACAATAAATTATAGGCAAGGAACAGCTTACAGAGAGTTGTATAATGCAATAAGATACACAAAGAACAACAGACTAACTTTCAATGTTACTGTTTGATTTTCCACTTAAGAATATATTCTCAGAGCTGTGGTATATCTTATTACATGTAAGGCTTTTGGATGCAATCTGGGAATCTGGAACAGACTTCCTGACCGCATGCAGTTATTCAAGTCCTTGCAATGATTTTACCCCCAGAGAACACTCATGTGGGGAATTGGTGGAGAGAGGATGTGTAAACATAGCTATATAACTGAATTCAAATTTGATACTTACCAGTTTTCAGTCTAAGGTCCTCTTTCCCATTTCAATGTATTATGGTATTTTCCATAATATCCTGTCATAATTGGGCTGCCTCTTGTTTATATTGAAGTTGCTGGGAATTTTGCCACTGGGATCAGGAGTCAGAGTTAATGCTGCAAAGTTCTAAGTGGTGGTTTGCCAGACAGAGGTCATTAAATGCTTCCAACAGGTCCAAAAAAAGAGAGATGCATTATAAGACATTTAAAGTATTTGAGAGATTGCTTCTTGCAAACCATTACTGGAATCAGTGAGCCAGTCACAAGCAGGCTCAGCACAAAAGCATTTGACCAAATTATGGCCCTCGGCATTAATGAAACTGCATGTTTTAGTTATAACATTGTCTCTTATGAAAATATTAAAACACTGCCAGCTAAACCTAAGAACAAGCAGGCCAAATACTCTCTCGCAAAGTGCTAAACCACTAACTACTTTGTGACAGGGTTCCGATTTGTCGCCAATTTCTGTTCCCTTCTGGGGAAAATTTATTTCAGTAATAACCATGCAGAAGCTTCGCAGTACTGATAAAAATGTAGATTTTTTTTTCCACTGAAAGTCAGTTTTGCCAAACATTTTGATGTACTTGATAGATGAGGTGTAGCAGCACAGACCAACACAGCTGCAGCTTCTCAGATCATAAATACTGACTTTCCAAAACAAGCTCTTATAAATCTATCCACTTACTAACGAAACAACACGTAAAGAAAAGTGGTTCAAAGACCAGAGATTGTCCCAGCGTGGCCCTCACGTTCATTCGAGTTCTATTCCCATCCCTCTGAAACCTGAAGTGAGGTAAACAATTTCAAGTCAGGCTCGCTTTTGGCTCTGAGTGCATACATTTCTTTATAGAAATCACTACAGTACACACTTTTTTCTTTTTTTTTCCTTTTTTTTTTTTAACCCATAGCTTTATTTACATTGCAAATACACCAGAGAATGAGAAGACAGCTCCAGCTCAGCTGGGGCAGGACTTGGCACAGCAGGCTGCAATCTGATCCCAATGCCCTCAGAGAACTGTCATTCTCCCTCCAGCTCTACCATCCACTCTGCTTGTTTTTAATTAATCTTTGGTAATCTGTTTGAAGTAGATTTCCATCCCATCTACCCTGCTGAACACAGATCAAGTACTGCCCATCAGAGTGCACAGGGGAAGCAGCACCCCGAGCTTCTCCCAACAAGTCCGTGCCTGCACCCAAGGAGCTGCAGGCTCTCCCCTCTACCAAGGTTGTGTACCTGGAGAGAGATTCTCCCACTCCAAGTCTGCATTTCTGCTTTGGATTTTCTGTTATGAATTGGACTTGTCTGTGCCATGGGGTCAGTGAGAGACAGGCCTGACTACAGCATTCGCCAGTTTTCCCGAGGCAACATCATTAGCCATAACATTAAAACATGATAACCCAAAAACTACAACTAAAACATTTGCAAAAGATTATTAAATTAACCTCAGTTTAAGAATTATGTCTCTTTTCCTTACATCACATAGGTGAAAGACTTGTTAGCACAGTACACTACCTGGAACATTTACCCTAACCACTGAATATTTGAATGTTTAATAGCAGAATGGGAAAAGAGTAAAAATCAAAACAACTCCCTAGGTGCCCAGAGGCCACTGGGGGCCAGACTTCCAAGTATTCACAGAGTTACACAGAGAATAAGGTCAAATGTCACAACAAACACTTAACATTCAGTAACTGTGCGAGTACCCTTCCCTTTGAAAAGAGAATCATCCTCTTCAACATAAGTTAGCTTTGAAATATATTAATACAAGGTAGAACATTTAATTATTATTTATTACAAAAAATGTAATAGGCAGATATTAAAGAAAGGCGTTTCTGTAAGAGCTGCACATGAACACATCCTAGGTAAAAAAAATCCATATTCGTATAGTACAATCAATCACAGAAATGCTGTGACCACCATGTGCAGCATCTCTCTTGTGCATCGTATTAGGTTTAGCTTTTTCCAAGCACTAACAGAAAGATTATGGCAATGAACTAGAAGCAATGCTTCAGGACTGAGAATGGTATTTCTGATCCAGTCAAAAATGCTGTTTCGAAGTTACTCTTTACCCTGCAGCTGATTGCTGTGACCATCAGACACCACTGCGTCTTGGCTTGCCAGCCTGCCCCGCTCCAGGGCTCACTGAAGTGAGCAGGACACCACCAGCTCCAAGTGAAGATGTGGCAGCGCTGAGCAGAAGACCAGAAGCCTAAAACATTTGGCATTTGTCAGAGAACTTGTTTCTGGAGATACTTAGCAGAATGGCTGATTTGACGTGGCTGGGAGCTGAGAAAGCACATCCCCCACAGAGAGACCCAGATGTAGAAAATACTTACAAGACACACGTAAAATGTAAAGGTCTTTTTTTAGCGCTCTGTTTTGGCATAGCAATTTTAGTGCCATGAGCCAGTGTTGGTTCCATTCCCACTGCTGGTCATTAGCCCAAATTCTGTGGCATCATGAAGCAGTATTTATGGCACAGTTTGGAAGCCTCTGTGCTCTCCTGCACACATCATGAAAGCAGAGGAAGGGGGGAAAGGGGAAAGCTGCCCATTGGGGCTGAGAGCAATTTCAGGAAACCATCTGCTGAAGAGCAACACAAGGAGAACAATCCCACCAAAAACCCACTGCTTGTTAGAACATACTGCAGATGGAAAGGAAATCTGAAGTGTATTGTATCTCAGGTGAACTCTTCTAACACCACAACATCAAAGCTCTTTTGCAGATCTCCCAAGAGCCTTGAAGGACAGGAGAGAACTGTTTCCTAGAGAGGAGATACAGCCTGTCCAATTTCAGAAATAACAGTTACTTTCCAAAGGGGATGCAGGAGATGATCACAGTTTATGAAAACATAACGTGAAGAGCATGCATGATTTCCCATTTGGCTACTGCTCGCAATGCAAAATATGTTCAGCATATAAACACCTGCACAAATATGAAAAAATAATTTGAAGTAATTTAGCTATTTTATAGCATTTGTATGCATGACTTTAAAAAACCCCACTTTAATACCATCTGATTCTATAATTTTGTTCTTAGCACATTTTTTAGTGTTTGTACTTATATTCCATTAACTACTCCCATCTGCTATGTGGCTGAGCTACTGGCACCTTTCAGAAGGTAGACTTTTTCTAATTACCTTGATGATTTTTTTTCTCATACACATGGATTAATTGTTCTTTATACCTGTTGTCTGCCAACATTTTTTAGAAATTCAGTCTGGCAGCCAGATCGAGCTTTTTTTAAACCCTAGTTGTTCACCACGCCAAATGGTTACAGCAGCTCCCACACTACCTCAAATGCTCTCCAATTTTCAAATAACCCTGGACAACGAGACACTTACAGTGCCACTAGCATGGTATCACTAAGCTAGTTTTTTTATTTATAAAATAGCATAGAGGGCATTTTGGATTACAAGTGCCTACCAGAAATGCAACTGTAAAGCATCTTTTACAGATCAACGGAGGAGAAAGCGAGCAGTCCATGGAAATTTAAACTTGCATTCATGTATGAACACATTTTGTTTGTACAAATCAGTGGGTTTTCAAATTTCAAAATAACTTGTAATTTTAATGCAGACTGGAGCAACTGTTTACATATTTACTTTCTCCTCTTGTAATACATATATTAAAGACAGATTTATACGCCTGTCGAGAGAGAGGGGAAATCATCTATCCCCAAATATAGAAATCACCTGATGCCTGTCATAACTTTTCAGCTTTGAGATAATACTAGTGGGATTTGCATTCACTGCCTTTACTTTCTTGCCAGTTTTGCTTACAGGACCTGATGTAACATATAAAGATGCCTATGAAAACTCTTAATTTGTTTGGGCTACTTCATACTCCATGGAGTCTTTTTAGTGGGGTGATTCACCTTGGTAAACTGCTGGCACAGCTGACCCACACTAGTTTGACACAGCTGATAAAACATGGAATCAATCCTTCCTGTCTTTGCACATGGCTTTATTTTAGCTAGCAAAATACATGTTTTTCTGTCTCTGTCAGCTGGACATTATTCACAACTGAGAGTACAGAACAATAAAGTCAACATAAAAATTGTAGTCAGCATCCTACATTACTTCTGCGAGCTTTGTGACTTGATCATTTCAACTTACTGGATTTAAGATATCTCTGGAGTTTCCCGACTGGCTTCCCGAAAAGATTATTGCTGCTCATGTTTAATTTCTGAACATAAAATAGTCACACAAGAAAAAATTACAGTAATAACATCAAGAAACACTGCATGTTTTTCTGCTGAGAAACATGCAGTGAGGAGATGACGAATAGATTAAAACTGAATTCCCCTGCTTGCAAGTCAAGGCTTGGCTCAGTTCTTCCAAGTCATCATACACACAACTGTGGGACTTCACATAATTTATTAGGAAGTTGACTGTGTTTCTGGGATAAGTTTAAATTAATTGCACCGAGGCCAAACTCTCTTCTCATTCACAGTGAAGAAAATGCAGGATGACTTCAATTCACGTATACGCTGTACGACAAACCACAAAACTTTCTTTAAAAAAGAGCATTTGTAGCTGAACAAGGCACATTAAGCTGAGCAGGGCAAATCTGCATTATAACTACACGCACCAGCAAATACAGGTGAGGTGACCAAGCATATCTGGTGACAGAATACCACGTTGTTTGCTCACACGACACCTTGAATGAATTAAATAGACTTGATTATCCAACACGGAAACAAAAGCAGAGCGGAAAAATGTTGGTTGGCTTCTTCAAAGCTATCTCAACATATCCAACCACTTATCTTCAGCCCACTCAAGATTACTGTTGTGAAAAATACATAGAAATCCCACCTCTTCTTCAAGACATCATCCTAGTGCACAGTCCAAACAAATCAACAAACCGTGCTAAGGACATCACACCCATTTTCCAAAACTATTTTTAATTTTCAAGTAAAGAACTATACTCCACAAAAACAATGGCATCAATAAAGCAGTAAGTCTTCTTGCCATGGGTTGCCAGAACAGGTAACAGGCAAAAAGAACAGGTAACAGGTAAAAAGTGCAAACTTTGAGACACAGACAAACAGGGAGCAAGACCTAGCTGTGACCATGTGTGAGGGTACCCACTCACCACACCCACTGCACATCCAGTCATCCCACTAGATGCTGCATGTGTCTGCATGGGAGGGAGCATCATTAACACAGGCTAAGGATTAGAGCATCCCATGGAAACTTGAAAAGTCCATCTTGCTTAGCAGCACCAGGAAGGGCTGATTGGGATGTACAGCAGCCTGGCATCAAAAAGCTCACTGGCAGGGTGACAACAGGATGGAGCACTAGGGTGCCCTTGCTGAGAGTGGGCAGCTTCCCAGCCTTATTTGGGTACAGCTGCCCTAAAACAACTCCCCACGTCCGCTGTGGCCACAGAGTAGGAGGCTGCAGAGGGCAGCACTGCCATGCACTTGGCTTGCACTACCCATCCCAGCACAGCACAGGCAATAAAAATGAAACATGAACTTTATTAACCTCATGGCTGCATGGATCATAAAATTTCCCATATTTTAAGGTCTCCCTGAAAACTCTTAGCAGACTAAGAGTGGACTCTTAACGGTATTGGATTTTGTACGTGCTGGCACCGTAGCTTGCCCTTGATGATGAAAGCTGGGACAAAACTCCTTCCAGTCCTGTCCATGCATCCCATCGCAAGATTTTCAGGAGCAACATTTTTTTTGTGAGGCTGCACAAAAGCTTTGGTCACTATGACCACAGTGGTTTGCAAAGGGTAACTGGGACATGGAGTGGCCAGAACAGGACCAGCATTGCCAACTTCAGAGACACAGCGAGGGCAGAAAGTCAGCTATTTCTGCTGTGGCAGAAACTCCAGCTAATTCTAAGGCAGGAAGATGTAGAAAAGAGGAAGCAAAGACTCATCAGGGATGAAAAGGGGGATTCCAATTCTTTCCTTAGCAAGACAAAGAGAGAGCTGAAAAAAGTCACTGAGTACAGGAACAGCCAAAGGCCTGGCGACAATACCACTGCTTGCTGCCACAGGATACAAAATCTGAAGGAAAGTGGAAGCTGCAGCAAACAAGTGGTGCTCTCAGCTAATTGCTTGGCACCATATCAGGGCAGAGTTCAGTCTGCTTACAAGGTCTTTACGTACTAATTCATCGTTCACCTCAGCAGAAATACTAAATGAATTTAGAGAAGCTGGTCTATGAGCATTTAGATTAATTTTAAGCATAGAGAAGCTATTCAGTAGGTCTGTTTAGCAGGAGAGAGTTTCTTTGTCAAGCTGCAGAACAAAATATTGCTGCAGAGCACAGAGAGAGGTCATGCATCACTGCCTCAGACAGGAAAAAATCCAGCTTAGATTCAAACCTCATTTTGTGTAAGAGCTGGCCAAGATTAATCACTTAAGTATATAAATTAGCAAAGTGATCATTACTTGAAGAACTGCCACACACTTCACATTATATAGAGCTCACCATCATAATTTTCACATTACTGTTAGAGAGATCAGAAGTTCTGCTGAGTAGCAGGGCTGACTCTGAACTGTGCGAATGACCTGCTTTAAAAAATAATAACGATGCTGACATAAAAAAAAAAATCAAGGAATAGGGATGGTGACCAATTAAAATGACAATTTTAAGTTCACATAACCCACTAGCATTAGACTTGTCTCAAATTCACTTACAGAGTAAGAAGCACAGAACACCTTATGAAAAGCATTACTGCATTATTTCAGACATGAGGACTATACCAAGGGCTAACACAGTTTGAGGGGGAGGCACACATGTCATGGAATTAAAGAGAGCTGATGCGTTAAAAAAACAGCTGCAGATCCAACAGTATTTAATGGTACTCTGAGAACATAAACCTCAGTTATCCCAGCTCTGGTGTTGACACTCTCTGCCAAACCTATCTGAACTCTGGTTTTATCACTGCAGTATGTAGGAGTCCCAAGAGATTTCAAGTGGGATATGACTTGCATGTTTTTCTTCTCCCATCATCTGCATGTGTGGACAAAGCTGTACTCAAAATAAATCAACATATACACACACACTTATTACAGCACGTTCCTTAACAGAGCCCACTTCTCTGCAAATCTACATGGCTTTAAAGAACCTGACATGTAAAAAATCACTGGGGGACTCTTCAAATGGGTTAAACCATACAGGAGTCTAACTCACCTTTGTCAAGGATTTTAAATGACAATAACAAATATGCATTTGGAGTCAAAACAGCAATTACAGCATTTTCAATAAAGCCTGGCTAGGTATCAGAAATATTTACAAATATTAATAATATGGGACCTCAGTAAATGGATTTGCAATCATTTGTGGCAGAACACTGCTCTTCAATCCACACAGATTGCCGAGAGACACACAGAAAGAACAAACTTCTCTGAAGGAAACACATGCTTGCCCATGGGCCCAGCTCCTGCCATGATGACACTTTCTAAAGTAACATGCCAGGCTCTCTTACATGCCCACGATGCTGATCTCTTGCCACTTTCCAGGGCTAAATGCTGTAATGCAGTATTTGGTGTGTGTGATGCACCATTTTACATATTCACAATACATTATTATTTTTAATTAAAGGAGAATTGTGGAAGACACACCTCAATGCCTTTTTTTTTTTTACAAGGCAGCACTGATTTTAAAAAAGACATACTTCAGTAATGAGAAAATACAGTATTTGACAGGTAATCCATTTCTTGTATTGCACGATAGTTGAACATCTAGGCTCTTTATTGCTTTCAAGCTACACTCATGCTGTAATAATATCTCAAAAACTGTGAGATAATTATGCATATGATTTCAGGAAAGCAAAATTATGGTTATCTGGAAGGTGCCAAAACATATCCTTAACTATTTCCAATCCTCCTCATTTCCATACCACCTACAGCAGTGAAAGAGGCAGACGGCAAGGAGAGCCTCACTTTATCTGACACCTGTAGCCCATCACCACCTGCAGTGTATCTGGCAATACATGTCAAAAAGAAAAATATATGTCCAATAAACAGAAGGGGAAAAAAATTTGGAAGAGCTAAAAATGGCAATAACTTCAGATATCTATCACTGACAAAGCTATGACCCTTCTATCAGCATAATCCAAAATGGAACAGATGGAGCCTAAATGTGCTTTTATCCATCCCAGGCCCATAATGAACTGCAGGCTGCCCTCCCTGCCTGAATTCTCCTTCACCATTTCAGAACTGCTCCTCTGCAGTACCTCAAACAGATGCATTGCATGAACATTTTATACTATGACTGTTCTTTTGTCTTTACCATAACTTGACTTCCTATTGATAAGAAAATAACAAGGATATGACACAAATATTCAATGTTTCTCTAATATAAACACTCTCCTTTATATATCTTTATAGTAGCCCACTGCTTAATTCCCTTATTCATTCTCCTTAGCTCCAGCCATTATTATACCTCATACCTTGATTTTTTTCTATTTGGCTTGCTTGCTGCCAGAAGTACACTTTCCCACCTCTGTGACATTTTATTCTCATAGCTGAGAATTTTGTTCTCTGAGTAAAGATATATCTGGTGGTTTAGGCAGTTTATTTGAAGTTTTTCCTTAAGCCCCTACTCTCTTCTTCTCTGTCCCTAGAAAATGAGGTGCACACTTAGAGATGACAGTAAGCCACAACACAAACTGGAAGGCTGGAAGCTGCAGGTGTCACGTCCTTCTGAAGGAAACCAGCCTCTGGTGTATCTAATCTTGTTTGGGGATGTTTATCCAATTTCAGCAAGGTCTCCACTGAGCCAGCTCATTCTCTCATCAGCCTGTGTAAGCCTCCTGTTATTACCACTCTAACATTACTAAGAGCTTGAATGTTGTTACAGTTCTTGAGAGTCCCATTGTTCCACCATGGTCTGGCAGCCCCTTGGTGGCCCCTCACTGCTGGTGAAGCGTGTCCTTTGGTGGCAGAACGAAAGAGGCACGTGGTGTCTGAAGCACCCCTGTCCCTCTCCCCCAGCGCTTGCATCCCTGTGGCACACGAGGCACAAGCACCTTTACTCCCTTACCACCATGTCCCTCCCGCTCCCATCTCTTGCTGGACACAGCATCCCAGCAGGAGTGCTGCCAGCTCCTTCTGCCAAGGCCAAGGACAATCACGCGCTCTGTGCTCCCGTGGCCATCGTGCCAAATGGTGGCATATGGCATCTTCCCCCTAGACTGTGCAGCTGCAGTTGGCAAGCTGCAAAAATCACCCTTCCCTGGGTGTTTTCCTTCTCCCTTTTCCACGCTGGCTGTCACACTTTCCACTGTCACCCTGAAAGAAGCCCTTTGCGGAGCAGATGCTGCTGCCAGCCACGGCTGCACACAGGCAGCATGGATAAAGGGCAGGCTGCTGCAACACGTGCTGCCTGCGATGGACACCACGGAGTGGGAATGTTGGCTGCTGGTAGGCAGCTCTTATCCTCCCACAGAACAGGATTTTTGGTCTGCAGCACAAGTCAACACGGTACCATCAAGCAGCGCTCCTCATCTTTATCCCTTCATTAATCATCACCTAAATTGTAGACCAGTTTCATTAACACCTGACAGTCAACCATATGCTTGTAGTTTGAAGCTGTCTCTTCGCAAACATACATCAATATCATATTCTTCCTTGCTATTTCTTCCAGAAAATACAACATAACCACTCAGTGGATTTCTGAATATGGCAGGGATTTGAAATACAGCACAGAAGATCACGATTTCACAACCAGTTATGCCCATTAGCTTTATAAAAGACATATTTTAATTAGCAGAGATTTCCATCTCCAGACGTAGCAGTGCTGTGACTCCATAAGGAGAAACGAGATAATACCACCCTAGGAAGAGATATGCACATCCAGCAGAAAGTTCTTCCTTTCCTGTCAGCCTAACCTGATTTTTTAACATGCTGAGAAACAAATCAGCACCACATAGCAGTACACGACATAACTGTGAAAATGGCTAATAAAAGGCAGAAATTATGCTTTTCAGCCTTAAATTTGACACCTGTGCTGAAGAAACAAAGAGCAAACAAGGTCCTTGCAGTTATCACGAGCTTGAAAATTTTTGTGCCACCGCTCTGATACAAGGTTGAAAAAGAAGAAAGATGATGCTTTATTTCAAACAACAATCAGTGTTCCCCAAACACCAGTAATGGGAAAAGGGGAAGATGAAAGAGTCTGCAGAAGGGCTGGATGAAGAGCAAAGGACTTGTGAGCCTCTTTATGCCACAGCCACAGGCTGGAGCATTAGGTCAGGCAGCAACACCCAAGCACACGAGAAAACACGAGGCATGTCTCCCTTAAAACCTGCAAAGTTTAGAAAACCAATCCAATTTCTATTTAGATGACCTAGGCACTAGGAAGTACCATATTGTGAGCATGTTTGGCTAAACCATCATTTAATCCAAGTGGAGCTTGCATTTCCCACTATTTTCAGAGACAAGAGGGCTTCACGAGCTCACTGCCTGTGTGCTTTTGTCTCACCAATCAGGGGCACAAGCTCCTTGGTGTACTAAGGAGGTGAGATCTGCCTTCATGCTCAGCACAAGCTTTCCAGACAGCTCCAGGAAAGTCACCTACCTTCTGTCTTTCCTGCCACTTTCAGTGGAATACCACCAACTGTCTGACAGAGGAGGTATATGCATTTGAATTGATTTAGTTTTGCAGCTACAGATGTTCTTACTGAAAATGGCAGTGAGCATGGGATTTCTAATATTATTATTATTGCAGAAGATTGGCAGGCATCTGTACTACTGAATGCTCCACTGGATAATGACATCTTGAATGCCTGTGCTTTAGAGCTTTCCTCCATAACATTTCTCTCTCACTTCTTCCTACAATGCTATTTTCATTACTTAGTGTAATCGAGTACAGATTGTCTCTTAACAACTGAAATACAGAAAGTGCACACAGACAATTGTAGTAAAGGTATTATTGTCTTATAAAACCTTGCGTGCTGACTAAAGCTGGTAGATCCTCAATTCTGTGAGCAGAGGTAGACAGTGAAATAATCATTATGACAATTCATCAAAATAATGTCATCAGTATGGGTATTTGGTACAATCTTTTCTCAATAAAACCTTGAGTTATCAGTGCCTCTGATTTTCCCCAGTATTTCCTTCCCACTTCACAGAGTTTGAGAATCTAAGTTCCAAACTGTGCTTTATGATATGTCAAGGATATTGCTGAAAGCAATAATGAAGTGGAAAATTGAAGCCCAGAACAGGGTAACCCACACAGAAGTACATCTGTTACTTCACAGGACTTTTTGATGTCACCACTAGAGGGACATACATGAAGCAAAAAAACCCCAACCAACCAAACAAAAAAAGCATGCCACAAAGTTGGGGTGCAACTTGTCTTCAGCCCCAGAGAGTCTTCACCATCAGAGTTCAGAGATTTTCTCACATCTTAAGAGGACAATGACAAAAGCCAACATTGCCCCCCACCTGCCAATCTGGTCCCCACATCACTATCAGAAACTGCCTGAGCAACAACCCCTCATTCCAGTGACCTTTCTCAATCCCCACAGACCACCTGGCTTTGTGGGAACTATCTCTGCATGTCTGGCACTGCCTAAGCCATTTGCCAACATTGATACTGATCATCAAGAACCAGTGTCTGCTGCAGTGCTGAGGCAGAGAAAAAAAATAAAATCTTATTGTTGCTATGATTACAACTGGTAGCATTTAAAAAACCCATGTCCTTAAGTGTCATTTTCATGACATAAGCTACATCCTCTCTAGGAGTAAGTCTGGTGTACATGAACATCAATGGTACAAGAAGATTACCACAAACCCAACCACTAAATGTGTTTTTTTGCCATGTAAGTGTTTAAAGATGCCATTGCCATTATATTCCAAACTCTCCTGGGTAGCAGATGACCTTGAGAATTATTGTACTGGATCACAGAGAAACTCATCCAAATGACCAATATTGCTGACTTAACGCACCTCAGATCACATGCACCACATGCTAAGCAAGATCAATAAAAGCAGTCCACTTCCAAATTAAAGGACACAAGTGAAAAATGACATTTTGACTTCAGCTTCATATACCATGCTTTAGTAATGGTATGTTTTTATGGAGTATTGGTAAATTTACAGAGTCTGCAGTCTCCTGGCACACGAAATTAATGCCTCTGATAAGAGATGATTAAGTGGAATTACTTTACACAGAAGAAAATGAAAGATACAAGTGCTCAGGAGTTTTCAGAAGTGCTTTGTCTGTCAATATTTTCAAAACAGACTGTATCTAGGAAATAGCATTCAGAAAGTAGGCAATATTACCACTTCTTCTAGTACAAACACATGCTTTTAAAACCTAATCTGCACTTGTTTATAAAGATAGAAGGGACTCAAGATAATGGGGTTTATATATGAAAATGTGCGATGGCTCATGCTTCACTCAGTACAAGTTACACACTCAAGCCATACAAGTAAGAATAAATCTGTTTATTCTGCACATGCTGCGTACCTCAGAGAACGTATTTAAAAAGGGCTCTTATTTTTCTTTTCAATAGTTCTTGCATCTAGGTTTAATTAATTCACTTTAAAAGCAGATAGCTGAAACTTTTACTATCAGAATTTTAAGCTGCAAAAAAATTTTATGAACAAATGTTTCTATATTTAAATAAATCATGTTTAAATCGGCTACTGCAGGTTCTTCTTTGCTAGATACCAGTGCTTGAGTTCTATAAGAAAAGGGACCTCATCTTTTCAAAGGGAAAAGGTGCCTCATCCCCTCTCATGATAAACAGGACATTTTCTGGTAGTTCTTTAATAGCTCAAGTATGAGTCACGCCAGTCTTGATCTTTAAACAGATGTTGTATCATGAGAGGATCTTCCATATAAAGGAGACAAGGCAAAACTACTCATGTCACTCGAAGTGTGTGTTACAATCGTGTCTCGCCTCTCTTCCCCAAACCCCCAGTATATAGGTTATCACTAATTCAGATTTATATCCTTAATATGCAAGGCTTGCACCACAGGTATCATCTCAATTAAACATGCATTGACACAGAAAGGTAGGACTTGGTTTAATGTCACAGAAGGATTCACTGCTGGAACTGGCACAAAAAGCAGGTGTCTTGAACTTGGTGCCTTCCTCCAATGCTGTTCAGTAGCCATGACAACAAAGGCACAAAAACACAGTTAAAAGGGATATTACATGCATTGACCTGTACAGAACTGAGCTTGAAATTGGCAGATTTTATGGTGGCAGCACAACAGCTTGGTGGCACGACCAGCCATCTCATTTCGCAGGAATGTAAGACTGGGGATGGTTTGGGTTTTGCTTTTCCAAAAACTGTGAAAGAGACAAAACTGTTACGGGCACATCAAGTAATTCTGCATCACGAGAGCTGCTGCTCGAAATGGGAAAGAGTTCATTTCCACTGAGCCCTCACCATTAACCTTGGGAGAAACACGCACCAAAGCTTCAGCCAGCTTCATTTCCCTGGCTCCATGCATCTCCAGCAGTCACTTAAAAAAAAACAGTTTTGAGTCACCCTTTGAAGCGTGAGAATGAGCCAGTGCATGCCAATGTGTTAAGGCGCAGAGAGATGGCTCTCTACCAAATACATTTCCGAGAAATCGCTGTTAATAAGGATGGCAATGCATTCAGGAGATCTTCAATGGGGAATGAGCCACGCTCAAAGCTGCTTTAGCGCAATATGCGATTACACGGAGATATCTGTGCTCAGGAAGGCTGGCTGGTGCCCATTTGATTAAACAGCCTGTCTGCCTCCTCCAGAAGATATCAGAGGTACAATTAGTTCAGTCGGCAGTATCAGCAATGCCCTTGAGGTCCTGTGCTCCTGACGACTAATGAAGAGGCACTGCTGGCTGTCAGCACATGCAGGGGGAGGCATTCATCTTCATGGCAGCACCAATTAAATCCACCCGGGTCATACCAGGAGATAGGAATTCAGCGTGGGGAACAAGTCAAAGCAGCTGACTGGTTTAACAATTCATTTTTGGGTTTTATATTGTGGAGAAAAGGGCATAAATTTTGTTCTAGCTATGCTGACGGTGAAGGGAATACAGAGAATTTGCATAACAGCGAAGGCAGGGAGAGTAACTCAGTGCTCAGGTGTGTGTGCACATGTGCTGTGGAAAGGCTTTTTTTGCAGCAAGGCAGGAAATCTCTTAATACACAATTTTCTCCTAAAGTTGAGAGAAGAGAACTTGCGTAGCGCATTATGTTCCCAGCACTCTGCTAAGCCTTCAAGGAAAGCTGTTCAATGTACAAGTGAGTATATCCTCACTTAGGACACAGCAATTACTTCTGAGAAGATAAGGCAAGGAACTCTCACCCCTTATTTCTTACAAGGCTACACCATTACAGAAAACACACAGTTCTATTTCAAAACAACAGGCTCAAAAACCTCCTAAAACATTTCTGTCCCAAAGACATCATGTCAAATTATGCCAAATTCAAACATGCCAGCTAATCACCTGCCCTGCTTGGTGCCTCACTGGAGAGTCCAACCTTTCCCATCCCACAGAAGTCCTGCTGTCACTATGACTTACACGAGTGCAAAATACTCCTATCAAAACACAAGAATATTGAAATAGAAGACAGAGTAAGCACTTGGTATCCAGTACATTAAGGTACATGGGAGCACTACAGAGAAAATTACTTGTTTAGCCAAAAAAAGATTTATCTGTAATTCCTACTTTGTCTAATGTATGTACCTTAGAGAAAAAATCCAAGTGAATTTACCAAATGCACATTTTCCAGGCCTTTGTGGACCCTTAATTAAAGACACTGTGAATCAGAGGGTGACAAGAATTAGCACCTAGTGTGGCCTTCCCACCTCAGGTGTTTGAGGACTCATGGCAAAAGCCTCAAAGGGCTTAATCTGCTCAACACTGTGTATCAACAGGGAACTGAAGAGGTTTGGGTAACTTTACAACAGACTGGCAGCCCTTTATCTTCTCAAACCTCACAACACATTTGTGGAGGCTGAAGGGCCCGTTCGCCGACAATGAGATCAGTGTGACATACACATATGCAAAACAGATCCCTCCTGACTCTCAGCCATGGGTCCACAGACCTAGCTATGCAAAGCTAAGCTGACTTAAAGCAGTGAAAGCCCACTGCAGTAGTAGAAGCAACATTAGTTTGTTTTTGTTTTCCAGCCTTTCACGTAAGGGAAACTTAAAAAACCCAAACCTCCAAACCCACCTCACACTCCCTACCAGAAAAGTTAATTCACAAGAAATTCCGTTTGCCATATAGTATGCAATTAAATACAGAAACAGATAAAGAAAAAGGCCTGGGGATGACACTTTTTTTTTTCTTCTGACTAATCAAAAAAAAATAATACTAGCAATTTCAAAGTTATGGGAATCAATATTTCACTCCCTTTCAGAGATTCTCTAATAATGTCACAGGCTTTTGGGAAATGCTCTGTAGTCAAGGACTTCACAAGTCCATAAAGTCAGCCTAGAAACCTCATGAAATACTACTCAGTGTTCTGAGAAAGGACAGTGTAAGAATTTCATGCCAGAAGAACGAGATTCAAACATGCTGTGAACAGAAACAACTGGAGTTCTCAAAAATAACAGAAAAACATTTCATAGGGCTCTGTCCACAGCAGCATCACACACTTTCCTAACATCAATTTGTAAAAACTACTGCAGACTTCTAAATTACCTGGAAATAATTCTTATGAGAAAAGCTCTGATGCAAAAGCAGCCAAATGTCTGCACAGCATCAAAGAAGGAAAGACTGCTGGAGTATCAAAACCAAATTCTGAGACAGGCTTGTACATGGCAGTCCAGTGAAACTGCTCTTCTATCACATCCTCCCCTGCTGAAGCATTTGGGAAGGTAGCTTAAGTATTTTAAGTACATGTCATATTTTCATGTACATCTTGTAGTTCTACTTGAAGAAGCAGAAGTTGTCTCACTGCAGCAATCCTTCTGGCCTGTTTTCAGTTTGTACCACAAAGGGAACTTCTGTTGCACATGTCACTGAAAAACTGCTTTCTGAAATGATCACCATACAGAGCTGTGCGCAGAGAGAGCTCATCTAAACCAGAATAAAAATGGTACAGCTTTCCTCAGCAATATGTTTGGACTTGTTCCTTGACTACAGCTGTGAGGAGTGACAAACTGACCTTACACAAACACAGACAGACAGCGCTGAAGGTAATTCCTGCCTTCTGCAGTCACCACCATCCCAACTCTAGATAAGATCTCATGTTCCCTGATAGGAAGGAGATAGCCCAGAATCCATAGGCACAAGAAATCAGCAGACACACAAGTGCGGAAGAAAGCATCAGCTGAGACCACAAATGACTTTGCTGAAATATTACGGTTATTTTCTAACAGCCTGAAAAACCCCTAAGCATGAAACCGTGACTTAAGCAGCAGACACATAACTTGGGGCTGCACAGAGAATGCTTTCAGAGGTGTGAACAGACTTTGGTAAATCAGTATTTTCAAAGTCCAAATTCGCCCATGCAGGTGCACGTGCTGGACAATGGTGAAAAGTACAGCACAGATGGACAAAGTTCACAAGCAAAAGATTCCACAAGGAATATCAAACATAAATATTCGGAAATGTATGTTTTAGTTTAAGCAGTGCTAAATATATATGAAAACTCAGGCAACCAAAAAACTTATAAGGGAAGTCACTGGGATATTTGTGTCTCTAGGGGAACTCATGATTTAGGATCAGAGCACACGAACAGGTCACACGCTAGTGAACATGGTCCTATAAGGAACCTTGTCTTCAGTGCTGTTTTCTCATGAAATCTGCATGTAATACAGGACAGGGACAAAGAAAGGCATGATTTGATAACATTCAAATGGTGAAATACCATTGGAATGGTGATCTGGCATCTTACCTGTGAGGCCAAAGCTGTAAAATAGAGAAGGACATCAGCCAGCGTACAAGGATCTCAAATAACAGCAACTGGTAAGGCAGCAGTATGAGCAGTTTAGTTTCCAGAATCAAAGTCCAGTCAATGATGAAGCACATTTCTTTGCCCATTCAATAACCATCATCTCTTCTAGGCCAATTGCCTACATAGTCCCATATTATTTTGAACTGGTAGTGCTTCCTGATTGCATCAGGAAACAAGGATTCAAGTCCTTGGAGCTCCTACAAGCATCCAGACACCCCTGGAAATGCTTCAGGCCCCTACTGCTGGGCTTTTCATACTGCCTTCGCTCAAAATGCCTTCAGGCAGCAACCCTTGGCAAGTCCAGGGGACTCTAAAAAAGCTGCTTGAGCCTTGTGCAAAAAACAGTGGATGAGTCTAAGCTTCCCACATCTCTGTGCTTGGCTACTCCTGGTGCAAATGAGGTGCAGCAACGTGACTCAAGCAGGAATCCTGTCTGCAAACCACCCCACGTGGCTCTGCTGTGCCTCTGTTCTGCACCTCCGTACCTTTGGGTGACACCTGGTCCACTGAAACACAGCTAGGTCACCCCATTCAGTTCCGTGTGAACAAAAATGCCTTCCCCATTACACCCGCACACCAAGATGAAAAGCTCAGGTTTCCTTTAGAAGGGAACAAATACACAGAATGACATTTTATCCTCTATATAAAACTCATAACAATCAGCAAATACAACACAACCACTTGAATGAAGCTAATCACACAACTTTGCTGCATATGCAGATTTCCCACTATAAAGGTGTTAATTTAAACTCTCTTCAGATTTCTGTTGACTATGAAACATTCCTCCAAGTGCAAGAGAAGCTGTTAATTAATAGCTGCAGACATCACTAATCACTTCATGGTCACTCTGACTGTGGTACAGAAAACTCCCACACAGAAGTGTGGCATGGGCCTCGTGCTGTACAGGAGGCAGCTTCACTCCTGTAAATTAACTTTGTCAGCACAGCAACAGGGGGAAAAAAATGAACCATTTTAAGTATTAAACCATGTAATGACTTAAGGAATGAACAGAATGTTTTCAAAATGCAAATTAAAGGCATCTGTATTTTAATTACAGCATGAAAACTGCAAGATACTTGTCTCCACAGACATTTTTTTCATTCATCTTCAGAGACGGCTGTGTATAGAGTATTAGCTTCATAGTATAAACCTACTCCTACATACATTCCCAAAATAATTTGAATGTATTACCAATAAACAAACACACGCACACAAGTTTTCAGGCGGCCTACAGACATGACAGACAAAAAGAGGAGTTGTCACTATTGCTTTTGGGATTATAACTGTAAGTGCTTCAACTTTTAATAGAGGGAAAACAATACAAGAGCAGTGCCATACATTTAAGACAAAATTCATTTGACAAAATTTAAAAAAAAAAAAGAAAAAAGAACAAATCTGCAAATAGATCCCATTGCTACGTAGCTGATTTCTCATAGGAAAGCTAGCAAAGGCTAAACAGAACCTCAACTACAATACATTTCTCTCCAGTACCCTCAGTGAGCTCAGTTTTGTTGCTGCCAGCCTGTAAAACTGACTTTTATACTGAGTCACTACAGATGACAAACAGCTCCATCACAAAAGGCTGACAATACTTGCCTTGAGAAGCAGCAGTGACGTGACGACAGTGGCAACACTCACTTCATCTCTGCATAAAATACAGTTGACACTTCCACTACACCCCTACACAGTGATGCCTCCACACTCAGTCTGACTCTCAGTTTCATCCCTCAATGACCAGTGCTATGGCATGAAATATCTTCACTTCCCAAAACCTTTTGGTTTGGGTTTTTTTTTTTCAATGAATCTTTGGCATAATATTTCACCAGGAAAATCTCTCAAGTATGAAGTCATTATAGCCATGTGCTTATTAGTGGGGTGGGGGGAACAAATATACTGGTGCTATCCTAAAACACTTGCAAAAAACCACACTCAGAATTGAAAACGAGCAAACAAAACAAAAAAGCTTACTTGATTCTCAGGGAGGCACCAGATAAATAATGAACACAGGCCAAAAACTAATTGTAAATTACTTTTTAACTTGACTGCATAGAAAGATGGCATAACAAACATTTTGGGAAGTCACATGAGAGGTTGTACTCCCTCAACAACATTGCCCATCCGTTCAGCAGCTGGCAGTCCCCCTGTCAGCCACACTGACCATGGCTTTTTAAACTGAGCATGAAGGATGACCTGGGCTGAGACTTGGCACATAAGCACTCAGGTTGGAAGACAATCAAGCAAGAGTTGCTGACACTTTGAAAACCAGAGATGAACAGTCAAATTGTGAGAGCAGAAACAACACAGATGGTGGGTGAGAGTTAACAGTGTACTGGTAAATCAAAACCAGGGCGAAACATTGCATTTTCTGAAGGCTTTCTTCAGTTTAGGCAACAGCCAGGCACTTTGGTAAAAGCATTCAAACTCATCAGCAAAGTACAGTCTACCTCCAAATGCGTTGTACATATATCCCATAGGTATCAGTGGTGTTTGGGATAGGATCATACACAGAAAATAAGTGGTCTCTGAGGAAGGTACTTGAACCTGGACAGAAGGGCCTGCCTTCAAAATCTGAATCTTTGACTGTTCAAGCCTCACCGTTTCTTACTACCCTGTTATCAGACAGATTTCCTACCATTAGGGAAAATCAGAAGCTCTGAGGAAGCATTCTACAGCTCAGCCTTGGCATGTCCCATGCAGGCAGTGACCCTCTGATGCCATTTATCTGCCTGCATGGTTGTACAGGAAGGTTTTTGTGCCTGCACCGCACACATCTCAGGCCCACAGTTAAATATTCCACACCTGATGCCAAATTCACATAGACCAGGGGCATAATAAGCACACCCAGGGTGAGCATTATCAGGCAGATAAAGGTGCCACGTTAATCAGGATGTATGGAGAATTCTCTTAATTTTCAATGGAAACAAGATTTTAGTCAACCCCAGACTTGCACTGCTAATAATAATCTTCTTTCAATATTTTGAGCATATAAAAAAGATAGAGACTACAGTAAGAAGCTTTCTCAAATCTGGTTGATTCAAAGTGGAGATACCACACTGGCATGCTTTCTATACGAACCCCTTATTGCACAGAGCTTTCATAAAAAAGCTTTGAAACCTACTTCATATTTCTTACACTTCTACAACAGACCAAAACTTGACACATCAGTGAAGACAACTATATTTGTGCCCTGACATTAACATGGTTTAAGACCAAGAACATGGAGGTTGAAAGAGACTCCTGAGTCCAACTCTTAAACCAGCATTGCAACATCCACCAGTGAACCACGCCCCTAAATACACCACATCTACACATCTCTGAAATAACTCCAGGTGTGGTGACTCCCCCTATTTCCTTTCCACAAGTCTGTCCCAATGCTTGATTGCCCTTTAGGTGAAGAAATATTTCCTAATATCCAGTCTAAACTTCCCCAGTGCAGCCTAAGGCTGTTTCCTCTTGTTATATCACTTATTACTAGGGAGAAAGGACCGATCGCCATCTCACAACCACCTCCTTTCAGGCAGCTGTAGAGAACAATTAGGGTTCCCCCAGCCTACTCTTCTCCAGGCTAGACATCCCCAGCTCCCTCACCTGCTCCTCAAAAGACTTGTGCTCCCAACCCTTCCCCAGCTCCGTTGACCCTTCTCTGAACCTGCTCCAGCACCTCAATGTCTTTCTTGAACTGAGGGGCCCAGAAGGGGATGCAGGATTCGAGGTGTGTAGCCTCACCAGTGCTGAGCACAGAGGGACAATCACTGCCCTAGTCCTGCTGGCCACTGACCTTCCTGCCCACCTGGGCACACACTGGCCCATGTTCAGCTGCCGTGGACCAGCACTCTGAGGTCCTTTTCTGCCAGGCAGCTTTCCAGCCATTCTTCCCCCAGCCTGTAGAGCTGTATGGGGTTCTTGTGACCCAAGTGCACAACCTGGCACTTTCTTTGCCCTTCAGAACCGCCTCTCACAGGTATCTGTGAGCCAACCTCCTAAACAGGCCAAGGTGTGCCCTCCAGAACAGAAAGCAGCAAAGACAGCAGCCAATCACTTAAGCAATACAACTCAGTCAAGAGTACTGCTCAATTGGCAGGGCAATGTTCTTTAGAAAGTCTACCTCAGGTAAAAAACAACCAAAAATCCACAACTGAAATTAAGTTCAGGTTTCAAAGCATTAATGCTTGCTGTTGTTGCAAGCTATTTATCCACCCACAGTGACCAGGGAGCACTCTGAAGTGATGATACTGATGTCATTAAGAGGCCTTACACTTGAAAAGCTCTTGATGCTAAGTTATGGATTCCTTTGTTGCCACAGGACACACTACTTCATAACCTCTAATATAACCTAAAATAATTACAAAACACACTTGGAACTGTTGCTGTGCCACTCAGTGGTGCAGCCCCTTGCAGCGAACAATCATGCTTTACACTGACAAATAAAAAACACATCCTTTTCCTATGCTGCCTGGGGATGAATGAAAAAATTATGAATGAATGAATGTATTAACAAATTAAGCCTTTTTTTTTTTTTCCTTAAATTGAATCATTAATCACCTTCAGCTTCTGTTCTGGCAGAACAGATGTGGCCATTTATCACTGAGGACAAACTTCAAAGACTTTTCATATGGAGTAAAATATCCTACCTGGAACAACTTCAAAAAGGAACTTTCCTGGACTTTCTTCATTGCAGGGATGCTCGATTACTCTGTTACCAGGCAGAAAGATGGTACCCTAAAGAAAAAAATAATAAACATGGGATTAAAAATGCTACAGGACTTCTGATAGACTAACGCTTCTTGGTTTTGGGCTGGGTTGTACAGGAATTTGTGATGTTGCACCTGAGCGGCTGACTTCCAAAGTGAGATTGAGGAGGGATTATCCCAAAAGCCAACATCACAGATCCCCTTAATTAACTGAGGCATTCAATAACAGCTTTAGGGTTTTTTAATCTCTTGGGCATTTGATACCACGCAGATTTTTGTACTTATCACATATTCTAATTCCACTGTGCTGCAGGAAAAAAACAAGACTAAAAGAATGGGTTAGTGACAAGCTATGAAGTTGCACATGTGAAGCAGGTGAACTTACCTGCTAGGCTTGTTGGCTAAAGCCAAAGGATATGTGGACAGAAGGGTAACCTCAGTTTGTGGAGTGCATACCCAATTCCTGCTCTGTGTCCTTTTGTACCATTCCAGGGAAGCAGTACAGAGAAAACATCCCACTTCCACCTACTGGCTGCACCGTGCTGGTCTGCTGGTGCCACAGCAGGCACAGCAAGAGTCCTGTTCAAAGGTGCACATGCTACAGGCAGATAGGTGTTGGATAATCTCTGTGACGGGCACTGAACACTTTTATCACATCTTCACTATTTGAGAGGGCAGGTGGGGAACTTTAGCTGTGCATATTTAGGAACACTGGTTACCAAAAACAACCCCTGCAATCCTCAAAATATTTCTGGGGCTATAATGAAGACATTATTCCCCTTCCACCCTCCCCTTTGGTCCTGCTGACACATGGGATGCATAGACTACCCCTTTCCTCTCAAAGCTCTTTCTCATTTTCAGAAGTTATAGCTCCTCCTAGTACTGTTTAAACCTCAGTTAGCAGGCAGTCCTTAATGAAATTATGCTGGAATAGCTATCCAGGAGTAAATTCTTGAACCAGCTTCCTAGGAATTTTATTAGGTACAGCCTAATACAGGATGTATTAGGTATATCACTGTTAATGGGATGTAATGCCTACTTACTAATATTCCACAATTATGGCATAACAGGGCCTGCAACTCCAAAGTAAACAACTTCTCTAACTTACACAAGCTTAAACACAGATTATCTCAAGTGATGTCCAAGGATAATTGAGACCAACATGGAACACCATTTTCCACAGTAGTTTCAACTAAACGCTGCTCCCACATATGTGTCAGATTCCTCACCTAAAGACCACTAAAGATATCCCTGTAGAGAAAAACCATCCGTTCTGATATCCACTATTCATTGCTATCACCTGTAACCTTCATTACAAGCAGAACCATTTACAGTTATTGGGAAGTCAAAAAAGCAGAATGCTCTAGTCTTCTCACAAAGGAGACCTTCCAAACCGACAGGAAAAGGCCATCTGAAGAAACAGGTAACAAACATTTCACAAGATCAGTATTTGTACCAGCTGATGTGGAGTCTAAGCTCCATATGGACTTGTCAGTACACTGCTCTCTGCCAGCAGGTACAGTGAATCACAGGAAGCCAAAGTCAGAGTGCACAGGTGTTTTATCAGATCATACAGAATCACCTGCATTAAACACTACAATACTTGTTGCTGAAAATGTGAAATGAAACAGCATTCTGCTGCAGTGGTATTGGCAGCAAGTGTCAGCAGTTGTGGGCAGATTTCCCCACTCACTGCATATACAAATGTATTAAAAGCCTTGGTCCAGTACCTCTACTAGGAGCTATTTTCCTTCATTCCTGCCACAGGCAGCACCTTTGAATAGTTGTCACACTCCACAGCCTTCTGGGAAATACCTTATTAGGTAAGAATATCATCACAAACAAAAAATGATCATATGAACGGTAAAAGATGAGTCATAAAACAGTTCAGCTTCTCATACTAACACCTAAAGAAAAAACAGCAAATATAAAGAATACATTTTTCCTGAGAATTATGGGAGAGGAGTCTCTAAAAAACATTTTTAACTACATGTATTTTTGTCACATGTAATAGACCATTGAGGCTGACACAATTTTATCACTCACTTTAACTTTCTAATCAAGCTGGTTTTACCTAAAAAAACCCCTCCAGCCAGCACACAGGATAAGCAGATCACTTCAAGCTAAAGTAAATCTCACTGGCTCAGGCACTTGCATCAGCAAAGGCACATAACATATTTAAGCTTATTATATGTCTTGTTATTCAATTAAACAAAAACACAAAATTAAGGAGACCTAGCCTACAGCACCGTAAACTAAAATCAATTTATGAGACTGTAAATGAAAACTGCATTCAACTTTGCTGTCAACTCATTAGCAACAGACATGCTGTGGTCTCATTACAATGGGATGCTTTCTGATTCTGTGATGTAAAACCCTTTAGTATTTACAGTGAGCTGTCTTAATGACAAATTTTTGAGAACATACGAACAAAATGGTTATAATATTTTTAACCTTAGCACCTTCATTTCACAGATGAAACCTATTTCATCTACTAAAATGTAAAGCCTAAAGCCACACATAATAGCTAAGTTAGTATAAAGGGGAACCCCAGACAGTAATATCATAGAGTATTCCCATGGTTTAAAAAGCAAACCTGCTCAAGTGGCAGTTTTATTTTACAGTCTATTTTCAATACTATTATTGGAAACATCAGTGCACGTGAATTACTTATATATATGCCTTTGTGAGTGTTTTTTTTAAATCAAAAAAATAGCTTTGTCTGTACAACATGCACCTGGGTTCCCCACACTAGGGGAGAAAGCCTAGGAGAGCGATTGCAGCTCTTTCACTTCCCATTCTGTCTGCTTTCACACCCATCTGTCTGCCTTCACCACACAGCAACACTTCCCCCTCGCTAAGTTTTGTGGCTATTCTGCATAACTGTACTGGGGCTGCATGGAGCATCCCTTTGCTTCATTTCTCAGCAGCTGGCAGTGTGTTTCACAAAAACACTGACACCCAGGGAACACACCTGTAGTGTAACAAAGCCCCTGTGGCCCCTCACATGGCACAGCCCTGGCTGCTGGGTGTTTGATATGAACATTGTCCCCACATCGCTGTCGGTACCCTTGCTCTATTGCCTTTTGGGGCCCCTAAGGTGCAACATCAGGCCCATCCTTACAGCTTGGATAGTCCAAAGAGTACAGGCTGTAAGTCAGTTGCAAAGCTTCAACAAGTTAAAGATCTGGTTTTTACCTTGAGTATCAAACTTCAGAGGGAAGTAAGAGAAAACCACCTATATACCCTTAGACACCTAACAAGAAAATAATTTGCATATAAGAGAAGAAGGTAATTTCCAGAGGAAAAACATGTTTTGACTTTGGTGTCAGTGCACGAGTGCATGTAAATGTTCCATAATAAGAAAACTTCACATTGCTTTACACCAAACTCTACAGTTTACTCAAAACTGTCAAAAAAAAGCCCAAATCTCAACCCAAGACTGCAGATTGGACCAGATTAATATTCTGCTTTCAAAAAAAAAAACCAAAAAAACCCCCACAAAATACCACAGTGCCAGCCGGGTGGCAGAAACACGTGAAAAAGGGAAGTGGGAGAAAAATGTGGCCCTGCCAAAATTTCCTCCTCGCTCCCACTGCCATTGTGTTTGCAGGCCAGGTCAGCAGTGCTTTGCAGAGCTCCTGCTGTGGTATGCCTGGGTTGTTTTTTGATTTCCAACACTTTTGTCCTCAGCAGGGAAGTTCTGCTTCTCCAGCTGAGCATTCAGGATGACTCAGCAGGCAGGAGAAGTTTGGGTTGCTCAAGAAGCACTGGCTTTTCCCTCAAGGAGCATCAAGCCCACTTTCAAAGGAGGTTCTCACACACATGGATTTTTCTACAGTACACTGTTGCTTCAAACCAAAGATCACCTCAACAGCAGAGGAACGACAGTTGTTAAAATCAAAAATCTGCATGTATGATGCCTTTAACTTAAGAAAAATTACTACTCTGTTAACAAAGTGCTCGACAGAATCCTGTAGTGCAGCAAGAATGACATCAATGCACTTTGGATTAGAGTCACAGCATGATGAACAGCCTTGCTGAAATAGATGTTTCATCCCATGCTGGTCCCCCGAAACACTTTCAGTGCCATTCAGCAGCTGGACTTCATGAGGAAGCACGGAAGAGGAGGCAGGATGGCCACTGCACAAGTGCTTCATGAGGACCAGCTGACAGATGGTATTTGTTTTGCACGCTCTGTATAACACATTGCAACAGAGCCTCTTTCTCATTCTGCTCCACTACTTTTCCCTACCTACACTTTCCCCAGCCTTGTTTGAACTTCATTTTCTGAAGCACACTTGCCACTTGTGTTCAAGAAGTACCAGGTTTTCCCCAAGAAAGTTTATGATACAAGGAATTCCCATGCTTTTAAGATGCTGACTGGCAACTACAAAGACAAATACATGATTTTTCAATATCTCTGGATAGATTTTACTCATAAAGCATGGAGATACACAAGGAAGTTAACTGCTTTCTTGTCAAAATAATGTTTTCAGGATTTGTTCTAATACAGTTTCCCAGGGCTTTAACTGGTCTATTTGCTTGCTTGTAGCTTGTCCTGCCACCCTTTAAGAAGTTACTTCAGAAGTACATAGTACCAGCAGTTATACCTTCTTTCCTTTCCAGCTCTGACTCACTGAATTCCACTTGGACTTTCAAGACAGGTGCTGCACTTAGATATCTGTTTTTCTTGTTTCATGGAAAACTCTTCGCAGGAATTTTTCTTTCTGCTGCCTTTTAGAGGGTCTTCACATAGCTTCCTCCTCTGTGCCTGCTACTAGAGGTTGGTTAACCAGTTAACCACAACACAGAAGTGGACGTGTTGGTCTGGCAGCAGTTTCCAGGGTTTTATCCCTGCCAGAGTGCAGCCCTTGAACAAACACAACCCAGCTATTCATGCCTCTCTGCAAGAAAGGTTCCCAAGTCAGCTGGACTGTGTCCCTCAGGAAAAACAAAACCCACCCCAGTCATTGGAAATAGTGCTAAGATCTGCAGCCCATAATCAATGGTTCCTCCCCACACCAAGCCCTCTCCCTCCCTCACTGGTGTCACTCTAAATATCCCCACAGCCTCTAGAAAAGGTTCTCTCAGAGAGGGATGATATGGTAAAGAAGCATCAGCTCTCAGAGAGGCAGAACAGGCATCAGCCAGGAAAGAGGCAGCTGATGGGGAGGATGAAGAGGCAGAAAGGATCTCTGGGGACACGTGCCTTCTGTATGACTCACGGCCACACACAACGCAGCAGTGTTCTGTCGTTTCTTTTGTCACTGCTGCTGTTTCTGGAAAGTCTTAATTGTCATACTTAAGAACAACAGCGCACTTCAATTCAGATGACATCTTAAACTACATTTAGTGGATGATGCTCTGAACATCAGTAGTATTTACAAGGTCACAACCTGAAAGGCATCCACTGTATTTCACAGAGAAGCTTGTTAATCAACCTAAATTAAATAATACCCCCAATACATATGCACAAGTATACTTCTACATGTGTATACAGATGTGTATGTGTATTGTGAATTCATAAACAAGTGATGCACGGCAAAGAAGGATAAAGTGAACTCATCACTTAACTACAAATCCTCATTCCTCACATTACTGCTTTTAAACTGTCACAAAAACAGATCTCAAGTCCAAGTGAGCCCTTTGCACTGTCAGGAGCCTACAGACCCGAGGTGAGAAGGAGAATTTAGCACAGGCAGAAATCCACTTAATACTGAGGTCAATAACAAAAACTGCACTGTGCTCACTAAAAGCAGTTTGTATCTAAAATTTCTACTCAATTTCCACCGTTACAATGCATTTCCAAGATCCTGCTTGCTGCCAAAGGGCAGAGCAACTCTGAAAGCCAGCCCTTTCATTTAACTGCCTACGCAGAGATATGTGTGTCCCAAACTGGGGCCCGAGCAAGCTCACCAGCTGGCTCCAACCCTGGATCAGGGCTGAGGCAGAGCTGCCTTGGCTGCCTCTAGCTGGGCAAAGGGTGGCTGTCATGAACAGACCTAGAAGATCTACAAGGCTGTAACTTCAACTCAAGCATTATTAATGTTCTGGCTAATAATCACCAGTGATAGTCTGAAGTTATAAAATTACTGTTCTTCAGTTTAAACAGGAAGTATTTTTATCCAGAGATCTCTTACCCTCATGTGCATTCAGGGTTTAAAATCTTATTGGCAAACACTACATAAAGGAAGAAGTTTTGCTGCTTTTACTGGACTGTCACTGTTACATATGTGCGATGTCAGGTTTTCTAGCACACGTGACAATAGCGGGACAATTGAAAAGTAAATACACGCTATAATTACAAGATAATTTTTTTTAATTGTAACGGAATAATATTTCTAATTTTTATTGTAGGAGTGGATTTTTATACCACTTAAGGAATCAAAGCTCTAAAAGAACCACAACTATTGCAGGTGCTGATACAGTCTTTGTCTTGTGGTTATTGCAGCATTTACAGCTTTTCAATATGCACAAGGAGAGAATAACGGAGGGGCTCAGAGGGGGCAGCTATTCAGATTTTAGGGGGTATGTAACATGCCAGGAATGAAGGCAGAGAAGGACAGAGAATTAACAAAAAAAAAAAAAAAGGTTGATTGGATAAAATTAAGCCAATTCTAAAACATTTCCAGAGTTTGCTTCTGTTGAAGAATGAGAATTGTTTAGTTTTCATAAACTCCAACAGGAGCATGAGCTTTTTTTTCCCCCTTTAACTAAAGAAGGATTCAAACATACCTTATAGGGTAATGTTCCAAAAAAGAGGTAAGTTCACCTCTGTGGTGGTGAACACCATATGTACCATTTGCACTGAGCACTAAAACATTTATTCTGACATGAGAGATAGAGATGACAGTTTTACTACGATGTGATTACAGTTTCCTTAAAGATTTTTCTATCTTTCTCTCCTGCCAGACATTTCACTTAATGGTTGAGTGCCCCTCTCTGCTTGAGAGAAACTTCTTTCAAGAATGAAGTAATCTTGGCTCAAGCAGCCACTAGAAAAAATTCCCTTAATTTGTTCCACAAGAGAAAGCTCATACCAAGTTGAGCTATTAACACCACAAAAACATTAAGTTTGCCCAAACCCAGATTCATATATGCTTATGGTTTTCATTTCTCTAGTAAGGGTGAGAGAGAAGAGTGGCCATTTCCTGAACATGTTTGAGACAATGCCTGAAGTTACTGAAAGCTTTTTATCCCCTCTTTCTGAATCTCTTTTCCAGCACCAACCTCTACCTTACATTTGAAAGTAAAACTTAACACACTCTCCTCCTACCTCTAAACTCTGCCTGCTATTTTAAAGAGTTCCAGACAGATCTTGGATTAGTATGAAGCAGCTTTCCTTTCTAAAGCAGATTTTCTGTGGTATCTAGAGAAGCTTTAACACCTCTATTTTACCCACTCTCTCCTGGCTTCTTTCTAATGAATGAGCTTATTCAATTACATGCCGCCAGCTTTTGTGAGAAACACTGCTCCTCACACAGAGATTTTGCTTTTCTTTCCCAGGTTTGTCACAATGGGGTATAAGGAGCCGGGGACATAATTACAGGGGGTGAGCCAATTCACGAGGAACACTCTTGAGACTTACCCTGGGCATGAAGGCATGGTGTGCATCTTACTCCACTTCCAGAAGGAGTAATTAAGACTGTGATCCGGGATAGGTGAGACAGGTACAATGGGACTGAGCTCAGTTAAGAGAACAGGACAAGCCACAGGGTTCTGAAGGCCAGGAGATGTTGTGGGAGCTCTACACCATAAGGCACCTTTCTGGGGAACCCACTGTGCAATTGTCATATTGCTTACAGAAACGACCCCTGGTATTTTCCAAAGGCAAACAAAAAGGAGATGTATTAAAAATAAATTTGGAGACTGCACTGAGTTTAAGGACTCAAGAATACGAACTCTGGTCATTTACTACATGCATACATGGAAGTTTTGATAAAATTAGCCTTCACAATGATCATAAATATTGTGATCAATAGACAACAGTGGAACTGGGCACTACTGAATTACTATAGAACATATTTATTACAGGAAAAATATTACATCCAGTAGCTCTGCTCAGTAAGAAATTCAGTTTATTATTAGCTAAAACTATTTTCCCAAGGAAAAAAAAAGCCAATAAAGCACCAGAACACCAAGGAAAAGGAAATTCACTGACTTCTAGTCCTGAGAACATCTAGGACAAAACAATGTAATTATTCCCTGAAAGGATGATATTTGACAAGGGGAAAGTTTCAAGTATGACCTCTCGTTCATATACAGAGCTCTCCAGTGACAGTCTGGACAGATACAACAACACTGTGAGAGAGACTTTGGTCTGTTCAGGAGCCTGGCTGACAGAGTCCTCTGTGAGCCAGTCCTGAAGGGCAAAGGAGTCCAAAAAGGCTAGACATTCATCAAGGAGGAAAAAAAAAATTTAGTTTCACATGGAAAAAAATCTGAGGTTAATGGCAAAGGTTAACTATTTTTTGATAGGTTTTCAAATGCCTGTATTGCTTGTTGTCTTAACATCTATACATTGTTTATATTTAATCTACACAGTAAATGTTTTATGAGCACAGCTTCAAAGTGCTACTGCTTTACACAAATACCACAATGACACAAAATAAATAGCTCATTTAGCTCTCTGACATTTATGTAAGATACTCTGTTGGTCCTTGTTTAATGGATTACATTAATTAGTAACAATTCTATCTCAGGGAGATGAGGGTCACATCTTTTGTGTATTTACACAAAACAGATGATATCTAAGCAATTAACAGAACTCAAAAACTCTAATTCCCTGATAACAAATTATTTCTCCATCAGTACTATTTGTATACACTAGGTATTTACAGGTTTTACATCTTAATTTGGTTCACTCATCCTGTGATACTGTTTCCAGTTTAAAACTGGAGTTCTTGGATAGTTTCTCATCTCTATAACTGATCTGAATGACATTTTTTATAGCCTTTGCATGAGATCTAGCTGCTTCTTATTAGTCTTATTACTGTAGAAGTAACATGGTTTTTAGAGGAAAATGCTTCAATTACTAGCTATGTAAGAAAAAATGACAGATTATCCCCCAGTTTAAATAACTACAAAATCAAGGCAGAGTTAAGTAGGAGCTGGTTTAGGTCAAGTGCCAATGGATCACAACAGCCCCAGACCTCCAGATCAGTTCAGTTATGCACAACACATGCACATTTCTGCAATTCTGCCTGCACACATTTGGGTGAGGATTTTTTTGTGTACACATGGTTTCTTCATAATCTTCAACCTGCACAACCTGCATTCAGCACTATTTCAGGTCACAGAAAGTCCATGAACTGCTGTGGATCACAAACCCAGCGTAGGATAATGCAACAACCACTCAAGGTCCACCATAAACAAACCTTCTCAGTGCTGGCTTAACTGACCTATTGTTTCCTGTTGGATATCGCTCCCATACTTAACTCCTTTGACAGCCAGGACAGAAAGGCCAGTTTGCTGCTCCAGGAGGGATTTACAAGGAACATGATGTAAATCACAGTCACAGGCTAACAGGCAAGAAGGGGCTACACTCAAAAGGTAACCACAGAAAAATGTCCGTTTTCCCAGCTTTTATCTCAGCAGTTTGGCTGCAAGGACACTATTGGAGACTATACCCAAAGCCTTAATGAAGCTGAGCTATAAAGCTGCTCCCTCTGTATGTGAAAGGTTGCAGGAGGACTTGCTCCTGGACATTACCAGGGACTGCAGGGAGGCTGACCTTTTGAATTAAAGACATCTTTTAAAAGTAGCTAATATCTTTCAAGATTATGCTGTCTCAAAATAGCATTTACTTCACTGAGAGTAAGACTCTCATAATCTGGATTTTTACTGACTTCTCTGAATAACACCAAAGGTATTTTACAACATTCAGTAAAGTGTACTTGGGTTTATTGCAGCTTTTTATAGGTTTACATATTTAAATAATAAACCAAATTTATATGCTTTTCCACAAGACAGTGTGGCAAGCTTTCTGCAGATCTGTCGAGGAGGGCGTATCTTGCAGAGTGCCAGATAGTCTAGGGTAAAAATGGATTCCGGGTGACTGGAGGCCAACATTATTAACTGCACTGTAGCAGCTGCTCTGTTCCAACTGTATTAATATAAATACCTTAGATTTCATGTTGCTATTTTAATAAGTTATCAAAATATAAATGACCATGAAGGTCTTCACCGTCTGCAAGAGAAACCGCAGCAGCCTTTACCAAAGTAGAGCATGAGCTGTAGTTTATGCAAAAGAAACCAAGTAAAGTTTACACAGCAGGTGAACAGAAACAAAGCTCCAGGTTTTCTGGCAAACACACTAATATTCTGGCCACTGGACTGCTCCCTGCCTGGAGTTATTGTTGAGAAGGGGCCTTTCTTCCAGCTATTAAGAAAAAATAGTTCATACCAGTCATCTGTTGTCAACATTCTGAAATCTGCTTTTTTGAAAGAAAGACAGCTCCTCAAGTTTTAAGCACTTGTAGATGCACATTTATTTCTGTTGCACATTTGTTTTCTTGGAAGTGAAAACACAGGGCTAATATGTCAAATCACTCAGTCCACCAATCTGCAAGTAAAAAGGTTTGCTTTGGAGTCAAACCAGAAGTGGCCCCAATTTCTGGCATGCTCACAGCTACACAGAGAATACTGATTACAGCTGGAGGCTGGGATCATCATGGGAAACCAAGATACCAATTAGAACATGGGAAGAAAAAGGGGGTGGGGGAGTGCCTCAAATTTGTAGTAACTTGTGAAAATTATTACACTATTTTGTCCATGGGACAAAATGTAGTTCAGTCAAAAGAAACAAAAATGCTCTTGAATTCCAATACTCACTTGAGCCATTGGCTCAAGGCTGCTTTAACAGGCTGCCTCAAAGCTTACTGAAGCCAAAATAGACAATGAAAGTAATCAGCGATGTTTCATTACTATTTTTAAAGGATATAATTTTACAACTCCTGTGCTGCTACCAGTGGCTATTACTGATTGTGCTCGTTACTTTGCCCATGTACCTCAAATCTCTTCACACCTTTCTTCCTCACTATTCTACCTCCTTACTCACTGCTTTTACTTTTTCCAGCACCTTTCTACCTTCTACATCATTTCCACAACTTCAGTGAGCTTCAGTCTGGTCATTCGTAGCTTAACTAGAAGCTATGTATTGTTTACTCAGCCAGAAATGTTTTCACATCCACAGTAAAGCGAAGGCCAACCAAGGAATTACACAGTGAGCATCCAGTGAACATTTCTGGATGGAAAGCAAGAGTGGCAATTCATTGAAGAGCACAGGCAAAAGCATCTTGTTGGGGCTGTTCAGCACAGAGGGAAGGCTTTGAGGAGACCTTCCAGTACCTAAAGGGGCTACAAGAGAGCTAGAGAGGGACTTTTAACGAGGGTATGTAGGACAAGAGGGTATGGCCTTAGATGAAAGAGGGTACGTTTAGATTAGACATTAGGAAAAAATTCTTGACTGTGAGGGTGGTGAGGCACTGGCACAGGTTGCCCGGAGAAGTTGTGGATGCCCCATCCCTGGAAGTGTTCAAGATCAGGCTGGATGGGGCTCTGAGTAACCTGCTCTAGGTTCCCTAATCATGGCAGGGGATTTGGAGCTAGATGATCATTAAGGACCCTTCCAACCCTAATCACTCTGTAATTCTGTGATCCTCATAAGCTGTGGTCTTTCAAACTGTTGGCAGTCTAAAGCCCTTAAGCAATGCACCTAATTTGTAAGTGATAAAAACCCAACACACATACTTTCTGCAGACTCTTAGAGGATGGCATTCATCCTTATCCAGATGTTTCAAGTCTGACACATTCCACACCACCTAATTCCCTTCTGAAAAGAGGCTGCATACAGACTTGTGAACCTTTTCCTGCTGCTGCAGAAAAACACTCCACCAAGCCATGTCTTACAGATCTTATTGCACTCCAAGGTTTTCTTACTCTCACACATGGAAGCATAACATCCTACTATAGTTTTGTTTACTCTGAGAACCATATCATCTTCTCTTTAGAAAATCCAGAGGAACTAATTTGCCATTCATTTAATGACATAACATGAGCTTGGGCATCGTTCAGCTCACAAAAAACAGTCTCCATGCGGCTTGGAACAGAAAGCTCTTCCTCACGACTGCACAAAACCCACATTTAGAATGTAATGGTCCCTTCATTAGTTTGCTGTATTTCCAATTAAAACACCAGATCAACACCAGGGCTGCTCCACTTAAAAGCATTTGCCACACGGTATCGCAGAGCCTCTGAGATAAGGGAAGTCTAAGCAAAGGCAAGCGACAACATTACATAAATTTTCCCTGTTAAATACAGAACAGTTCATTAAAATCTTTAACAGGTGGCGGGTTTGGCAGCTCCATTGTGTGCAGGTCTTAGACAGATTTATCATGCCTTTCATTTTAAAACATTTATGTGAACACATTTGCTGAGATAAATTATCTTGTTCACAAAAGCATCCTGATCAAGGCTGCCATTTGAGCTGTTACATCAATCAAATTATCTTGTAAAAATGTTAGCATCGATTTTGACAAACAGTATCTCATTTATGGCTTTGGAGCTCTCTTCATTATTTTCTTATTCTAATTCTGGTATTTTTAACATTTTAAATCTACAGTAGTCAAAGAAATACCAAACAAACTGGCTGAGTCACTTAAAGGAGCTGGATGGATATCCCGAGCAGAGCAGACAGCGGGTGAATTGCTTCTGAATGTGTTTCACAGCAATTGAAGAAGAGATTCCTAGACTGACAGGCAGGTGTTGGGAGTTCAGTGGCAGGGGTGGACATGAAGGGCTGCCTTTATGGAAAAGCAAGATTTCAGCCATTCCAAGGCTTTTCACTGAACAGCTGTCCTGGAAAACATTTGTCTAACATGAAAATGCTGCTACGATTTCCATTCTTACTCAGAAACTGTGTGTGCATTTGCCTACATGCACAAAACCCAGGCACAATTCCCACCTTTTCCAACAAGCACCCAGAGGAGAAGTCCCCCCTGTGGGACAGGTCAGGGGAGACATAACTCCTGGGTTAAACATTCCCACTGCAAGGGAAGAACACCATGGTCTCACACTCCAGACCCCATCACAAATACTTGCTGTTTAGCCTGACACACATTTAAGTATTTATCCTATGAAAAGCCTGTCTAACAGAAGGCCACTGAGTGACAGCCTATATCTAAAAGAGAGAAGACTTGTAGATTCATTTTCTGGCTACATCAGGGGAGATATCTGAAGTGAGGCTTGGATCTATGCAGAATGAAGCAATCTATCATAACGTCCACTCCTATGATCCACTGTCAGAGCCCCAGTCAAGAAATGGGACTCCCTGGAATACACTTGGCCAAACAGGACAGAAAAGCTCTCCAGCCTGAGAGCTCCACTGAAGTGCCAAGACAGTAAACAACATGGTCAGTCAAACACAAACAGCAGCAAGTTCATTTAAACCAACAGTATCCATCTATTTTTAGCAGGGTTTGTGTTAAGAAACCAAAGGCTCTTTCCCCCAACTCTGAATTAGAAACCCCCACATCTAAACCATCTTTTGCTCTCATAAGAAGAGTTTGTAACAATGATCACTACAGGGAAACTTTTCTTTATTTCTTTCTCTTCTTTAAAGAGGGAAAAAAAGGAAGAAAGATCAACTGATGATATTCCACTCTAGAGGATCAAGTAGATTTTCATTTTGAAACACAGATCTGTACCACAGTTCAGTGACCTTCCTCTTGAGTATAAGCTACAGACTTGTGTTCCCATCTACACCAAGATTTAAAAAGTTTTGAGTGCTGACAAAAATTGAGGATAAAAAAAATTATTTTCTAACACAAACAGCTTTATGACCTAGGAAGACCAAAGCAAGTACCAAAGCCTGTAAATGCTTCTATCCAATATTCAGTACGCAGTCCTTGTCACCAAGTTTCAAGACCTTTTATCTGATACACAGCTGTTTTGTACCACATATTCAAGACTTTAAACACTTCTGGCCAAGAGACCTTTTAAATATGAGTGCCAGTCAAACAAATGACAGTCAACCACCTTGTGAGACTCTCATCCTCTGTTCTTAAACTGAGACAGCTACAGAATCTCTCCAAAGGGTGAGTAGGACACAGCCTCGTATTATAGACACTGTCAGGAATTTTGGGCTTCTGTCCCTCATTATTATTAATATCAATATCACGTTAGTATCAAGAGAATTGCAGTCTGTCCTGGTCCCTGCTATCCTATGCAATATCTTTGCAACAAAACAACATTTGTAAAACAGGGATCTCAGAGCAATAACCACCAAGCCCTTTTTTGTTACTTAAAATTTTAAAAACTGCTAACTACCTATTTTTCACCTGTTCAGTATCAACTCCTGAACTTGCTATTCTTAATTCCTAAAACTGAACTGTCCTCATTTCCACAGGGGAAGAAAGATCCATCTGATGAACCTGAACTGTATAAAGGTGCTGCCACTGACCTGCTGTATTCAAGTTTTTTATACTACAGTATCATCAGTACAGCACCATCTCAGTTTCTCCTCTACTGCACTGTGTTCTGTGCGATTGTTACAAACTTCAGCTGTTAAAGAGCAAAAAGCATTTTATGTGCCTCTCTGCTGATAAAGAGTTAAACGTCCTCTTTAAAGGCAAGACTCCTCTCAACACACTTTTACAGTGCTTGGTCTATTTAAAGAATCTTGGCATGATTCTTGCTGGAGGCCAATGACTCCACCAAAGCCAGGGTTCAACACATTAAAAACAAGTAAAGTCCACCACCATCCAAGGGCTCTGGGTTAGTCCACACAGTGTTGGCACCAAACCCTGGCCATACTGTCCAGCAGCAGCTCAAGGCTCCAGCAGTTGTGAGATGTGAGAAAAGGTTTCACCAAAAAACTCACAAGGGTGCCCTGAACTGTTTTACTTCCTACGATCAGTTATTACATGTTTTGCTACCAAAATTCTGGCTTCCTCTTGTGTCTTGCAATGAAGTTGGCTGTTCACTGCAGAGATGAGAACAGGAAAGACTGCCAATTAAAAAGACAGGGCATTGTAGCTGATACACAGCTGTTTTGTTTGTCCACATCTTTTTCTTCTGCCCACATCTCACCATCTTCAATCAAGCCTCGCATTGCTGGGCTCTGGGCATTTCACTCGGATGAGACAAGCACCTGCGGTGAGCGTTGCCCTTGTAGAACCAGCCTTGACAGGCAGGAGTGGCTTCTTTTCCCAAAGTGCTGTCTTGAGTTGGAAAGGGAACAAGAGCGGCTCCAGAAAGCCAAAGTCACTTATGGAAATATTTTCAGACTGCCAACTGAAGAGTAAAGAGGATTTCAGGAATGCAGTTTGAGGTCATTCAGTTTTTATCTACTACACAAGCCACCCTGCCTGGTGGAGAACTAAGAAAGCCTCTCTCCCTAGCAACAAGTCATGTTGTACATGCTGCTCATTCAGCTGCAAATACGGCTTTTATCCCAGAGGTAATGGACTTAGAGAAGGCTATTCTTAAGCACTAATAAGCTAAAAGAACTCAATTATTTTAATTTCAAGACTAACGAGGCTCTCTTGTGAGCTATTCATTTTGCTACTTCAGAAGCCATGTGCGCTTGTACCACATCCAATAAATAAAAGGAAGAAAAAAGTCATCATGATGGGGCCCTTTTAATGGACAAAGGCCTCCTACTGTGCTAAAATGCCCTTTAAACAGGAAAAGAGGAAGATCATCAAAAATCCCGTCACCAACACAAAGGTCAAACTATATACAAAAACTATTATCACAAAACTGCTTATCATCCCTAATTGTTTGGAAATTTTTACAGTATTTAGAGGGAGTATTTACTAGGGAACACACTTGAATGCTGGTTTTCTCAGGCCACTCGATACTGACCCGATCAAGATTAGTCTAATGCACAAGTGCTCCTATCTGACAAGATCAAGAGATTATACGAGATTACAAGGAACAGGACCACTGTTAACAGCTTGTCACCTTCACTTTGGGAAAGGAGTCCTTGTGAAGGCTATCCACCTTATCTTCCTCTGTGGCCACCCAAGACTGACTGCCACAAGCCTCCAATCACACCTTTAAAACCTTAAAGCACGCAAGGGGGTTGCTAACCACTGGAGGACAAAGTTATTTCTGGTGTTTGAAAGCAAGGTGGAAGACAGCTTCTATTTTGTGTGGGAAACAAAACCCTATTATTTTGTCAACATCTAGCCACTTTCCATATTTTATTATTGCTCCTTCTACCTAATAAATACATTTAATTCTTGGCTAAGTCAGATAGTGATGATATGGTCTCTGCTGCTGCTAAACCTTGATAATGTTTTAGTGAAAGCATGAAACAAACACAGGGAAAAACACCAAGAAAATTAAGACACTGTTACTCAGTGCTGCACCTCATGGTACTGACATCAAAATATAACTTCCATTTCCCAAGTGTCTGCTATTTGATTTGCACTGCTCTAACTCTGTCTGGCTGTTCCTCATATAATGCCAGCCAAGCACACAACACAAAGCATCCCTCTAAGTCCCTCCTCTCTCTGCCAATACGACAGAGTGGATCTCTGAATCTAATTTAGTTTCCTGCTAGCTCAGTCATGACACCTGAAATCCTTCAGCCACCCTTTTTTTTTCCTCATGGCTGTTTACACCACACAGATGTGAGTCTGTAAAAGATGCCTGCACAGACTAGAGAGCAGAGTGATGGCCAGAGGTAGCAATGTTCCACCACTCCATCTCACCTCCACTGCTTCACAGATTCCTGGAAAACTTTTTCCACCATTTTTGCTTCATCTCATTCCCACTCCCATCAGTTTTTCAACAAAACAAACTACAATAAAATCCTTTGCAAAGGCTTCAGATTCTGATCACTGTCACTATTTTCAGAAATGTACATCTTACTAGGAAAAAAGTAAAAAGGGTATTCAAGTGTCCAAAACATTGTCCTCCAAGTGCAAGTCATTGCTGAAGCTCAACCTCTGTCTGCTAGCCAGTGTGGCGGACAGCTCAGCAGACAGTATTTTCTAGTTCAGTTTTGCAGAATCTTGCTACAATACAGAATAATTTACATATGCTCATATGCCTTCTTCAAATCAAGATTTTTTTTTCATCATTAATGGCTTATTGACTCATTTTAATTATTTGCTGCAGCATCAGGTCTGAGATGATAAAGGAGTGAACTGTAGTTTTAGGCAACTTGTCCCCAAAAGAAGCTTCATTTTTCATATAGTCAGTGTATCCATCTGAACACTGAAAACTCATCAACCATGCCTCCACAAGTTTAACCCAAGTTTTATTTGCACATTCAGATAAATAATTTTAAGTAAGCAAATGGCAATCTGACTCCCAGTCTAAATGCACCAGCTACTGAGTCAGTGTAAACAGAGTAAAAATGAGTATTGGGGGGGGGAATAAAATATCAACCTTTGGTGTGCAGTAGAAAGGGAAGCAAAATCAAAAACAGCTTATAAAACACAGCAGTTACCTGCTGAAATTTATCTGGCAAAACCAACAGTCACCCCACAGTCAGCAAACTGTGAGCAATAGCTGAAATCTACAGTCTTATCTCAGGTTACCTGGCCAGAAGTTACCTGACCTGGACAATCGCCTGCACTGCCTCTTCACAGGGCAGTTGGTCACACAGAAGAATGCTCCCCTCATTTTTAAGACTTTCTTCCCATCGCTTCTGTGTTATATTAGGAATCCTGCCATGAGCCTCATCACCACAATCAAGGACATCCCTTCTACTCCAGCGAGCTCCACTTTATACTCAGGATGATGAACGGTGACAGTCATCTTTAATTTATTGGGACTGTTATTCTCTTGATCCGAAACTGTGGGGAGCTGTCACCTGCTCAATCATTTTCTGTGCTTAATGATACAGGACAAAGAAGATACTGCCAAAAAATTCACTCAGGAGTTAGTAAAAAAAACCCCAGTGGTTTATGGTTTGATAAAATGAATCTGTAAAATTCAACAGGGGATCATATATTCCTTACAGAAGTGTTTGGAGGTCACTAAACATTTCAGTATTTCAGAGAAACCTCCAGTATACAACAATAGTGAAATTTCTGGTTTTCCCTTTTCATTTTAAGTAATAGACAACATTTCCATAAAGGTTATGAAGAATTTTAAGTTTAGAATAAACAGTTAATAAATTTGAATGTTAATATAATTTGCTTCTCTCTTTAAGCATGAAGCAGCTCTCAGTTTCCCAATCTGATAAAATAGCACAATATTTGCCTACACAAAAATAATGAAAAAGTCCTGTGACCAAAGGTGGTAAGAAGCCTCTAGAAAACAAAAAGTGGGCAGATTTCTGCACCAAACATGTCAGCATCCCAAAGTCACATCCCTCTTACTTCAGCACCATGTGAAAGGCATTTTTGCACAATGCTAATTATTCTCTGTACATGCCCAGCTGGTAAAACCTACAGTAACTAAACACCCAGCAGCCTCTAATATCACAGTGCTAGTATCTAAAAAAAAGCACGCACATGAGAAGAGGACCATTTTCATTTATGACTTAAACGAGGACTGGAAGAGCACATATTTCCACAGATGATTAGATATATTTGGCAAAGAAAGGGATGTGGCACTGCTCCATTACACAAACGTGATTTTTCCCAGTCCGTTCAGTTCATATGATACTGGAGGGGTCAGTCACTCAGCCACCAATAAACTTAGGAGGCAAAACCAGAGCAGATGGAGCTGAGCTGCCTGGGCCTCACCTGTTGTTAAGTGACTGCATTAATCCCAGTATTATTATGCAATTCCTACAGATGTCATCTCTTAGGAAAACACTTAACATAATTGCCCATGTGCAAACACTTGATACACATAATATTGCACTGTGTCACCAGCTCCCTACAAGTCACGGACAGTGTATAAGGTCCAATGTAACTTACCATTACACTCTGCAGTAAAAATCACTTCTAGTCTCAGGAAGTTATAAAAAAAGTCCTTCCTTTTTTACTTGCCCACAGCTGAAGGTAAAGGGCTCTTCCTCATTTATTTCAAAACAGGGCAGTTAGAGGCTCTTGCAAGAAATTAGAAATGACAACATTACAGTAAGTTCTCATGTCAGTTTACCCCACACAAAGCTTATGGTTCTCTCCTGCAGTTCAATGAAGTAAGTAATGCAGACTGAAAAAATTATCATCATACAGAAAAATGTCCTAACGAAGAGCTACAAAATTTCAAAAGCAGATTCGCAGATTCCTACCAGCTGTGCTTATATTCCATTTACTGCTAATATATAGATAATACTAAAGCCCTCTTACTTGTCCTTAAAAACGGTTACAGCTCTCCTCACAGGTCACTGGCATGGACCTGTCACCACCCCCAACCACGCCACAACCTTCAGACACCATGCTGTGGAAAAGGGCATTATCCCAAAGCACCAGCTCACCCCACTCCTACTCCCCAGCTCTGGCATGCTTTCACCAACCCCTTAGGGACACACAACACCAAGACATGGACAAAGCACACCCAAGCTCTACACACACTCAGATCTGTGTGTTCCTAATCAAGTTGTGACAGGCCATTTCCACCTTGGAGATATCCTGGGTAGTAAAAGCCAGTCTGCAATGAATAGTCACCGTTTTCCTGGAGTCTTTGTATGACACTCTCCCCATTCTCTGCACGCACAGGGAGCTCAGCCCTCTTTGTCCCTGACAAGACACTCCATGGGTTTAAAGAACACTTTTCTTATAGGAAGCTAACTCTGCAGTATCCCCAAGTTCCTTGTGAACAGAAAATCTCATCCCTCCACTCATTTTCACAGGACTGGTCAGGTTGCTCATGCATGCAAGTGCTGAATGCATGAAACTTTTCATCCCTTCTTCTGAATCCATGTTTTCTCTATTTTCCACTAAAAGGCAGACCCTGAGCAGACAACAAAAAAAGTAATTCCCAGAACTTACTATAAAACACTACTAAAAAAAGGTGGTGGTGGAGGGGAAGATATATTAGTCTGTCTTGCTAAAGACAGAGCCTAGCATTTGCAATTACAATCTTGGCCTAAGTTAAAAATCAGTGTCTCTGATTTTTATGTATTATTTTTATATATAATACTGGTGACTTAAACTGCCTATTTTTTCCTATGTATGCAGCTGTTTTGAAAATGTCTTACCTTATTTAAGACAGTTCTACTAGCATACTTCTTCAGGCCTCTGGCAGAGTCCACGGCTTTGTCTTAGACAAAAATCAGTTCCACACACAGCGCACAGAAGTGTTAAAGACTTAACCCACAAACTAAATTAGCGATCATCAATTCCATTTAATTCTTTTTTCAATATTCTACGAGCCTCCCACAAATGGTGCCTGTATGTTTTCAAACTATTATAAACAATTGAATCTTCTTCTCAAATCACGTTAAAAATATTACCTTTACCTGCTTTTACTCCTATTTTGAAATGTTTTTTAAGTTATAAAGTGTTTATTAAATTATCCATACACTAAAATTAACTGTGGCTCACTGAAAATATCTGAAAACCCCAAACTCAGGCTTTTTCTTTGGGGATACTAAATTTCTCCCCACAGAAGACCACACAAGCCTTCATAAATTTTGCAAGCCACACCATAGGTAACACTTGCTGAAACTAAAGTCCAGACACTCTCCTGTTCATTGATACTTGTCATGTTAGGTAGGGCAGAAGGTCATTTAAGGAGAACATTTGTCAAGGTCTACTACCTTAGGCTTCCTGCCCTGCCCTCCCCCAAGACACCAGAATCACTTTTTTCCCTTACAAACATTCCCAGTAACCTCCAACCCTTAAGCTTTTTTTGGCACTTCATCTTTCCACTCCATTTAACCAACACAAGGGTGGGAAGAATACGAAAGGACAGTGTCACCTGGAGTAACGCTATGGCAAAACACAGTTACATCCTGAGCTTTGCATTGGAGTGCAGAATGCAAAATGGGACTTGTCACCCCAGCTAAGTGTCAAAGGCATTGAAGTGTCAGCCACTGAGGATAAACACAGGCATACATGGAGGACTCACACTCACCTGAAGCACACAACTTTCCAATGGTTATTCCTCCTTAATGACCAAACCAGCTCTGAAGGAGGAGTACACACTTGAATCACAACTAATTGCTTTGAGGAAAGAAAGGAGAAGTGCTCAGGCCTGAACACTGGTCACTACAGACTCTTGAGCACAGCAAGGTCAGTGTCAAACCCGTACCATCAGCAGATCAGTGTATCCTACAGTATGCTTTGGGCTGCCCTGCATGACAGAGGTGCTGCCTGAGAACCCAGTCATCAGGAGAACTTGTGCAACAGCTGCACCGCACTGCTCACCCAACTCAGAGCAAACAGCTTGCCAGCAGGGAAGCGAAGAAAGTCAGCTGTCTAAATAATTATCCCTGGCAAAGTCAGTAACTTACACCTGATTTTCCTGATTCACAAGCAATTGTCTCCTGCAGCCAAAGCTGCTCCTCCTGCTTGTCAGCAAACTGTCTCTGCCCCTTTACTGGTGTGCAGGAAAAGCTGTAGTGATCTATTCTGACATTCCTCCCCACCACTCCTACTTGTATCTCTGTATCACTTAAACAAAACCCATTCCCTTCCTGTAAACGTGTTTTTTAGAAATGCACATGCAGAAATCCAGAGAAAACCTGCCACAATTGACACTGTCAGGCCCATGCTGCTGCTCAGCAAGTTGTCTCAACCATTACGTTTCATCCCTCCAGCTACAACTACTTATTGCCCAACTAAATAAAAAAGGAGAAAAAAACCAAACCAAAATATCCCCATAACAAAACAAAAAACAACCCTCACAAACAAACCTAGAAGAGTCTCTTCTCAGCTCACTCGGGTTTGTGCCAATAAAAACTTGCCCAGGCACCTATTTCAGTGCTGTCTTCTAAACTGAGGAGTCCTATGGAAGCATCCCCTCTTGGCAAGTAACATCAGGGTCTGTTCTGAACCATTTATGGCATTATTTCTGACAGGAGTCTAGAATCAGGATTATTGTGTATCATTCTACTGTCAACCTTACTGGCTTTTATCAGATTTTGGAGTTTTGTTGTTGGTTTGGGTTGTTTTTATTTTAAAAAACCAAGCAAACAAACAAAAAAAAGGCAGCCAGCCAGGATCCACTTCTATAACAGGATTTAAGGTATTTCTCAATAACACTACTTTCACTGCTACAACCTGAATAGCCTTAAACCAAAAAGAGAGCAAAAGAACCAATGATTAAATGCTTAAACAAACATTTATGCAGATGAAACTGTATCTAGTGTCATTAAAGGGACATCTGTTGCATGTCAGGGGGAAAAAAAGTAAATTTAACTCTCAAACTGTTATAATATTCTTAAGTCCCCAAGTGACACCAAGCAAAGCACTTAAATGTACCCTCTGTTTGTGTAAATAATGGTGCTGTTACAACCCGTTACAGCAACCCCACCTTTTTCCCCCCCCTCACAGTGCTGCAAAAGAACTAGAGACACTGCCAAGCAACACTGCAAGAGTCATTACAGGATACAAGGCTTGAGCAAAAAGTCTGCAGTGAAGAAAAGCTGGGATACCTGAAAAAAACAACACACCTTGCAGTAGCAGAGGCAATGGTGCTTTACCTGCTTTAACACTGTCACAGAGATGGTCCACAGCTTCCACCCCCGAAAAGAACACATGTGAGATGCAGATACACGGTCTGCATGAGTGTACCTATCCAAAACTCTCACTGCTTGGTCTTCACCTTTGTTTTTATGCCAACAATCAAGGCCAAAGCCCAAAGCTTGCTTCTTACCTACCTGGTTCCTAGAGCCTCTGTCCTAAAATTATTTCTAATCTTTTTTACCAGGTTGTACATGTAAAATGGTTTGCCCCAAAAATTTTGGTTTCCTTAGAAAGAGCTCATAAAAAGACATAGGATTCATTTTGAAACTAACACAAATGCGGAGCTTCAGAGCATCATGCACGATCACTTATGCTTCAGACAGGAAGTCAAAAGACTCATCTCCAACACTCTTCCATTGAAACACTACCTTCTGCATTTTCCTTTCAGGCACTCTTTAACATGATAGCTATCCTCTTGGAGAAGTACAGCTTCGTGACACCTCAGGCCCAAAATCCACCCAGTCCGACCTCAGCAACCCTTCCTGAAATCTTCCTTCTCCTCTCCTCCAAATGTTGCCCTGAAGAAGGAAGGCAATAATGGCATTCCCTGCTCCTGGTGACACTGCTACTTTTTGAGAGACATGCAGCAATTTATGAGGGCTTCCCAAAATTTCACACAAATAATTGTACCCCTTAGGAAATCTCTTTCTGAAATGACTCAGGTAGAGCAAACCCTACTTCAGTGATACATCACCTTCTGGGTCAAGTGAGAAGACTGTCTTGTAGTAATTACTCTTGCAGACATCTTTCTTTCCTCTCCCAAGCCTGACCATTTTATCTCTCAAAGCAGATCATCACAGTTTTCCTCTCCAGAGGGACTTTCTACCACCTTGTTCCTGCTGGGCACATAGTGACTGGATTATTAACTGTGTAAGCAGTTAATTAGAAATCTATCATTGAACCTTCTTGCCGACTGCACATGCATTAGCAAACTACACAATGTGCAGCAGTTCTTTTCTGGATAGTACCTATTATTCACAGTCACCCTACATAAAAAGCCTTTATGCTCCTCCTGGATGTTTGCAATGCATTGGGGACCTGCTGGACACAGCTCACTGAGGAACTGGCAGGGGGATTGCCTTTAGCTGGTCTCATTCTTCAGCAGCCATTTGTCCCATTGCTGGCATTACCACCAATTTGAGAGAAGCATGGGCATTGTTCTAAAATCTCATTTTACACTCTGGTTTGTTTAACAGTAATTTTCTATTGTGAAGCGTTAATTTAAGTGTCTACACACTGAGATTTAGAGACCATTCTGCAAAAAAGCCTTTTTGTCCCTGTGTCATCCACAGAGCATATCTTCATGAGCTCTACTGTGAGCTGCCTAAGATTTTAAAAACAATAGTGGCTGAAGCCTTTTATGAAAAAAACACTACGAGCCAAATACTGAACCTAATGCTATTTGCAGATGCACACTGTGCTCACAAGATGAGCCAAGCAGAATAATGCAAGCAAATAATTATCCTCTGAAGAAAACAGGGAATGTGAAGAATGGTGGTTAACAAATGAAAATTCTGCCAGTTCTTTAGGTCTGGAAGTTCAGCTCTTCCCCCCCACACCTGCTGTGAAACCCTGGTGCAGTTCTCTAGCTACTCATTTAACATGCTCTTCCCTTGATCTCTGGTTACATTCCTTGAGCCTACACAGCACAGCTAAATTTTCTCATCCAGCCCTCTCTAACCACTTCACCCTTCTCTGCCAAGGTCAGATGCTTATGTTCATGTCCAAACTCCCACAGCATCACATTCAAGCCTCTGATCTGAAAAAGCCTGCGCAGCTCTGCATGCACATATTTAACCTCTCTCTGAAATTACCCCTGCTTGCACCTCTTGATGCTGCCAACTCAAATTAGACTCTTCAAGCTACAAAAATCAACTTGACTAGCTCACATTTGAGCTACCATATCCACAAAGCACTTTTATTGCTGGAATCACAGTACTGGGCAGCACCTCTGCTGTCTTTCCACCAGTACTACCATTGCAGCAGCATAGAGATGGCAGGACAGGGGTGAAAGAAATCCATCACCCATGTCCTGCAGATGGTCTAAGTCCTGATACATGGATGCCACCAGAGAAAGCCAAGTGTGAACAATAATTAGGGGCCTTTCACCCTTGCCGGTCTCATATTTCCCCAGCTTCGCTCCTCTCCCAAAGCACAGTGCAACAGGACAGAGAGGGAAAGGAGCAGACAAGTACATAAACTTGCTCTTCAACAGGTACTGCTGGGGTTGTAACAGAGACCTTGCACTACTCAGTTACACCTGGAGGCAGCAAATTGAGCAGGACCCCTGGCAGTGCAAGATACTGCGAGGTACATCTGTAGTGCAGACTCCATGTGCAACACTGCTTTTGCTAGGACAAAATTGCTTCAAGTCAAAGAATAAGAGCACACACATGCAGCTATTCTGAATATTACACTGGCATTTTCAGCAGGAGACAACCATAAGAAGTCCCAATGTTGTCACCTTTTGGGATACCAATAATAGCAGCGAGAATCTAACTGAGCAGACCTTCTTTTTGTTTAATTAAACATTTCAATAGAAAAACTACCCTACTTATGTAGGAGTTTTCATAGTGGAAAAGTCCAAGAATACAGCTGCATTGTGAATGTGAGCCAAGAATGGAGATCTTGGTTTTGTGTTTTTGTCATGTCAGTTTAACAGCTTAATTAGCTCAATTTACAGTGTTAAATTCTCTCAGATTGAGAAATTAAATCAGCCTTTTATACATTCAGAGCAGTAGATGAGTTTTCTTTGCTCAGTTAATTGGATACTTCTTTCCACTGTAGCAAAGGGACACCAAAATAATCACTGTGTTTACTAAACCAGCTATTACAGTAAAGAGGTTAAAATAAATACCATCAGGCATACTTGGTTGTTTTTAAAATTGCTTGTAGTCTGTTACTTGCAATCACAAACAGGCCTTGTGAGAAACACCACCTAAAACCAAGGGTCATAAAGACAAGTCTGGGTTTTCATACTTGAAACTCACAAGTACCTTGGAAAATGCAAGGCTCCTGCTTGCAGAGGAAAAGTAAGAAGGACCTGGGCCCTAACTTCCCAATGAGGACTGATCCACAGGCACCAGTGATAGCACTGACATTTGTTAGACTGAAGTCTTTATTGCAACAAGTGTTTTCACAGAAATTGGAGACTACTTTAAGGAAAAAAAGCTCATCATTTTCTCTCTAGCATATCCTCAACATCAGCTATATCAATCCTTGTCTCCAACTGGCTCAGAACAGCTTGATTAGTCATAAAATACTTTACCTCCACCTTGGTATGAGCCAGAGGGCAGAAATTTACCTTATGCACTTCTTCTTACTGTCACATTATAAAATACAGAGGATTTGTTTTCCTCTGTAGCCTCCACCTCAGCTTAAGTTAACCTATTTAAAAATGAGGCAAATGGCCAGAAAATTAAAAGCCAGAAACCTTCAGTACATCAAAAAAGCTGACACAGAGGATTTGTATGTTTTATTTTTCAGCTACAACTTGTATTTCTTTATCGCAAATAGTGCTGGTTATATAAATGACATTATATAAATACAGAAAGAAAATGAGGAAACACACCTGGAATAACAATCAAACCCATGAAGCAAAAGGAAAAAGATCTTCTGTTGATCCAAAGGTAGTTAAACGCAACATATGTTTTACAGCCTAGACTGTGAATGAAATCTAACACTAGGCTGCTTCTAAACTAATCTGTGAACTCTCATGCCAACAACATACCTTCAGGACCCCACTATTACATATCTTGCTAAGCCTCATCACCATGTACCTTTTCACTCCAGGAAAAATACTTGACCGAGAGTTTGGATACTGCATGGAATTTAACACAACTTCATTAAAGGAAATGAAGCTGGTTTGATGCTCCTGAGAGTGATCTGGCATTCCTCAGAGGCACAAACAAGGTTACAGCACAGTAAACCACATATTGCTACATCTCCTTTTCTCTTCCAACACCTCTATATGACTCATCCAAGATGCCAGTGTCTCTGCTCTTAAACACCTGTGTAAGGAACTGTGAAAACAAATTGCTCTCAGTCTGCCTTTTCTCTTTTTTCCATGTATTAACAGGAGCTGTAACATATCAATCACACTAAATTCTCATGAGATGTTTTCTCAAAAGCCTGCTCTAGGGAATATTTTGCCTGTTGGAAGGGATTACTTCTGTAACATGTAAAAGTTAGTTTATATAGCGCATCACCTGACTTACAGGAACCTACATCATTACATTGGATTCAAGAGTATGCAGATTAAGACGTAATACTGCATTCAACAAAAGATGTCAAGGAAAGCTGTGAAGCTCACTTCAAGATACTCCACAGTTAGTGATTCTGTATTAGAAATGAAAGGTTTTATAACAAAGTTTACTGAGCAACAGCTTCATTTGCTGAAAAAAATATCCCGAGAAACACAAGATATGAATAATTTGCTAAATACACTTTCAGCATGCAAAGGCTAAACATATTCTCAGTAATTGCTGGTGCACAATGGAATAGGCATCACTTTTAAGGCTGGGGAAAATATGGCATCTTAACGCTAGACAGTATGTGGCAAATAACTAATAAGGATGACAAACTGAGGTTTTTAACAATAACCTTTTTCCATAAAAATACTAAACCTCTTCTTCAGATGCAGAGCATTATTTAGTGTTTGAGTGAGAAAAAGGCAAAGAAGGAAAAAAAAACCCTGCAAGACACACTCATTCTCAGTGGGCTGCAAAACATGTAAATAACTCCTTATTTTTTTCAAGCCACTAACTTTTTTTATTTTTAATCTTGCTAGAGTGTTTGTGACTTCTAAAATCAGTTGTTAAGGTACTAAATCTCTGACTAAAGAGACAAGAAAAGGAGCTGGTCCTCACCAAAGACAAATGGGCAGCCTAAGGGGTGGCTTTAGTGTTCCTCATAGGGTAAAGACAGAAACACGCTAATTACTCTAATTGATATAGGATCATGGCATACAGACTTTTAATTGCTCCCCATCCTTCACCTGTCTAGCAGTATTACAAGGCTGAGTCATCTCTCCCATCTAAAGGAAGCCTCTGCTTATGGGAAGCAAGGATAACTTCACTTTGACACAGGAGACATGGAAACACAAAAGGAAAAAGGGCAGGAGAGTAGTACTAAAACAGAGCTGAAACCTATGGATGAGGTGACAAAAGGCGGTGCTGCTGAGCCATCACACAAGTGAGATCCCCACTGCACTCTGGCACATGCATATATAGTGCCTTACTAAAGCATCAGCTCATACACCTAAATCACAGCCTTGTGTCTGTTTTCTATCACCTGCAGGACCAGATCCCTACACCAGTGCTCCGTTTATGTCAACCAGCTTCCAAAACACATGCCTGTGTCTACGGAAGTCCTAAGTACTCCTCAATTGCTTGTGGTTGTTATTCAAGAGTAAAAGAGTGGAAACTGCAATTACTCACTCAAAGCAGGAGCTCTTTGTGGGTAGCTGCATAGACTTTTAATGGGTTTTATTCTGCAGTCCAAGCAGTAACAGAAAGTTTTTGTTAGCTCGACTTCTGTGCTGTAAGCCTCCTGAAAAGGATGTCCCTCCAGCATTAGAAGTTAATTTAGCTGCTTCTGTTAACCATTCAACCCTTGGCCTCCCTTCTGAGGCTGCCAACACGAATACCACCTGTGAAGGCCATTCTCATAAACTTGTTCTGTATGAAGGGATTTGAAATGTCTGGCTCAGCTCATCAGGGAACACGTGGCAGCCCAAAGGCTCCAATAACCAAGACACTAAGAAAGGGGTTTTTTGTCCACAGTGTTTATGGTACATAGCACATCTTCACCATGTTGCTGTGTTTGAACTTGCATAGGATCTGTGTCATTTTTCATGTGATGAGCCTAACCTCACACAGAAGAGCATTTGTTCAGTCCAGCTGAATCAAGCTGAAGTCAATGGACTAGTACAAATGCTGCTAAAAATTATTGCTAGACTCAGTTCTCAGTTACTACAGCAGCATTGTTAAGTCACTTAGCAATATGCAAGGAAATAAGCAAGCACACCCAGGATTTCTTTATACGTGGGCATTACGGGTGGCCTACACAAGATAATGGAACCAACTGAACTTTTCCACATGTCAAAAGTTCTCTTAATACTATGTGCTAAGCTAGAAGCTATCAGCAGCAGCTCCAGGTTATGAGTTGATCAAATGTTACTGAATTTTACCTGTCAGGCTTCAAAACAAGACATCCATATCTATTCATTACCTCTGGTGTTTGCCCTTAAACAAAACAAACGTGCCACATAGCCTCTGCTGCCCAAATTAATGGAGTGTGAAAAAAGAATTAACTTTTATAATGGTTAAGGTTCCACACAGGCTTGAAAGATAAAGTATTAAATTTACTTAAAGATTAATTTGGAGATTGATTTTCATAAAATTTCACATTACAGCCTCACATGTGCTGTGCAGCAGTATTCAGGTTAGTTACTTCACTGCTGCCATCAAGCAAGGAAAGCTAAAGAGAAACATCTAGAGCAGACTACTGCTGTCTGATTAAACAAGGTAAAAGGCATTGCACTGCAGTGGAGTTCATAACACAAAACCACTGACACAATTAGGAATTTAGATCAGCACCTTTCAGACAAGAAGGCAGTGGTAAGAAGACAATCAATAAAAACCAACCAACAAACATAATATCAGGCACATTTTTTAACCAACAGCATCCTGATGCCATCCTTACTCCTCTCCACACAACTTCTTTAACCTGTTACACATACATTCATCAGCATCCACCAGAAATGCACTTTTCACCTGGCAGTCAGTAGAGAAAAGGTGGCAGACGGCATCTCCCCTTGCTTCTCTGTCCCAAACCCTGGCATGAGCCAAAAACAGGGAGGAAAGGAAGGAGGGAAAGATGGTGTAAGCATAAAAAGACTCAACACAGATAAAGACCGGGCAACCTGACCACCATAGAAAAGCAGCTCTGTATCATGGAGTAGTTTCTTACATTTAGAAATACTGTTCATCCATGAAATGCAGTGAAGCACGTTAAGAGCTGAACTTCAGAGTTGGCAAGCTGTTACAAACCAGCCAGTTCCCTGGTCCCATGAACTGAAAGGCGGGGGCAAGTTCTCTGAACATTTGGACTAAGGAGATGCACTGGCCGCCAAGAACTGAAATTAAGCTGTTGGCTAGTTTAAATCTTATTAGAGCGCCTCTCCTTTTCAATCTAACAGCAGGTGTTGGCCGAGTCTAACTGTACACACAGTTGATACAACACATGGTAGCACACTTGAGAGCTTTAGCTCTGAATGCACACATGGGTCAATGGTGCTAGCATTTGCCATCAGTGCCACGAGGCATTTTTGCTTTGTTCTATTACAAAAATATTTACTGAAACTAATTTCCCAGTTTGAATTGATTAAAGATACAGAAGTCTGGGAATGAGTACTCATTGTTCCCAAATGGCTTTGAAGGAGGACCTGGGGCTGTACCGCCTGCCACACAAACAGGCAGACGCAGCTGGGACCATCTTTTCTTTACCATCCTGACTTTTTGAGTTTGGTTATAACAACAAAAAAGTCCCAGTAGAATGCACAAGTTCAAACACCACAAAATGTTCACATTTCCCACCTACAAAACTGTCTTAACTCAGTGAATTTTGAGCTTCAGTCATTGGACTGCTTTTCTGAAGCCTAAGAAGAGACTAGATGGGTCCTCAACTTTGTACAGCATCAAGGCCCACTGTTGTTTTTGTCTTGGGGCAGGTGTGAGTCAAAATGCATTAAAGAGGCTGGTCACAGAAAACGCTTACCAACTTTTAGTTTTAGTTTAAACTGAAGATATAATCAGGCACCTGGGAACTGCTGGGGGCATGGGGAGTAGGAAGGTAATCATTTAAGCTGTTATTTTCCAAGTCGTCAAATGGGATGGAGACACTGAACCATGTTAGAGAGCAACAACCATACAGCTGGCCCTTTATAAATGTTACACACACTGGGAGAGGAGAGGGGAAAAGTCACTTTACCAGCCAATGTATTCAGAGGCAAAAGAAAACCCATGGGAAGTGGGAGCCAGAGCTGCATCTGAAGAGAAGAGCAGCAATGCAAGAAGAACAAAGACTGCACCTGAGAACTGTATTGAAAATTCAGTCAAGTTCAAGGAGAATGAAAAGCTACAAGCCCTCAGGAATCAAGCGTGCACAGATTTTAAACAAATTGGTATAATTGCAGGATAGAGAAGTTTGCAGATGTTGCCAGTACAGTCACAGCAATGACACAACTGCTGCATGCAAAGCTGACCTTAAAAGAGACACTGAACACTGCTTGCACTGCATTGAAACCTAAAAACCATCTTCACAGGGGAACTGAATTACCAACTGCATAATCTGGGGCAAAGCACACAACAAGAACTTCCTGATTTTGGCACAGAACCCATAGCTTTGCAGAGTGTTTAGTGACCCTCCTGTAATTAATGTGGCAGCTGATGCTGGAGGAGAAACCTTTTTTCTTCCTGTGTAAATTTTTAAGACTCCTACTGGGCCATGCTCAAGAACTCAGAAGTTTTTTAAAGAAACAAAAGCAACTACTGAAAATTCAAGTTCACATTTTTGGTCTGAAAGAGGCAGAAAAGGGGATTAAGGCTGGAATTTGATCACGTTCAAATTGAGTACCTCAGCGATAGACCTCGTGGCTATTTGTCTCAGGCTGAGAACAGTCCTGTGAATTTGAGAAACCCTTCCCCAGCAGCAGAATAATGGCACTAGAAACCCCTTGCTTTCAAATAAACCTATCCTTATCACACTAATCTCTCACGTACAAAATTCCCATGGGTATCTACTGACCTTTGAAAACACTCACATAAGTCATTGCATGAAAAAAATGTCTTCAAGCAAGCTACTGAAACCTGCAGCAGTAAATGGCTTGGACACTTAAAAAGGCACAGAAGTATTAGAAATAACATAAACTTTCTACTGCATGTAAAAGCTAAGAGCTATCCTTAATAACCACCCCTGTATTCCAGAAATTTCACTGCTTTACTTGCAAAAGCCTTCTTATACATACACTTGAGAAGTCATTCCCTGAAAACCCATAAAAAGGGCCCAATCAGTTTGGGGGCTTTCATTTCACTTTCTGCACAGAACAGCCATCTCTGCAGCCATTCACTACATGAGCAAGACCAGGCTTTGGACTGCTTTGGCCTCTTGCCACACCTTGTCATACCTGTTTCTGTCTCAGACCAAAAAAAGCATAAAGCTCCACTACTCACAGCCAGACAAGACACAACTCTTCTTGCCTCACTCAGTCAGTGACACAGTTAAGCAGTTAAATTTTCTATTTGAAATATGTGAGACATTACATTCAGTGGATGGAGCTCAAGAGTGATCAGAAAGGAAAAAAATGCACTTGTCACAAATAGAAAGTTACACGGAGGCTTCTCTTCCTTAACTAAGCAGTTCAAAAAACAGGAAGTATCATTACACCAGGAACACGTGGCTAACACAAAATCTGTTTCCAGCCAGCATGACATGCAAAACTGCAGTGAGCAGTACCTCAGTGAGCTTACACAAAGTCAAAAGCCATGAAGGGAAGGAAAAGAAAGAAGAACTTGCACTTCAGATTCACTTTTTTAAAATACCTTCATCTAAAGTGTGTTGGACATCCTTCCATTCCACTGCATCTCATTCACATGAAGCACTTAAGGTGTGTTTTCGGATGGATTTTTTTGTGGAGGCTTTTTGGCTGTTTTTTAAGTTCCATATTCACCACCCTCAAAAAATGTATCCAATAGTCAACAGCCAAAAGCCTTGCTGATAAATCCTTTCATTCCTGGCAAACACCACTGCTGATGTCAAGAAAATCTATTTCATTTCATCCAAGATATTGAGTTGCTAGTGAAATTCCTGAGAAACACACTTTCTCTACCAGCCCCCCACATTTGTTGTGACACCTGCATAATTTCATTTGATTAAATCCTCCTTTACAGCTTGCAATAAGTTTGCATAGACAAGGGCTCACCTGGAAGCACATGTCCCTCCCAAAGCTGTTTCTTGTTGCCTAGACTAATAGCAAGTGTTTTGCCAACAAATGAAAAAAAATCATCATCAGTGGTTTGGTCACTCCTTGCTGTTTTCACATCAAGTCCCTAAATTTTCTTTGTGACAGGTGGAGTTTTGAGCCAGGCTTATGAAATCAAGCACGTAGAGACTCGGTGCTTCACCACCCTTCCTTCTCTCAGCAAGACTGAGAGAGCTGCTCTTACAAATCAAAGCAAAATCTACTGACAAGTTGTTTCATTTGCTATGCTGTTCTTCATTTTTATGTATTTACACAAAAGCTGGTTCTTGTTGCTTTTGAGAGACAAGTACCAGAGTGCACACTCTGATCTCCCTGACTGAAAATGCTCCAGGCAGTAAGCAGAGATGGCCATTTCTTGTGATGCAGTTCTAAAGTGCATGTACAATTAGGTTTTCGCCCTCCACACAGAAATGTTATCCATTCCCTTTTAACTTATAAAAAAGCATGATGCTCAATCTTTAATCATATTCAATACTAATACTGCAGGAGCTTCCCTACTGACAGGCGACATTTCAAATTATGTAATTATCATAATAATTTCTAGTTACATTCTTTAGAAGCTTTACCTTAATTTAAAAATCCACCTGTAATTTGTCAAGACTGCTATTCATTCTGTTAAATGAATTTATCTGCCCATTAAATTTTTATACAAATTGCACTGAATCTGGCAAGGGATGCAGAGAGAAGGGCTTCTACAAGTATGGCAGCCAGAAATGTCAAAGAAGGTGTACCCACCCAATAAACAACACTGGTAAACAGCCAGCAATGGATGAGGAGAAGGCTGAGGTACTCAACAAGTCCAAAGGAGGCCACCAAGATGGATTAGAGGGATAGAATTCCTGTGAGGAATGGCTGAGAGAGTTAGGTTTGTTCAGCCTGAAGAAACGAATGCTTCAGAGTAACCTAACTGCAGCCTTCCAGTACCTGAAGGGAGCCTACAAGAAAGATGGAGAGGGACTTCTTACAGGAGTGTGCAGTGACAGGACAAGGGAGAATGGCTTCAGAGTAGGCTCAGATTAGATGTTAGGAAAAAAATCTTTACTGTGAGAGTGGTGAGGCACTGGAACAGCTTGTCCAGAGAAGCTGTGGTTGCCCCATCCCTGAAAGTGTTCAAGACCAAGCTGGCTGGAGGTCTGAGCCACCTGGTCTAGGAGAAAGTGTGCCTGCCCACAGTGGGGGATTGAAACTAGATGATCTTCTAAGGTCCCTTCCAATCCAGGCCATTCTATGATTCATTCTATGATTTTGCCAGAAAGCAATACTTCCAAGTATATTCTGTTTGTACATCAGAGACTGTCTTTCCCTTACAAACAGTAATCTGTACTTAAGATTGCAGCTGTCAGTTACTTTCAGTCAAAGACCAATTCAAATGTCACATTCAAGATTCACAGTTTTCCTCTTCAACCTAAGATACCGTGAGCCACTGAATACTGGTTAACATTACTTAAGCCGAACAGTTAAGAGCTTAGTAAGATCTTGAGGATAAAAACTGCACAACAAAACGTTCAGGATGGGATACACACTGAAACAGCAGATCATTGCCTGCTTTCAGGCATACACCAAGTGTTTCCCAAAGGCTACTTCATAGTTCTTCAAGATAGCTCTACTTTACACACCTCGAATTCAAGTCCATAAACCAAGCTGAGTAACAACAGCATTAAATAGATGCCTAAACATAAAATGCTATTCAGACTGGATAGGTTTGCCCATTCTTGTTCATTTACAATCTAATACCAGTGATGCTCCACCAGTACAGGTTACTAAGCTTTTCTCCCACAAACTCACTTCCTCAGTAACAGCAGTGGAGTGAGACAGCAAAACTGCAACAAGGAGACAGTGCTTCAAGGCTCCCTTCTTTTGCCTACAAAGCCACAGAAAAAGCATGCTGGCTCACTGAGAAGGCACTGACTTCCTCCTCCCATGTTCAACTGAGACCATGTCAACCCCAACATAGCTGGAGAAGTTAGCTGTAAGAGAAGAAAGCAAGAAATGCATTTTCATGGGCTACATTTAAACAACAGCTGTACTGTGGAACAGGGAATGCTAAATTCTGGTTTCTTTCAGCTGCCCACATTTCAAGCTTGGAGAGCTGACCTTCAGATCTAGCATAATACTAGCTTTCTAAAGCACAAAACAGTGAAAAGAACTAAGAAAGCAAAATGCAGTGTCACTTCCAAGAAGGTAGCACAGAATTATCAGAAATCAAATTTTATTCCTTCACATGCTCTGCTCACTTACTTGTTAGTCTTTTTAATTAACTAAATTAACTTAATTATTGCTATCCATATCCACATATTCAGTAAACAAATGCCATTTTTGCCAGATCCTCAACGATATTTCAAGGATATCAGAGCAAAAGATAGATGCTATTCTCACTAATAAAACATTACCAGGGAAAGTTTCTTGTGTTTGATGATAAAGAATCCATGACAATGCTCTGACCTTGACTAGAAGACTAGCAGCTGTGTACTGCTTTTTTCTTCCATCGTTCTTCACCAGCTCTGTGTGCCTGTAGGCACAGGTTGCCAGAGACAATTCCCCACACTCATACTGAGAGTTAATGACTTTTAAATTTAATATTCTTGACACCATGAAGATGTACACATACTGACTAAAGCATATGTGGCAGCTATCTCTATTACTAGCAGGAAATGAGCATGCTTCAGGAATTCCAAAGCGTTTACTGATGGTTTAAACACAAAATGCTCCTTCTATTTATTCCCATTACACACAATCACTTGGAGAATAAAGTCTGACAGATCATAATATTTTGCTGAAATTCAATTCCATTCACATCTCCCTCATTTCAAGAACACAAACATCATGGCATAATTTCTGGTACAGACTGAAAACAGAACCCAAACCCAAATGTTAAGCAGACTGGTTACAAGTTCAGGACACTTGCTGAATTTGCACCAGAAACTGAATTCTGCTTTTCTCTAATTGACATTTAAGCTATGAACATAAGCTCACTGGCTTGGCTTGTCCTCTCCAGCTATAGTTCTTCCAGTTTCTATAAATATACATACACAAAGTGTGCAATTAGAACATTCCTCAGGAGGAGTAATCACCACTCTCTGCCTCCTTCCAAATACAATCAACCAGTAAGCAAAATAAAAACTACAATCCAATTTGAAACAAAACCTCATTAAATTTCTTCCATTATATTGTTGTCTAAAAGAATTATTGTACAATTGCACAGACTGTATGATCCAGTAGTGAACAAACAGGTATTTATCCTAAATACAGATCCAATATTACATGACAAATATAAGAAAGGAGCTCTTGCCATTTCCTAATGATAACCCTATCCACTGAAGATTCACGGTATCAGTGGACTTCTTTGCTTTAGCTCTCCACAGCAAGAACAACAGGTTTTCCAGAAGGTCACGGCAATTTTCTTGTCAAAGCTAATGCAGCAATCCCTTCAATGCAATAGAAAAAAGTATTTCTGTATGCGGCATTGAGCCTGGCACGTATTTCAGGAACTGACACTTGAGCAGTTTGCTTCAGAAACATTCCAAAAGATACACTAAGGTGAGATATTGACTGATCCTAATTTGGACAGGCCCATTAATTTTCCAAACCTACTGGCACATTTTAAGTTAGACTCCTCTCAGCACTTCTCCCACCCTACTTTGTATCCCTAAGTGTCGTTATGAACTTACTTGAGACTTCAGTGGAAAATTCAAATAAACTTTTAGTTATTTAATCAGCTGCTACCTAATCTATCACAAGTATCAGAAGTTCAGAATCACAACCTTCATTTCACAAAAGGGAGGTAGCAAAGTCAAAGGAATCTTCTGAAGTCATCCCACAGGTTGGTAGCAGAGGGACAAGAAGATACTTTGGGCTCCACAGTGCTGTAGGAAGCTCCATGCAATACACCATTGTGCCAGCCCTCAAAAAGCCATGAAGCCTTTGCATGGAAACATACTGGCAGATGTCAAGTGCTGGGAAGCAGAGTTATATTCCAGAAACCAAATATCTGGCCCACAAACACGTCTATTTTGATGGCTGCTTTTTACATGCTTAATTAACAAAATATATACAGTGAAAAATATATTGTATTTCCTAGAAATTATTAGCTATTTGATAGTCAAAGCAGTCATTCTAACATAAAATTTGTAAACATACAGTGTGTTATTTAATGAACCTATACTATCTGAAAGAATTTTATGGGAAAACAGCTACCAAGGCTGTGAAATTGGTACTTGGACATTAATATGTACTTTAGAAACAATTACCTCAAGACTGAATACTTTTCTTAACATGTGCACTATAATGGAAGCTGTAAAACTTGGTCAAGTGTCATGACCTGTTCTATACATGAAACCAGATTAGATGGGGTTTTACATCTCTGAGAACTCCCTGTGAAATTCCACATCAAGATATACCATGAGAAATTTAGCAGCCATAAAAAAACAAGAGTGTTGTTATTATATCTTAATATCTGCACAGAAGTAACTCTCAGATGTCAGAGCTTTTAAAGTCACAAGCATGCAGGAAATTATTAATACATAAGACTCCTGTCATACTCCTGTAGGTGCTAGCACAAGAACTTTCTTAGCTTGCAACCACAGGGGCTCAGGCCTGCCCTGCCCTGAGAGGCAGCATTACTTACTCTACTCATGTGGCACTCGAGAGATGGACAGACCCTAAAGCTAAAGCGTGGTGGTGGAAAAGCTAAATAAATAGGAAAAGAGATGAGGAGTAAGGAGCAGTAAGTCACCACAAGAGAACCAGGCAGCAGACAGCAGTCTGTTCCGTACTACAGATGGCAATGCGTTCAGGCTACAGGCTCACAGGATTTCCCATTTGGGAAGACAAAGCGGGGATACTCCACACTGCAAGTTTCAAATGCAGCTTATTCATCTGCCACAATCAAGTCCACCTGACTGACTTTTGCTACTTGATGCATACTTTGCTCCCTTTAAAATGTTGAAATGAGAAAACCTGACCTAGAAAAGCAAGCTTTAGAAATTAATCTGATGGGGAAACCACACCAACTGCCAAGGCCTGACTCAATGTTGTGTTCACCATAACCAAAATCCCAAATCCAATCCTGAGTCAGTGACAGAGATGGAGAGGTTTGGTTCTTTAAACACCAGGCAACTTTGCTTGCATTAACTTATTTTCCTCCCTCACCTCTCATCATACCTCCTCCTTTCACTTACCAAAGGCTTGGTTTCATCTTCATCTTTGAAATAGTAAAGCTGGTCCCCCTTGAGAACAAACCAGCGTGTGTGCCAGGTCTTGACGAAGCCTCCTTGCTTCCGCAGCCACCCACACTTAATGGCAATGTGCCGCCCTTGGCTCAGTGGGGGGGTCTCTGAAGAGCCATTGTGTTCTTCCATATTGGGAATGAGCAACTCTCCTGTTAAGCAAAGAGGGGAAAAGGTAAAATAATTAGATTATCAACCAGGCAGTAACTCGCTCCTTTCAACACAGCTGGAAAAGAAACACGACTCAACTACAAAAGTGTGTTAGAAAAGCATTTACCATCTGCCTGCTTATTCTCATACTAGCACCTCATCAGCCAAGAGAATTATTATTTGCCTATAAAATGTGATAATAATAATGAACTGCTAAAAAGCAAGCAAGAGGCAAAAAGTTTGTTCAGGTGCCAGGTCAACATTGTGACCAGGACTGAAGAAGCAGCAATTTCTTGAGGTGAGTTCTCCTGGATTACAGACAGTAACAAACAAGGAAAAAACTTTCAGTACATCTTCAGACTAAGGAAAGCAGCATGCTCCTCACTACTGAGCCTCCCCATTTAATGTTCCTTGATAGGCTCAGGGCTTCCAGGGGCATATTAAAGAAGCCTCTGCTTCACCAAAGCTTAATATACCCAACCAGACAAGCAGGTTTTGAGGAGTTTTTTTGATTCACTTTACTAAAGTTCATTTAATGAAAAGGTGACCATAAATGCAAGAACAGTTACGTATCACCTGATACAAGCAAGACCCTGACTGTGTGTCCAGCTGCTTACTATAGATGTTTTGCAAATCACACAGAACTCTGGTGCATCAATTTAAGGCACAAAAACTATGTCAAAACTAGAGATGAACTGTGGATTTAAACTTGACAAAGTTTCATGTGATGTTCTAGCCTTATTAAAACTATTTTTCAACCATTTCTGGGCAGGCACAACTCTTGCTGATGGATTTTGTACACATAATCATGTAATAATGTGCTTAACCTTCATGGTGAAAGGGCTTTTCCTGATCTCCTACTAAGTCTAGAACTCAACAAACTCAGGATTCTGAGCTGCACATTCTGATATTTTCAGTTGAAATACAAATCAAACCAAGACCTGTGTGTGCCAGATAGCATACACCTAAACAGAATAAAACACTACTATGACCAGAAACACAGCAGTGTGCAAAATCAGTGGTGAAATTTCACTGTCTGTTAAGTGCTTGAAGAACAACGTTTCTTTTCCTTCCAGACTACCACTGTCAATCTTTCTTGCCTAGTCAGGAGACTGCACAGCTGTCAGGGCCTGGGAAAGTCAACTTCATAGGTAGTATGTTTCTTGTTTCTAAACATCAGGGTGGGAAAGGAAAGGAATAAAATATTCTAGACATTGCAGGCAGGAGACATCTCTGACTAAGAATATCTATACTGAAGCTTCATGTTCTGACTTTGGTGAAGTAGATTCACGAGTCCAAGCCTGGCACTCCTGCTCTGTCCCCTATACAGCAATGACAGTGTTAGTGAACATAGTAAATAGATATCAGCTTTGCCAAGGTATGCACTCAGCTTCTAAGGTAGAGTAGAAATTGAGATATACATTCATCTGATAGATGAGACCATCCCCTCTAACAATTAATACAAGTACTTGGTCTGGATGGTGTTCTATCATGGTAAAATAAATTACAATACAATCAAGCAAGAAGTAAATAGATCAACAGATTGCAGTCAGGAGTGTTTGTCAGACCATATTTCTTTCGTGTCCTTTCTTCTTACTGCTCACACACCCTCCTTGGGAACAATTTCTGCAGCTGCCATCTCTGCTGTGTGTTTACAGCTTTTGCTTTTAATACCCACACACAGTCTGTTGTCACGTCCCTGCTTTGGGCTGGATCCTGGAATCTGATCCCCCGTGATTAAAACTCTTCACTGCCCTGTGCCACTGAGGTTAACAGGCCACAACACAAGCACAGAGGTTTCACTCCAAAGTGGAAATTGCAGGATCAAAACTTAGATCATTTGGTATTCCTCTGAGAAAAAGAAAATCCTTTCTCCTGCCTCTTTAGGGTTCACCTGGAGTCACCCAGAGCACTTGTACACTTAGATTTACTTGAGCCAGGTGTCCCTGCAAACATACAAATGTGTCTGCCTCTCTGCAGAGCAGATAAAGATGTTATCTTTTGTGCCTGGGGTTGCAATGGTATCCTAACAAGAACAACCCAGCTGATGAGCCCTCAGACCACGCTGACCAAGGTTTCTGTGAGCACATGTACCATCAGTGTACACACTCTGCACCCTGAAGCTCTGGGGCTGCAGAGTTACGAGATGTCACAGCGAGCTTCTGCGCTGAACATTGCCCCCTTTCAACCCAGAGATGCAAGTGGAGATTCAGCTACCATTAGAAAAATTAGTAGATTGCTTTCTCAGTACCCTGTTCATAAACACCTTAAGGTGGTCTGGGGTTTTTTTAATATTTTTTATTCCCTTTGCTTGGAAGGGCAGGCTTTATTCCACTGATTTTTATCTTACCTCTGCTTACCGCCATGTGTATGGAATTAGGGCAGACTTATCTCTTATGAGATCAATCTCTACAAGAGGAAACACGCCCAACCCATAATTGGCATTTTTTGAATATGAGCAGAAATCTCTTGGATGCTGCTGATTTTTGGCTGGACCAAAGCAGATGCCAAGAGGCAGCCCTCCAACTCACATCCTTAGCAAATGAACTAGCAAGCATTTTAAGGAAAACAGGTAAATTACTGCAACAGAAGAAAGTAAGGAATAAAATCATTACCCACAGGCTACCCTGTGCTCCCTGGTGCACAGCTCCAAACCTTATCAGTTAATCTCTGCTGCTTGGGCCAGCCTCAAGGCAAGAACAAACCAGGTGTTTGAACACAGTAATTATGTGTATCACTGCAGTGTTCAGGCCAGCGGATCCCCTTGGTCCACGAACAAGAATCTAAATACCAAAGTTAAAACCAATTAATGACTTGGATAAAAGGTTGGTTTTTTTTAATTGTTTCACAAAGCAACATTCACTGTTGTCCATACCAGCGTACAAAGTAAAAGGATTTTATCAAGCCAGGGGAAATGTTAAGACATCCTCATCTCTTTGTCTGGTAGAATTTATATCTGATTTCCGAGATACTAAAACAAATGATATGTAGGAGAGATGACAATTCTACAGCTTCCAAGCCCTCACAGGGCAGCGTAAGATCTCCTTTAAAGCAGTAGTATACCCTTGGACATACTCTGTACAAAAAGGTTGTATTATCTCATTCATTAGTGATTTAATTCTCTTACCAGTTAAAAATTCAGCCACCTACCTTTTTGTTGGGTTTTTTTTTCCAAAAGGAATTGTATTTAGTCATGCAATTAAGTTTATTTGTTGTTTTTCATCTCTCCTTCCCTTTCAATATCTGCCTACTGCAAACCAGACTTGGAATCAGACGTTCCAGCAGCTGGCTCACTTTCACTAGTTGCTTTTACAGCTGTTTCAACACTAAGATCATAAAAATAAATTGCAGAAATATCAGGGTGCTGGCACTGATGCAGAGAACAGAGAGGTGCAAACAGTATGTAAACAACACATGACAAAGTGTGGAATTACATCAACATACTCCAAGTCCTCTCGGTCTCACAAGACAAGGCGGAAAGCCACTCATTTTCAAGCACTAAATGAGCATAGTCCTCAAACTCATCTTCAGAACAGGAAACAACTTGTACTTGCTGCCAGAGTCAACTCTACTGACTTGGCCAATGTCCAGTTTAGGTAATGACCAGAACGGAACAAATGCTATACAACATTTATTTAGGGCTGACTGTGGGCTCACTCTCCTGGCCTCACCTGGACATCAGGAGCACAAAGTAAACAAGATGAGAAATGTTCCCTGACACACTGGCTCTGCATCAACATCTCCTGGCCCATGGAGACCATCGCCACCTACCACTACTGGCCTCAATCCAACCTTTTTTTGCTCCCTTTAAGGCATTTGCCTCTCTCTCATTAGTCTGTCTAGAAGGCAAATAACTCCACTTAGGTTCTCCTTGCCAATGAGGAAGGTCTGTGCTGGTGGCAGGCACAAAAAGTAGGGAAGTGTTTCTCCTCAGCTACCACTCACTCAATACTTCAATTATGGAATTGGGCAGCTCCCCCAGATTGCAGCATTTTGCCAGGAAATTGTCAGAGAAAGTCATTAAAGCACACCAAATCCAGTTATGAGAACAGTCACAGGACTGCACGAAGACGATCTGTTTGGCAAGAAACCCTGGTGGTTTGCAGTCAAATGTTTTCCTTCTCACTGAAATTTCTCATGGCCAAGATAGCAAATGTCAAGCGTGCAAACCACCATCAGCCTTCACTTCCAGTAACTCTTCATCTTTGCCATCGCTCCAGTGCTGTAGAGGTTCTTTGCAGCCCAGTGTAAGCCCGGCACGAAATGGATAAATGTGTGAAGTCACCACAATGCCTCCCCCAGAACTGTATTCCTCCAGCCTGTCACAAGGTCAAATTGCCTTGCCCTCCCCAAAAGGGGAGGCAACACAACACTGCATGGAAATGACTTCTCCATCTCAGACACACCAACGGATAACCAGTAAAGGTTGCAATTTTGCATCAACCATTAGCTTGGTCACTGATGAATACATCTGCCAAGTACATATACAGATGCAAAATTCATGAAAGTCTTTGTGACACAATGGCCCTCCATAAAATTAGATTAATACTTTAACACTTGCATGAAAAGATATAACTTGCTTTCCAAGTCATATCTACTTTTTGATTCCCTTCTGCTTATTTCCAACAAGCTAGACACAGCATAAGTGCCTGAGTTGAAGGCTATCAGTATCCTTCAGGTACAGAGTGCTGCCTCAAACAGTAAGTTTCCTTTTGATTTTTCTTGATTTGGTCTTGCTGAGTAACAACTTTGTAAAACCATTCAGCATTCATCTTGCTCGTAAGATGCCTCAAGACACCCGAATCTCTGCTACAACACAGGCATGTGTTTTTGAGCAACTGCTGCAGGAAGCAAAAGACTGGCCTATTTCTCACCATCAGGGTGCTTCAAATCAATTGCTACTCATCTGTTGTGTCAACAGGATATCGCACATGGAAGGAAAAAACATGTCAAAGAGGTAAAAAATACTTAATAAGATCTGGGTTTCTGCTAGCGCTCAGCAACCATTTTTACAAGAGGCACATTGCATGAAGCATGTTTCAAGTTCTGTCACTGCAGGGACATATTTTACAGCATTCCTGTCCTCTTTTTCAAAAGCTGCAGCACTGCAATTACCAGTAGCTTTCTTCCACAAACTTTTAGAACAGACACCATACTTTTATCCAAAGGGTTTTCCAAGACATCTGAGAGACCTCTTGTACTACTGGCAGTAGCATTCCTAATCACAGATCATCTGGCTGTTCTGTATTCCCCACTCCCATTTCTGCCCTATCAGGGACAGCCTCAATATATTTTACTTGAAAGAATTACAGTTCCACAGACTAAATAATTACCACTTAGGCAATAAAAAGCTGTGAGAAGTGTTAGCAGCACCCAAGACTAGAAGACCTGATCCATTGCCTGGTAAAGCCAAGAGAAAGACTTCCATTGCTTTTCAATGCATTTTGGGATTAGTGTGAAAACTAAGACCCAATAATTTTGCCAGAAAATCGAGGTCTTGATCAAATACTCTTTAGCACCCGATTTGCATTTCCATGCCAGATCCATCCTACAGATATTCCTAGACTAGCCAAACCTTTCCAACCTTACTGTTTCCTTACAGAAATTCAAATGCAGCTATAAATAGCCCAAATAATATGGGAAAAGAGGATCTATAAAGAACTTAGGAAGGTATTCAACTTCTTGTGCTAACATCCATTTTTGTGTGTGTATATTTATTTTCTGTGACTGCCTAGTGTTAGCATACATGTGCACAGTGTTGTAAAAGCAAAGTAACTGCAGCAGCTCTGTTACTACAGCATCATGCTGTTACATCAGCATTTGGAGTAATTGTCACAGGTTTAATTTTTGCTGCCTTTGCCATTCAGTCCTATTCTGTTTCAATCCATGCAGTAGAACTCAGGCAAATCCTTTCCTGTCTTCCCACTACTGCTGTGGCAGCAGGAGGCATAATGAAATTGCACAGCTAAGAATGCTTTCTTCATTACTGACTCTATTCTGACAACTAGAAATGACACTTCGTTCTCTCCATCACTTCCTAATCCCACTACCTTTTTTTTCTGAGTGGAGATGGAATCCACCTGTAGAAGACTTGTGTAACTGACAGACATTTGCACACAATCAGTCTGGTTACCTTTTCTCAAGTACAGATATACCATGTCTGATTTAGCAGTGACTACAAAATGTCACAGCACAAGAAAGGGGTTTGAGGACTTAGGCAGCAACTTCCAAGGATAACGCTGTCTGTTAGGCTTTTGCATGTTACCTATTATGCATATACACCCTTAGCTTTTTCCTCACGTGGCAGCACGGTCGCAAGACGAGTTGATTGATGTTCCAATGTCCTTGGAAAAGTGAAGGTGTCTCTGTTCATTGCAGGGGGGTTGGGCTAGACCTTTAAAAGGTCCCTTCCAACTCAAACTATTCTATGATACTATGATTAGAATGGAGCAGTCCTCAGTCTTCTGGGTTACTGCCCAGACTTCAAGTGTTTTATTCTCTAAAACTGGCAATGCCAGAGATAAATTTCATACAGCAGAAAATTAGGTTTAACTACCTGGAGAAGCATACAAGACTACAGATAAGGGAATAAAGAGCCTCTGGTAGCTGAAGGGTCAAGTGACAAGACAGACAAAGAAATGCAGAACAGTTGACAAGTCACAGGAGCTGAAATACTGAGCAGTGAAAAGGTCAGGGAACAAGTCGAAAGCAGCATCTGGAACAGCAAAAAGATATTCTAACTCACAGCTATCTCTCCCAACCAAGGGGTAACACTGCCTCTGAATATCGGACACTGAAAAGGCACAAAGCCTGTTTGCAGCTTCATATTTTACATGGAGAAAGGGATCTGTAGGACAGCTTTAAAGGCAACTTAATTCCCACATGTGAATGGTGAATGCTTCAACACATACTGGCTTCACTTACAAAAGAATTGATTAAGACTTGTGTCCAAGCATGATCTCAACAGATGATATCTCAAAGTATAAAAATAATCTCTTAGCAGTACTCTTTGTTCTCAAAGGCTGGTGGCAAAAGACATCTGAGTACAGATGTCAGCAGCTCTGAGAGTGAATCACCAAGAATGGAACGAGGCCGCACACTTGTTTAGGAAATCCAACACAACAAGACTTTCCATGTTGTCCTATTCACAGCAGTTCAGGCCTTCCACATTCCTTGTAAAACAACCAAGAGAATTAAGATGCTACAAGCTACATTCACTAAGTATGCTGACAGGCAGGAAAAACAAATTCTAGTCTGTCTACAGCAGCAAAAGCCTCCTCCCAAATCTTCTGCAATACTTGCAAATCAAAGGAGCACAGAGGTCCTGCAAGAAGGGTTTGGTGGTGGCTGGAGAGTGAGTGGGAGGAAGAAAGAGGAGTATTTGCTACCCATACCACACTTCAAATGCACCTCTTGCTCACAGGAGATGCAGTCGCAGCGAAGTCCCACCTCTGACAACAAGAGACTAACACAGCAAATACTGGCTGGCAACATCTCTTCTGATATTCAGATGTTCAGAGCAGGAGGCACCTCATCTCTGGCGTCTCTGTAGAAGTCCCCGGGGAAACAAAGGAAGGTTCAATCCACCCCACAATTATCTGTTAAGTCTTACATTAGTTCACTTTTGATAAACACAAATCTGTAGGCTTATTTCGAATATATCTGCCATTACCATTTCATGCAAAATTACTTCCTTCTGCTTTGTTACGTGCAATATACTGCTTATCCTTTCCCGTACAAAGAAGTTGAGCCACAGCAGCACTTGGTGTTCTGCTGAGAGGTTGCTCTGAAGTACATCCCTCGCACTTGCACATGTTCACCAGAAGGACCATGGCACCACTGCCCCAGCATTATCAGAGGGACTGATGGAGTTACAGCCCAAACCTGCACTGAAATTCAGACTCGCCCTGTCCATTCCCCACCTGTACTGCATGCACCATGTATGAAGAGTGTAAGGATCGTAAGCAGGTAAGCACGTACTGTACAAGGGTATGAGCACCCACCCAGCTTCAGAGAGTATCTTGGCACTACCCCAAATGAAATAAACACGGGCAAGTCAGAACCAAAGGCCCAAACTTGGCACACTCGAGGATGCATCTGCTTTCACTCCTACTGAACGCAGAGCCAAGATTTGTGTCCTATCTGCGTGCCAACACCAGCAGGACCTAAACTTAAAATAGACCTACTTTTAAACAGAAATCAGTAGTTTTAATGCTGTTCAGAAATGTTTTATGTAAATGGTAATTGCCTCTGTCACTTAAAAACATTAACCATACTGACATAAATTTCCATGCTAGAATACTGGAGACAATATAGTCAAATTTTTTAAAAGCAGATGTGTGTCTTTCCATTGAAAAAGCCAACTCAAAATGAGCACCATTACTCTGTAGTTGACATTTCCATCCTCTTCCCAGGAAAAGCATTAATTCGTACTTAGAGAACTCACACTTCACTTCTTTAAAACCAAGTTTGCATCAGAAAAATAGAGTTTACAATCCTTTCTATGTATTTCAGAAAGCAGCAGTATGTTATGCCATCTAAATTGTTTTAGTAAATAAAAAATTATGGTGTACTACATTAATAACACCATTGTGGCACTGCCCTTTCCAGTAAAACTCTAAGCAAAGCAAATACTATCCCAAATTCCTAAGCAAGCCTTAGATTAATTATTTCCCCCCTCTGTGATTTACAGCAGGTGTCAAAATAATAATTTCAAAAACATTTATTTCTAGAAAGAAGGAAAGGACACCTTTTTCATCTCACTTGTAACCTTCAGGTTATCTATAATAACCTGTACCAACACCATCCTGCATTTCAAAAGCAACGTGTTTTATCAGTGCAGGAAACCAAATGAAGTTTAAATCAGCGCCTCACAAACTCAAGCAGCTCCTTACTTTCCTAACCCAGACTGTTTGCAGATTTCTTCTTGCAGAATAAGGTGCACTCTGGAAAGTACGAATTACGTGAGGTGACTGCCATGAGAAACACACCAATCAGCACTGCAGTTTATTCTATATATGATTACTGAGCAAGCCTGCTCAGTACAGCTGTAAATTTTATTATTTCACAAGTGGCAGTTATGGACAATCTTTCTCAAGGAATCATAGTCACAACCCATTTCTAGCACAGACATGTAAGGCAATTAACTTTATTTAGCTTTCTATTAACTTCATACTTGACTTTCCTTTTCCCTGTATCTGCAATCTGACTAAACTCTTACTTTTTCATCCACTCCTGAAAAATTAACTCTGTTCTTTTAAACTGGAAGGTAAAATTTCTAGATATCAACCCCACAGGAAGTAATTTTTGCTTAAAATTGTTTGTTTTATCAGCTTGGTTCATCACTTACCTAAATTTAGGAACCAAGTTTAACTGGAACAGATGCACATGGAGCTAGATTTTTCAACTTATCTTCCTATAGATATAATGGTTCTCAAGACAATATTTCAACCTTTTCAAGCAAATGAATATAATTAACCACAGGAAAAAGACTCAAACAGATTAGCAAGTGTAAAGAGATGACATTGCAGCAACTGTTGGGTTTTCTAGAAAACACAAAGAACTTGGAGTGTGCAGAACAGATGCCCCGATTATTGTCCTGTGAAACAATTTCCCTCTTTATATCAATTCTGGCAAAGCTTTTCTATTTCTTCACTTTTTTGTTCTCAATTATCCCTAAGGCCTTTTAGAAGACATAAGTCTGCTGGTGCTGCTTCAGAACTGTTAAGAGTAAACAGCAAGACTCATCAAAAATATTTATTTGACCTTGCATTTCCCAACACAACAGTCAGGTGCCCTGGAAGCTTCAAGTAAATAAAAAATAGCTTTATACATAGAATTTTCAAATTGACCTAGAGGAAAACAACCCAGCTCGGCTAACAGATGTCAGGCATACTTTGTTCGTGGAAGGCATTCAGCTTCCCCAGCAATAAGTTGGTAAAGGCACTTAACACACATAAATGCTTGCAAGCACCAACTCACTTTGCCTCTGAGGATGGTGAAATTTGCCACGCTCTTCAGCAAAACAAAGAGGAAAATTGCTAACCCAGCAGCTATTCGTGAGTAGGCATTGTCACAGAGCAGTATCATCTACCTACCTTCCGCATCAAGGTCTGCTGAAGAGTCTAAGCACGAGATATTGAGACAGCAAACATCACCAAGTGCCTTTTGTTAAGACCCGCAAGAAACCTCCAGGAGCAGCCGGCTCGTTCAGGACCTCAGACCATCACACAAGTCCCCGCAGCAGCAGGGTTCATCTCCCCTGCACCAAGAGCTGAGTGGAACCACAGCTGGCCTGGCGACCTTCTCTTCGTCTCACTGCAGCCCTCCAGGCTCAGGACACACCAAAGAGATGTGCACCATAACCAACAAACAAAGGCAACTAGAACTTGGAAATCTTCTCTGCTCTACACAAACAGAGGAACAGCTCCAAGTGATGCTTTCGCTCACAAAGTACTTGCAGTTTTATTTCATCAGGAACAAAAATATGTTTCCGGCATTCCATCTCTCTGCTAAATTAGATGCAGATGATGAAGGGATTTTTTTCCAAACATATGGAAGACAATGCAGCTGAAATTTCAGCTAGGCCTTGAGAGATCCTGTACATAAGGCATTAAGCTTTCTACAAAACACAACGAATCTAGGCAGTAACTACTATGATTTCATTTCACAGAGTGATTTAGCATGGTATTACGAAACAGAAATGTTAAAAGCAAGTAATAAAAGCCTTTCATGTACCCTCAAATAAAGTCAGATGTTCATATGTCATGTATCTGGACAACCTCTGCTTTCAATGGAAGCCTGATCTCCACTTCAAAGGGAGGAAATTAGACAAAAGGGGAAAGACCGTACACCTCTCAGTACTGGTAACCCCAGGAAACTCAAGACCAAAGGACTAAATCCATCACTTTACCAACACCCTGAAGACAGACAAGCCTACAAGATCTTTAACCAAGAGATAAATTAAAAGCACAAGCACTTGCAGTCCTCTATCTCAGCCACCAATACATAAACCTTGCTCATTTTTTTATTTGAATAGTCACAACCACACAGAAAGGATTTTCTGTACATCCACTGCTAATAATACTTGTGATTGTTGCTGTGAAAACGTGGCACTCCCTCCACCATGTGCAGGTGGCTTTGTTCTTTTAACTGGTGTTGCAGGCAGAATGGATATTTGATTTTCTCAGTACTTAGTCTGTCCTCAAGTATTAATGTCACACGGACTGAACCCAAAACATTAAAGGCACAGAGTTAAATCCCTGCTTCTCAGGTGTTTTTCCCTATTCTGAAAGTATTTCTACACATTAGAAGTTGTTTAAAGGTGAACAAATTCTTCTCTAAAGCTCCATCCTTTGGTAGATAGTTGGATAGGAACTAGTTTGATCTGTAAGCTCTGCAGTAAGTAGTTTTGACACTTGGGAAGCAGGATGCGAATTTTTCATGCGATGCCTTGCTCTGTTGCTTGCTGATTATTCAGAAATTTGTCCATCCATGCTGCAAGTTGATGCTTTAGACCTCACAGAGAATATGTTTCAAACTTCTCCAAAGAAGCAGCTATTTCTGGCTTCAGCAGCACAAAAATCTTCTGAACAACCTGAAATTTCAACCTTTCTGATTCTCTCCCCAGTCCTGCTGGTAGGGGAGTGAACAAGACGCTGTGTGGGGCTTGGGTTGACGGCTGGGGCTAAACCATGACAACCAGCCAAAATGCAAACTCTGAAGAGATGGCCAGTCTGCAAGGTACTGCTAAAGGTACAAGATAAATTCATTTGGTGTGGAGGGAGAAAAAACACTCTGAGTTCTCACAATAGTGTTTTTAGGAGTCTGCTCCACAGTAGCATGAATTGTACCACAGGTGAGATCTCCACTTAAAATCAAGAAGTTATTGCTTTGTATCTCTGTTTCTGTCATTAAACACACAAAGTTTATAAAATTCCTTGATCTATAAAGCAGGTGCAAATTACAACCTACAAGTGTATTAACAGGCAATGCTCAGCTCTACATATTTTGCAATGGATAAAATAATAACTAAAAAAACCTGATCGGAGATGATGGGAGCATCAGAGGTTGCCAGGAACTGTACTTTGAAATGGCATATCCATCAAGTAACATCATTTTCTTCAACAAATAAATTCATTAATTAATTGGTCCAGTCCAGTGCTCTTATTTATACAAGAAATACAGCCCAATTAACCTGTGACTTGTACCATTCACATATTTTGGTTAAATCTATTTGCATAAGGAACTGGTATGAATCAAAACAAGGTCAGTAATTTCCCTTTCTCAGGTTTACTGAACTGACAACTCAGATGAGGAATTACAAACAAGTATTTGAAGCTAACCCAGCTTGCCATTGTGCAACTCTTTACTGGCTGACTAGACAAGGAAATACCGGAATCCATTCTTGGCAAAATCTAAAGAGAAACAACTTGTGACACGCTACCTCTTTGACCTTGAAACACCCCTCCCTCCCTAGTAACGAGTTGAGGAACTGGCTAATCCTTCACCAAAACTAAGCAGATTTGTTTCAGTATCTCAGCATCCAAAATCCTGTACAGCCCGTATTTTTCAAAATTATCGATTACTATGACTGGCTGAAGAATACAGTCAGTTTTAAAGCTAAGTGCAAGTCATAGAGAGCTAAATCACCAATAGAACTACTTCTACTCAATTTTCATCACTATTATCGCATCACTGTAGATTGCGCCAGAGTTATCCCCAGGCTTGACATCACCCAGTATTTTCTTTTGGCAGAATGGGACAAGATCCAGTAAGCAGTTTTAAATTTAAGTTCTAAAGTTTTCTTTAAAATATGTCACCTTTTATTCACAAAGCAAGTAATCAAAATTTTACTTGAAATAATTCACACTGTTCTTTAAAGCTTGTTCAGCAACCTGTAAAGCTTGAATAGCTTTTCTTTTTCTTTTCCCCCGACTATTTTTTTAATAGCTTTATGGGAGGTTTTGGTGGCTTATTTTTTTAGTTTTTTAAGAAGCATTTTGAATAATCAGCATGAATGGGAAAGAGGCCTGGGTTTATTTTCTGGATCCAAGAAACTGCAGGTGGAAAAAGTGTGTACAATTGACTACAAACCATCCCCTTTCGCACTGCTCCCTTCCTTAACCAATACTTTTGTAATTTTACCTCAGTTTATTTTCTTCTGCTCAAATTTGGAAAAGGAACATTCCCTTTGTAAATATTTTGGTACAAGCAAAACATATTCCCAGGAATTTACCAGGCAATCGTTTAGTTACTGCTACTTTTACCCAGCTCAGTCACACAGCTCTTCCTGCACAAACACCCATGTAGGTGATTCAAACATAACACTGGCACAGCTGTGCAGCCCTGTCAAGCCTTTAGCAGCTCTACACCTGGTTCAACAGTCCAGAAATATACAGGATATAGGGCAAAGGCTGTCATGAAAAGCTCCACTTGCCCCTCTCTCAAATGGTGGTGGAAAACCTAAACCAGTCCATATACTGTCCATCCCCTTCCTGAGAGACTTGTACACTGAACAGCATGGTAAGAAAACACTCCGGTCCGCACCAGTTCATTTTCCTCAAGGAGGGTACTGAGCTAAGAATGTACATTTTGGGTAACAAAAAAACCTCTCTGCTGTCCCAAGAGGGCACTTTCATTTGCTGGTCCCGTAATAAAACTGACAGTATCTACGACAGCCACAGGTACATAAATTTTTGAAGAAAGTGGCACAACAGAGGTCCACATCAAAGTATTTTGTGAAGGAATTTTCACTGAAGAACAATGCACAGGAGGAGGAGAAGAGATCACACAAAGCCATATGGCCATAACCTCTGCATTTTACTTAGTTCTGCAACACTGAAGCATCTACCAACTATTTGTAGGAGGAATGTGAAAAAGGCATTAAAGAGAAACACTTAACTCTCCCAGTCATATTTGCTCTGGACTGATAATTCTGCAAGATACCAGGACGATATAAGAAGAAAATGAGAACAGCATGAGAACAAAAAATGAACTGGGAACCACAGTCTGACTGGTAACTCTAGGGCCAGTCACAATCTTTTCAATCCCAAAGCCATCATAAAGCGGGGACAAGTCCACCTCTGAAGAAAACTGATTTCTTTGGAGGGGACAAACAAAGCAGGTTACCAATGTATCACTGACTCCACGTATGCAGGGCACACAGCTATTGTGCAAGCACAGAAATAACAAGAGACAACTCAAAGGCTGAAGAAAACATTGCAACCAAGTGCTGTCAGATGGCAACTCTTGCAGTATTAAAGCAGCAAAATTTATATCAATTTTAAATGAACAATATATATATAAGGAAGTAGACATTTACCAAGGTGACCACTCCAAGATGATACCTGGTAATAAATCTGTGTATGTGATTTACTGCCAAATCCAGGTGCAAGCTCAAATACACAGAGCAGCTCCTGAGATGAGTAGCATCATTTTAAGATTGTTAGAAGTGCAATTATGACTGTGTTCCTACTAGACTGTACTGAACCTCAGATTTCATATTGTCAAAAAAACCCCCCTCACCCTTCTCAATATCTTCGTAGCTTGAGCTTGAATATGAGTCCTACTTTTCATTTAAACTCCTCGTTCCAGATACATTCTAACATCTTGAAAGCCAACACACACTATATTATTTGTTATATTAGATGTTAGTTTATGATATGCTCTCAAAGTCAAGCAGTATAGTATTTCAATTACAAATAAAACCAGATGGATGTGATAAGCTTCTACTACTGGTTACAACTACATGAAGGAGTACTTTCTGGTGGGAAAATGTTTTGGGAAGGCATCGACCAGCCCTCTTCATTACAATATCCAACTGGAGAGTTACACAACCCAGACAGGAATCCAACAGCATGAAAAGGTGACACACAGGCACACACAACAACAGCTCTTCTGTGCAGACAGAACTCGACTTCAATTCCGAGCAGATGCTGAGGGGAACCTGATCACATCCCTGTGCCACAGTTTACATGGAGGACTAAGCCATAGCTTATCTTTTGAATTATTCAATTGTGAAGAACACAAAGTGAGAGGAAAAGAAGAAAACAGATGTTGTCACCACAGTTGATAAAGGAAGTCTAGACACATCTGGATATTATGAAAGAAATATATTTTAAACATGACTTCCTCCAGTTCCTCTCTCTGGCAAATATGCATTAGATGTACTGAATTCTAATCAAGTTATTTGAATCGCAGTCTAGAAATACACACAAAAAACCCTAAACCAACCAACCAACCAAAAAAAAAAAAACCCAAAAAAAACAAAAAGGGGGAAATTTCTGCTGGAAAAAATCCCATGATAAGCAGCACAGCACACAACAGAATGAAAAAAACCAGTTCTAAGATTTCAACACAGCCTTCCAGAACAAAGCTGGTTTTATCATCTTTATTATGGTTCCCTGGAGAATTTTATGATTTTTCCTGTAAGGAAGGAAGGGCAGAAGCAGCTCTCACAGCAATGTGACATTTCCTGAGAGACTGCTGAGGAATCTGGGGTTTCCCAAAAGATGTATCAAGCCTGGGACACGGGGAACATACTGGCATAATTCACCTCATGGTCCAGACTTTCAGAAGAACCTACCATTCAAACAGCCAATTCAAGCTTAAATCTGCAGGGCAAAATCTTAGTAAGCAGTCCTAGCATCCCTGAAAAAAAGCTTGGATAATGGTAATTTGGAAGCAATGGAACAACTTGCAAAACTCAGACTTTGTTAAAACTATTCTGTTTTTCCTTCTTATCCTAAGGCAGTGAGGTGACTGCTCTTGGATAGAAAGCTGCCTTTAAGATTTGTAAGATGATTTGATCCTCGGGAGAACTGCAAGAATCACATTTGATGGACAGAATAAACAAAGGCGACACTAACTCTGGCCTATTTCTTGCAAGATTCACATTTGAAAAATACATTTTGCCTTCTCTGATAAAAATAGCCTCAAAGGAATACAGAGTAAACACAGATCTCTTTCTGCATTACAGTTCCCTCACAGTGGTGATATATAACAAGCTATTTGCAAACTTGTTTTCCAATTCAATATGGAAAATAATACACCATATCAAATATATCACCACCTTGTTTACCAAGTTCATCTCTTAAACAACAAAGACAACTTGGCAGATGTTCAGAGCAGAGGAATGGAGATGAGCATTTGGTTGGACTGACACCCTGACAGCCAAGAACACAAAACATTCCGCAGATGTTTGAAGGGTGCAAACAACAAGGAGAAGAAAGCAGCTTCAAGGGAAGATGACACAGATCAGCTCACTAAGGCAAGTAAATCAGTGCCTCGAGAAGTACAACAGCAGGACCACCGGCAGCAATACAAACCACCAAAGTTACCTTCCCACAACACGCTTAAGTGAGTAAATAGCCCTTTGCTCAGAAAACAAAAGCAAGCACTACCTTTCTCCTGCCCAGCAAAAGCCTTCACTAGTTCAGTGAGAACCACTCCTCTATTAAACCCTTTCTTCAGAGCCAGAAACAGGTCCACACCATTCAGCACAAATTAGGTTTTGCCACACTTTACACCTTCATCCAAATTTGTACTAAAAAAGAGATGCTCTGATTAGTGTTCAAACATTTTCAACATCCTGATGACAACTCCATAAACCCAAAGCTGATAACAATCATTCCACTAACCTTCCCACCTAGTTAATTCCACTGCATGTAAAGAAATCATCCCATTTTTATGCTGTTTTGTATTATGACATCATTACCGCGTACAGGTCAAACCCAAAGATTTAAGGATATGAACAAACCTGTGGATGCACAATAGACAAAAGAGCAGTAATGATGAAGCATTTCTACCTGTGACCAATTAAAGTAATTTTTATTCCATCAACTGCATGACTTTGCTTGGAAGAAGTTTTCCTCTTTCAGCCTGTAGATTTTCACAAACAACTGAAATGACCATAAAACTGTTCCACATTTTTCAACTCACTTCTGACTTTATACTATACTGAAATAACTATACTGCATCTACCTGATTCTTGTTTTCTCAGTAGGTGTTGCATTTTTTGCAGCAGTATTTTTTCTGTCCTTTTTATTGGGTTTCCATAGATATTGAACACAGTATAAACGGAAGCCTTTAGTTGGGAAAAAATTACACCAGCTACCAAAAGCCCACAGCAGATGCGTCTTCAAGTAATGGACTGGATTCCTCATGCAAACAGAATGTCGACACTCAGGATAACAACAACAGTACTAAGTTAAAAGCTTTTTTGAAAGGAAGACATGATAAAACATATTGGTAGAACAGTACAGATTTGGAGCAGCTGACGCTATCCTCCACAGCAGGTCAATGTACTGAACAACAGTAAGTCCAAAAAAAGCACTGAAAGCACATTAGTATCCACACCTAGCTGTTCCCAGTTTTCTGCAGAGCAGGTGCTGGATTTTCTAAGGTCTCTGGCAATTTTTAAGAACCTGTATGAAAGGAAACATGGCAAGCTGCAAACCATACTGCTACAGAGAGAGAGGGGACAGGAGATGCTCAGTGCAAATGACCCCCAATTTCACCACATCTGATGAACACACCCTAAACCTGTTAATGAAATTCTCAGAGCCCTCTCCTGTGTTACACCTGTGCCATGTACATTACCTGACTGAACATATGCACCAACAAAATATTACTTCTTCTGGGCCATCCTACACAGAGATTGCAATTACAACCAGCTCTCAGATACTTTAGAAACACAAAGACACTTGGAAGCTTGTCCTCTGTTGTCTCCAGAAGACTTTTTTTCATTTGCCAACCCTGTATACCCACAAAGGGGCCAGTAAAAATCTGGCTGTCAAGATGGATAAAAATTGGCTCTTATTATAGCCTGTTTGGATTCAGCCATCACGCAAGCTTACAAGAGTTCACTGTACTTAATAACAACTAAAACTTTTCTGAGACACAGCTTGTCCATTTTAGCTTCAAAAAAAACCCATGACAAAATTAGCATAAGTCTCAAAAAAAGTCTAAGATTTTTGCTATAAATTGAGAAACAACCGAATCATTTATAACGTACTTTATACATTTTTTGATGCTTAAGACTATTTATGTGATTTTTTAAAACTTTGCAACATACACTAAGTGATAACAGGGAACCGTGGATGGCTAACTGAATTGATGGGGCACTCGTTTTCATCACTGCTCAAAAAAAGCAGCAGTTTCAAGTTCACCATAATATTTAAGGCAATTCTCAAGGCATTAGAACACTTAAGATCATTTGTAATGACTAACTTTTTGTTACCCCTCCAAATGCTCAAATTAATGCAGCATTTCTGTAAAATACCACCCTGAACTACTCAAAGTTTTATCAAGTTCCATAGCAAGAGAAAACTCAGCATTTTACTTTGTTGTGCTTGATGTTTGTGAGCTATTAATAACACTATGCTATGGTGTCTGCTGACTGATGGAAGGAATTTATTTTCTTGCAAGGGAACACTTGCAAACTGTCTCCATTTAATATCTCCTTTTCACAAATGCCTTAAAAAGTTTAACAGCAGTGTAGAGACACACATTCATGCTACTAAATGCCATTAAGCATCACTATTAACAACAAGCAAATACACTAAGTGCCAGCTCGGGTAAGGTAAAGTGAAGTGGTGCAAAAACCTTTCTTTGCCATTTCCCAGCTTCAGAGGGAAGTACTTCAGTATTATTCTCCCCTCTGTAGAACACCTACCATGAGAACTTTTTTTTCAACCCTCATTTACTGTTTCACAAAAGTCATGACAAAAATAATCAGCCATTCTAACATTACAATGGAACACCAAGGCCTCAATGAGAGATGCCACTTAATAGTAAAGCATTATTTGTTTGTAATTCCAAATGTAATTTAAACCATTGGAACTGACAATTTTATATGTATACACTGTCATATAGTATATTAAACAGGGTCAGTAAAAAAAATATATTCAGACCACTCTAAGCAATCACCCATTTTACTGTGTGTTCATTTGTCTCAGGATGGCAAATAATCTTCTGTCTCACCAACACTATCTTGGAATTCAGTGACCTTTTAATAACAATGTGGTCAAAACTAATATATTTTCACATAAGTTTCAGATAAACATCCAGTCTCTTTGCAGAGGTGTTTCAGCACTACTACCACCAAAAAAATCCCAAGTTGCAGCTTAAAAATACTCTCTAAAGAGCTCTGTAAAATTTTAACAGCTGGTTAAAGGAGGAGAAATTACAGAATCATGTCCTGATTTCCACGCTATTTTACTTCTTCCTACCTTATTAGCCTCAAAAATTCTGCAGATGATGGACTAGCCAAAAAACACAGTTTCTTTTTGTTCCAATTTCAATGAGTCTCAGAACAAACTATTTGCTCACATTAGTTTCCAAGCAATCTGTCTAGGCATCCAAGTCTATCAACTAGAAGAACCATTCAAGCCTCCTCACTTTTAAACATACTCCAACCAAAAAGCTTGTTTAACAGGCCTGCTAGGCTCTGTGATTTATTTCTTGACATTTCCAATAAATCATCTTTTTGGTTTTGCAGTAAGACTTCAACTCTTCATTGCTCACAATCTATAGCAGATGCCAAAAGGCTGTTTTTGCACGCTTCTGAAAACAAACACACAGAAATCTACTTTTTTCTAGACCTCCAGCAGCATGCACAGCTTGTTTCTATGCTCACATTTTTTACATTTTAAGCACAGACATGACTAAAGAGGACTTGACTACCACCAGCTCCACACTTAGTATTTTCCAAGTTAGCACTTAGTACTTGCTGTACTGTCATACCACAGGCAATATTCAACACATACTATATGAAAGTAATGGCCCCATACAGAGACACGCCTGAACTTTTTCTCAAAGAAAAAAGTACAAAGAGAATAGCAATGTTCCTGCAGCTCAAGAAAGAACCACTCAGTGAAAAAACTTTTACCACACCTACCATACTCTTTTCCCCCCCCGCCAAGAGATATGTTGTATAGAGAACTATTGGATATTTTATGGCATTAGAAAGTATGGCCTAACTTATATTCTCCACAACTGCGCGGTTTCACGGGCCCCAGACACTCAATTTAGTGGTTTTTTTGGGTTTTTTTCTATACAATCCTTCCAGCCTGACTAAGGCACCCTGCTATAAATCAGAGGAGGGTATTCAGCTCCTTAACCATGTACATCACAGTGCCACAATGCTGAGCAGTTACCAGAGCCAACTTTTTCTCAAAAGGCTAAGCTTATGGGGCACCACAGACTTGAGCCAGCTGTGTGTTTTGAGCAGCATCACCTCCTACAAAACATCTGTTCCAAACTACAAATACTTCTACACAGACCCTTCCTTTCCCCTCCAACAAGACCGGAGGCTCCATGCACAGCCCATCAGCACAGACCTGCCCCTGCCCAAGGAGGTACAAACAGCTCTGACTAGTCACTGGAGAAATAATTAGCTCCTCATGCCACATTTCCACATCTGTCAGCACACCACAATTGCTCTGTCCACAACTTAGCAGTCCAGCAGCACCATCAGACAAGTGGTCTGCAAATTAAATTGGATCTATTCCCTACAACTCCACAGCAACACTTCAGGGATAACTGCCTGTTTTTCACATCCTCAGAAAAGAAACTCTGAAATCTCTCAGTAGCACTGCTTGTATCCCATTATTTCAGTGTTTCCCCTGTCACTGTATTAGTGTGACCTTTTCTTTATCGTTTCATTGTCCTGGGTTCATTTGGCGTAACAGCCCAGATTAGACATTATTTCCTTTACTAGGTATTTCCACCAGGCATTGCACAGTAATTTTTCATTACTTACTGGACACCTAAGTAAGGTAGAAAGTATTTATTACACAATAATAGTAATACATACACTAACAATAATTAATACATCCTTTTGGCTAAGATACCATTTCCTAGTAGTCCCTGTAAAAGTAAGAAATGGTCAAACTCACGTTTCGCAGCCTTCCTGTTGGTGCTGGGAGATGAACATCTCCGAAGCAGTGTCCCAGCAGTGACACCATCCAGTAGGACGCAAACATCTGAAGGGAGTCTCAGCATTTAGGATTTTATTTCTAATGCTAGCAGAGGGTCACGCCTATGCCGAACTCATCTTCTGCACTTTTCCAGTTGCCAAGGAGAGGCATCAGGAGCTACACGAATCTGCATTGTACAGCAGTGCTGTACAGAGGCCTAATCTCATTATGTGATAAATAGTCTTGACACTGAATGTGCCACGTGCTGCACACTAAACTGGCTGCTTTAGTCCTTTCCTGGTGTCACCTAAGAGCACAGTGAGCTTTGTGAGCCCAGGCACGCAAGAGGCACACATGGGAATTCAGCACATATAAACAGAAGAACAGCAAGATATTTAAGCATGTCAATTGGAAACTGCCCAGCTCACAGCATCCTTATCACAGCTGCCTCTGCTCCTTCCCTCTCCTCTTATGCATGGCAAAAGGCAGCATTTGAAGGGACCAACATGGTTACTCCCATACGAAGACCCAGAAACCACTGCAAAGGGCAGAGTCAACCACCATTTCTCAATGTGGTAAAGCCTACCAGTAATAGCTGACCAAATAAGGAGTCAAAACATCATGGCAAGGAGCCGTAATTCTTTGCAGCATCAATGCTAAAACCCAGCAAATTCTTCAAAAGCAGTAAAGCTGAAAAGAGAGAGGGAGAGGCAGTTGTTGTAGGTGACTCCCTTCCAATGGGAACTGAGGGCCTTCGTATCCTCACCGTACCCATCCCTATCCCATAGGGAACTCTACTGCATTCCTGGGTCTTAGCTAAGAGAGATTACTATTACTACTAGACTGCCTGGACCGATTCAGCCCTCTGATTATTAACCACTTCTGGTCATCCAGTTTGGCAGTGATGAGGTTGGGGAGAGAAGTCCCAGGGCAATTAAAAAGGACTTCAGGGCACTGGGACAACTGGTTGAAGGGACAAGAGCACAGATAGTGTTTTCCTCAATCACTCCGATATCAGGGAAGAATTATGAAAGTAATAGGGGAACCCACTTCATTACTGATTGCCTAAAGACTGGTGCCATCAGTGGAACTTTGGCTTTTCCAGTCACAGTCCAGGTAACAAGCACCAGTCCTGCTGGTGACAAACAGGATTTATGTGTCCCAAAGGGGAGAAAGGATTCCAGCCCTGGAGTCGGCAAAGCTCATGGAGAGGGCTTTAAACTGGGTTTGAAGGGGAAAGGAGATGAGACCAGCCTCACCAGAGACAAGCCTGAGGACAGCATGCTAGCACTGGGGTTGAAATCAATAGCCCAGCTGAAGTGCTTCTACACTAATGCACATGGTATTGGCAACAAAGAAGAGGAGGTGGAAACCACCGAGCAGCAGGAAAGCTATGACATAGCTGCCATTGTGGAAATGTGGTGGGATGACTCACACAACTGGAGCACTGCAATTGATGGCTACAATCTCTTCAGAAGGGACAGGAGATGAGAGAGAAGTGATGGAGTGGCTCTATTATGGAGTGTTTCAACTACACGGAGCTCAAGGATATGTTGAGGGTCTATAGGTGAGAATGAAGGAGATAACCTGGTGGGAGTCAATTATAGATCACCCAACCAGGAAGAAGAGGCAGATGAACTATTCTGGAAGGGGCTGGCTAATGTTTTGCAATCACCAGCCCCTGTTTTTAGGGGAGACTTGAATTTGCTGGATGTCTGCTGGAAACTCAGCACAGCAGAGAGGAGACAGTCTAGGAGGTTCCTGGAGTGTGGGGAACATAACTTCCTCACACAGCTGGTGATTTAGCCTAATGGGCTGGAGCTCTGCTAGACCTGCTGTTTACAGAGAAGGGATGCTGGGAGATGTAGTGGTCAAGGGCTGCCTTGGGCACACTGACCACAATAGAGTTTTAAATTCTTGGTGGAGTAAGGAGGAGTGTCAACAAAACCTCTGCCTTGGACTTCCAGAGAGCAGACTTCAGCCTGTTGAGGTCACTAGTTCAGAGATTCCCTTGGGAAACAGTCCTTAAATACAAAGGGGTCCAAGAAGGCTGGACACACTTTAAGAAGGCAATCTTAAACAGTTCAGGAGCAAGCTGTCCCTATGTGCTGAAAGATGAGCTGGCAACGAAGACCAGCCTGGCTGAACAGTGAGCTTTTGCTGGAACTTGGGGGGAGAAAAAAAAAAGACAGTTTACAACTTTTGGAAGAAGGGGCAGTCAGCTCAGGAGGAGTCCAAGGATATCATCACATCACGTAGAGAGAAAGTTAGCAAGACGGAAGCTCAGCTAGAGCTCAATCTGGCCACTGCTGTGAAAGACAATAAAAAGTGTTTTTATAAATACATTAACAACGAAAGGAGGGCCAAGGAAAATCTCCATCCTTTACTGGCTGCAGAGGGGAACAGTGTCACCAAGGATAAGGAAGAGGCTGAGGTACTTAATGGCTTCTTTGCCTCAGTCTTCAACAGAAAGACTGGTTATCCCCAGGCCCCCTGGGCTGGTAGAGAGGGATGGGGAGCAGAACAGACCCCCTGAAGTCCAGGAGGAAGGAGTGACCTGCTGTGCCACTTAGACACTCACCGGCCTATGGAACCAGATGGAATTCAGCCAAGGGTACTGAGGGAGCTGGTGGAAGAGCTCACCAAGCCACTCTCCATCATTTATCATCAGTTCTGGCTCACTGGAGAGGTCCCTGACAACTCTAAGTTGGTCAGAATCACGTTCATCTGCCAGAAGGGTCAAAAGGAGGATCCAACAAACTATAGGCCTTTCAACCTTGGTGACCAGGAAGGTTATGGAACAGATCATCAGGACAACCAGAGGATCAGACCTACCAGCAGGTGTTTAGAAAAGGCAGGCAGGTCCTGCTCAACCATCCTGAACTCCTCTTATGACCAGGTCACCCATCTAGTGAATGAAAAAGGCTGTGAATGTGTAGTATACTTGGACTTCAATAAAGCCTTCAATGTTGTCTCTCATGACATCTTGCAGGAAAAGATGTCATGAGATGTCATGGGCCTGGAGAGTGATGGTGATTGGTGCTGCATCCACTTGGTATCCAGTCACCAGTTGGGTTCCCCAGGGCTCATTATTGAGACCAGTCCCATTTACCTTCTTTATCAATGATCTGGATGAGGGGATCAAATGCACCCTTGGTAATTTCACGTACAGTACTAAGTTGGGTGGGAATGTTGATCTGCTGGAGAGTACAAAGACTCTGCAGAGGGACCTGGACAGGCTGGATCAATGGGCAGAGGCCAATCGTATAAGGTTCAACAAGGCAAAATTCTGGGTCCTGCCCTTGGACAACAACAGCCCCACACACTGCTACAAGTTGGGAGAAGAGCAGCTGGGAAGTGGCCCAGCAGAAAAGGACCTGGGGGTGCTGGTTGACAGCAGCTGAACACGAGCCAGTGTGTGCCCAGGTGGCTAAGACCAATGGCATCCTGATCTGTATCAAAAATAATGTGGCCAGCAGGACCAGGGCAGTGATTATCCCCCTATACTCAGCACTGATGAAGCCACACCTCGGGAGCTGTGTCCAGTTCTGGGCCCCTCACTTTAACAAAGACATTGAGGTGCTGGAGCATGTCTGAAAAAGGGCAATGAAGCTGGTGAAGAGTTTAGAAAGGAAGTCCTATGAGGGGAAGTTGAAGGAGCTCGGGTTCTTTAGCCCAGAGAAAAGAAGGCTCAGGAAGCCCCTGCCATTCTCCACAACTCCCTGAAAGGAGGCTGCAACCAGGTGGGGGTCGGTCTCTTCTTCCAGGCAACCAGTGACAGGACAAGAGGACACAGACTCAGGCTGCAACTCAAGGGGCGGTTCAGGTTGGAAATCAGAATAATTATTTCACTGAAAGGCCGATTAAGCATCGCTCAAGGAGGCGGTGGGCTTACCATCCCTGAAGGTGTCCAAGAAACAACTGCATGTTGCACTTAGTGCTATTGTTTAGTTGGCATGGTGTTCAGTCAAAGACTAGACTCAATGATCTTGTAGGTCTTTTCCAACCTAAATGATTCTATTAAATGAATTAATAGTTGGCTCACTACAGGACAGACTCAGAGAGAACATAATAAGGGTCCTATTAGGAGCATGTTGATGTCAATTATATTTTTGCCCTGGCACACGTAAAATATTCCTAATGTTCAGAAATAGACTACTTCATCACATATGACAAACAGGCAGGAGAGGAAAGGACCTCCCTATTCATTAAGCCCTAAAACCCCATGGGAGCCAGCAACACAGTTGCTTTTAGATAGTGAAAAAACACCATCAAAACAGCTATTTTAGTATTTCCCCTCGCCCCCAACCCAGTATTCCTAAGACTACCCAGGAGCTGCTTACTCTTTTAGAATTCTTTTTTTCTTTTATCTCAGTACACTCATGGACGATCTGCACCAATTTAGTCCTGCATTACCACCCAAAATAGTTCTGCTCTCTCCCTGATGTTTACCCATCTGATATATTTATGTGCAGAGATAAGATGCTTTCTCATTTTCACAGAATACAAAAAGTCAGGTCTGATTTTCTCTTAAGAAACAGTACTGAAGCGTGGCTGGTTAAAGCCTAGGCAGCAGACATCACACACGTACCAGGTTACGTGGAAAAGTCAACAACCCAAAATCACCAGGTCTCTCCTGCTTGCAGATAAATATATTGGTTTTTGTAAGTCTTCATTACTCAAAAGCACCACTTACCATGTGCCTTCTTACAGCTTCTTCCTGCTTACTTATTTGTGCCCCTGAGAGAAAAATCCAACCTAAGAAAGCTGCTGGCATCAAGACACAGATGTCTATTTATACAAATGTATGTTTTCCTAAATATCATTTGTTACACATTACCAGATGATGAAGTCAACCGACTCCAGTTTGAGTCATGTATTCTCCTAGGAGGAGAACGGGTTTCACCACCATGTATCATATTAATAATGTTTTACAATCCAATTCATTTATTGACTTTTGAAAAATTTTCACCTGAGCTGTATTCTCACCGCCTTATAACAGAATTGTATTCGCTGTTTTTAGAACAGTGAATAAATCTGTCTTACATACAAACAGTTAGTTCTTGGCCTTGACATCAATTATTGATTGGGATGTGGGGAGTGTTTCTATGATGTTTTCTTTCTGAAATTTCACTTCTAGCCACAGGGCAGAGCTCTGTCAGAACAAGCATTTTGACCAGTAGTTTTCCCGCTCACTTGTCAAGTGAGCAAATTTGACACAGAAGTTGGGTCAATTTTGGTCCCAGCAACACTACTATGATCCCAAATGACCACAACCAGACTCTGACTCTCAAAGAGCATTTGCAAAGCTCCCATTTTAGGACACTTCTTATTCAGCTCTACAGAGCCTAAGCAGGTTTTGTACTTGCAAACATACAGTAAGAATTCAGTCCTTTTAAAAGAAGGTACATCACTACCTCCAAATTAAAAGGCATTGCAAGTTTTGTCTTTCTCCAGGCAAGCCCTTTAACATTTCTCCCTCAATTTGCTTACTTCTTATGAGAAATTAAAAAAAAAGGCAAAAAGAAACATCTGTGGGAACAGCTGCACAAATATTGCAACTGCCAGAGAAAAGATCTTTCTAGCATCCAGGATTTCTGGTTTTGTGTTTCGCAAGACCACTTAGTAGTGGATAACCACAGTGACTATCCATGCATCTGACATGCAATTTTGATCTCAATCGCAGATAAGAGGTAAAAGCTCAACACGAGCCCACCACAGACAGACAAACACAGAGAAAACAACCAGAAACCCAAACCCTTGAAAGAAGTGTCTAGAGGCTCCACCATGTAAAAGCTTATGCAGCAAGTAGGCTACTTGCTCTGACTTCTGGACAATCAAAACTCCACGTTAGGTAGTTTATAATAAGCAAATACACAGCACAGCTTTTTCCTTCATCATTTATCTCATCTTTAACAACAACACTAAGACCCCACATTACTAGGCAGCACACTTTCCAAGACAACACTGAAATTAGGCAATTATCTCACTAAAAAAAATAGATTTCTAGAAGTCTGTCTTCATCTCCTAGATACATGTCTGTGTTCACATACTTGTCTTTGAACTGCAGCAATCCCTTATGCTCCAACACAAAGCATTAAGAATGAGTTTTACTATGCTCTGCGCTACATATTGATAGCTGCATTGTTTACCAGTCCATGCCCAGGTAGCTAAGGTGATTGTGATAAAAACTATTACAATAATAATCAACTAAAATAGCCAGTTCTAAATACACGTGGCCACAGCAGCAGCAAGATCTCGGAGCTATTGTACAACGCACAGGTCATTTGGGATTTACTGAAACTTTCTCCCCCCCCCCAAAAAAAAAAAAAAAAAAACAAAGAAGAAAGAAGAAAAAAAAAGAAAGCTTTCTGTACCAATTTGGCTGCGGGGGGCAGTCACCACATCCAGCTGATCCACAGAGTAGGCTCTGAAGAATGAGAAGTAAAGTTAATTGCCTGTAGCCTGTGCATCATTATTATTTCTCAAGCAACTCAAGAGCGGCCTTAAGCATACTTTAAGTCACCCTTGACTGTAGCACTCTCCCATTTGCTAAACAGTCATTGAGCACACTGGGGTTGCTGGAGCACAGTAGCACTTCAGCTTCTTCATTTTCCACCTCTACAGTGCCAGCTGTCAAGCTGCACATGTAGAGAAAGATTTCTTATTTGACTAAGCTCCAACATGCTTCAGGGGGTCTCTCCTCCACTTGAATTCACGTGATTCATTCCTGTTACTCATTTTCTAAATACTCATCCTGTAACACTGTGCCTCCACATTCCCACAGCACTGCTTGGAAACAAAGTTGTGACCTTTAAAAATCCAAAGCACCAAGATTCATCACAACTTGCCTTGCAACAATCCTTCCTTACATCCACACGTTTCCATCTGAAGGAGGGAAACTTTCATGTATAGCAATGGTCTGCTGTGGTCATGCAGCTCCTTTCCATCAAGCTTCAAGCAGAATATCAGACCTTTCCCCCCAGCCCCCTACTTAAGCAGCACTAAAAAGAGGGTCAAAACTGAACAAACAGATGGCTACAATGGGACAGAAAGAGCCCATCCAGCCCAGCATCCCATCTCCAACTGTGACTGAAGTACAGCCTCAGAGACAAACAGGATAACTAAGACAAGCACACAGCAGCAATACCTTCAGCTAGTTACCCCATAAAACTGGATTTTCCCTTTAATAACCTCTCTATTTTCTGGCAAGCCTCTTAATTACACCTTACCCACATCTTGTGCACAGCACTACCTCGTTTCATTTCTTTTGAGCCTGCCATCATCATTCCTGGATACACTCTGGGATTTCTCTACTGGAAAATAAGGGAAGAACTAGTCTCTGCTTCCCCGTGCCCTGACAGCCATTAATGCAGTCTTCTCAGCCATCTAATCTCCAGGCTGAAATGCTCCTTTCCGCTGCACTGTTCCTTGCACAGAAGCTGTGCTGTCCTTGACGATTCTCGTCGCCCTTTTTAAGACCTTTTCCAGCTTAAGCTGCCAATTATTAGAACTTTCCTTTCCTGATGCCACCTTTATCCTTCTTCACATTTTTCTGCTCGCAGAAGAGCATGTGGCAGCTGGGGGAACCTCGAAAGGCAGCTTATGGAAAATCCAGGATGTTGTTGCTGGAGCTGAGGTCGAATCAACTGAGTAAGGATTAACTGGAAGGCTTTCTCTGCCTAGTGAAGGAGCACTTTGCCTCCCTGCAAAACGTGAAAATAGCTCAAAATAAGGAAATAGCCAAGCCATTTTGGTGCAGACCCCACTAACCTCCAAAAATTTAAGTTTGGTTCTCCTAGTTAGTGAGATCTAGAGGGATCTTACTGCCTCCTAGACACAGGCAAATTGCTGGGTTTTAGCATTGTTGATTGTTCAATTTGATAGGTCAAGAATACTAGTTCAATTAAAATGTAAGTTCTATTTTATTTATTTCCTGTTCTAAAAGTAAAAGTAGATGTGAGAAAAGGACAAGAAGAACACACCAGCTACTTTTTGGAAATAACATACATGAAAAAAGCCTTTAATAAAAAGATAGTATCATAATTGCTATTATAGAAAACTGCACAAGACTAAATACAGAAAAATGAAAGGACAAGAAACTATATACACATTTTGCCTCGTTGAGCCCCTCCAAAGTAACAAATAAAGCAGCAAACAAGAGTTTGTTGAAGTTAAAAGCAATGAGATTGTGTGTTCCTTCAAGACCTCTGGCTTGATGGAGCATGACATTTTCATTAGAAGAGCCCAATGAAAGAAGAGCTGAGCCAGGCAGACAAAATTCATTCAAACATTTAATAGATAAGTCAAAGACCATGACCGTAAACAAAAAAGCATCACACTGCAGGTGGTTTCAAGTCTCACAACAACTATCTTATTTTGCAGTGTAGCCAATGACTGGGAAGAAAAAAGAAGAAATAAAAAGATCACAACTGAAAAGCTGTACAGGTGACAAACACCAAGGAAACCATTAATTACAAAGAGGAAAGGTGAAGGACAGCCAGCCGTCTGTCTGTCTGTGCACCAGGCTGTGTCATCCTGCTCAGCAGGTGCACAAGTTGGGAAGAACTGACAGTGCCTGAGAGCATCCTCCTGAAGGTAAAACTGAAATCCGTGTTCAACACAACAGCTCCATGTCTAGTGCCATCACTGGGCTATTTAACAAGGAAAAAGTATAAAGATTATTATGCCTCTGGATTTCACAGGATCTCATCCAAAGCATTACCTCCAGCGCTGGCTTTCAAACTTTTAAAAGGATTTTGAAAAACTGAAAACCACTCAGAAAACATTGGAATAATTAAAGATGGGAGAAAATAATGAAGAATTGAAGCTAGAGCTAATAAAGCCGGCAGTCAAAACCTGGCAGTGAAGCCAACTGATGACAATTTGATCAAATGAATACCTTACAGAGTATTGAGAGCCTATCAGGTGACTTTCTCTCAGCAAAACAGGATATTTTTCGAAACTAAATGATCTAGCTTATAATGGAAGCTAATCAAGGACCCTTATGGTTCATTTTGAATGCATAATCAATTAAGTACAAAATCAATTTCCAGCTTCGCTCCAGTCCTTACCATCTGCACTTTGATCACCCAAATATTACTGGCAAAATGGTGAAGCAGAATGAAGAAGTCAGGAAACATACAAGAAGCTGTGGAATAGGAGTAAGTTCTTCAGCATGCAGCTCCTTACACCAAGATCAGACCCCCACACACTGGCTGCCACAGCTGGTTCACAGACACATACTGGGGGTACCCACTTGAAAGCAAAGATGACAAAACCAGGAGGCTTGGGAGGCATCAGTCTCTGGCTGTCCTTCTGGGGTTGGGACACCACAGGGACTAGAGGGAGCTGTCTCTGCACACCACCATCCAGCTGTTTCTGAGAGCTTGTGCACAGTGCCCTGGCAAGGCAGCCTCTCCCAGCTCCCACAGTACCAAATGCCACCAAGTGCCCTCCCCACTGCTGTAAGGCTGGAATTTCAGCATCGCTTGATTACACCTCTGAAACTGAAGAGTCTTTATCTGTCTCAACACAGGGCTTCTTGATGTCTGCTATGCTGCTGAAGCACATCCATCTTTGAATTGCCTGGTATTTTCATACCTTTTTGAGTGCTTTCAGTTAAAAAAAGTGCAACCAAATAAAGATTTTCTAAATAAACACAGGCAACAACCATAAAAAGGTAGTTCTAACTTGAAATCCTTGCTTTAACATAATAATAGAAAGTAACAGACTAAATCTTACCACTCACGCTTTCTACAGTCTTATACGAAAAAAAAAAAAGAAACTAAGCTCGAAATTTGGCTTTTGTTGTCTTTTTAAGTTTCTATCCTTCCCAAGACTGGTGGTGGAGTGAAAAATTAAAAGCTGTGTGTTTCCTTATCTTCCAACTCTATCAGTCCCTCACCTTACCTAGAGTCTTCCACATTACAGAAAGCCAAGTTCCACACAGTAAACAAAGAAAACCTATACCAAATATGCTCCTGCTATGTTTTCTTTGGTTCAGAACACCAAGACAAGACAACCTTTTCCTTTTCTTCCTGGCTAGAAACTAACGTGCACTCAGCCCTCAAAACAGTTCACAAGACAAATGTTACCCTAATGTGATGAAGTTGTCACACTCTGTTCCAGCAGGCTATTTAAAAAAAAAAGATAAAGAAAATCACATCAAGCATTCCCTCTGCCCAATACAGACAAAACTAGCAAGTAATAGCTCCAGGAATAAAGCATACTTCCAAAGGCCATGAGGTCACAACAAACACAAAACAGCGTACAGAGAAGACAGCTAAAGGCAGCAGATGCAAATCACTTCAAACTACACACCATGAATTTTAACTGCCCCCTTTTTTTTTTCCACCTGGTGTGTTCAAAAAACCCCAGATACTGAATCAAGAAGCAAGTGATGCTCATGTGCTTTAGCTGCACATGGAGCTCACAGTGGTTTTTGATGCTGGTTGCTTCTGAAGACATGACCTTAGAAACTACTACCTGTGAGGCCATTTCCTTAAAGAGATCTTAATTTCTGTCTTTGTAAACTCCATCTTCAGAAAAATGAACCTAGCCATAGGGACACCGATAAAAACAATCTTCGTGCAGCAGCCTGCAAACACAGGAGGCACATGTTTTAAAGAAATAACCCAGAGCCTCCCACTCACTTGAGCCCAGAAGCACACTGCCTTACGGTGCAAAGAAGTCATGCTTTCCACAAAGAATCATGTTTTAGTTGAATTGTCTACACAGCTCTATATTTTTTACTTAATTACTGTGGGGTTTTTGATTGGTTGCGTTCTTATGTGGTGCAGCCCTATTTATTCCAAACTAAACCTAAATAGTTTCATTAAAGACAAAGTTAAGTAAAGAACAAGAGGGGAAAAAAAGCAGCTGAGAGACAGGACACTAAAGAGACAGACTAATAACATTAGATACCATGCACAAATATGAGCTCTATGCATGTTTATTTTTAACATAAGTCACTGTATCTCGTACTAGGAAGATGCCTTTTGCAATAACAAAACCTGCCACAACATGAACATTTCATGGGACTAGAAACAAGCACTTGACTGCCAATCTTTCCTTCTCCCTACCTTTGGCTGTAACTCTGCTTGCCTTCTGTATGAGATGCCACTTAAATTCTTTTTAGCTAGGAAAAGATGCTTTGCCCCCTGTATTGATAAGTCCTGCTCCCTTAAGTCTTGCCTCATGGGGAAGCCTTTTCCCCTGGATGTACAGAAGTTATTGTCACCTTCTAGGTACAGAACCATTGCACAACAGAAACACTTAACCTAGCACCACCTTCGTACCTGCTGATCTAGTAAGTTATCATCCTTCTTTCCCAGAAACCATGCTACTTAACACAAACAGAATTCAGGTTAACATTAGATAAAGTCTGTGATATGACATCACTACGCTACCCAGGAAATTAATTTGTTTTCGTATTCCTACCTATTCAGGACAAAGGTACTGATCTAAAAAAACCTCCTGCTGTTTATTTACAGTCATCTCCTGTAAAAACATTTCCAATGTCATCAAACATGAATTATTCACTACTCTCCACCCTGCTGAAAGAAAAGAAACTCCAAAACTGACAACATATATGCACACCGCTGCTAAGGGAAACAGACCAATGTTACACACGGTTTCCTTCCCAGGGAAGGAAAAAGGGAAGACAATTACTCCTTCATCTTAAAAAGAAATCCACTCAGGGGCTCTGAAAATCCATGGAAGGTTCCCTAACTTTCCTGCGATCACAAATTCCTTGTTGCAAAGTCTGTCCCGGCGAGCACCTCAAGTCCCAAAGCCTGCTACTTACACTTGCGTAGGAGGAGGAAGATTTTTCAAGACAACCATCGCAAACCCGAGGCACCCATTAACACGAGGGCTGCAGAAAGCACACTAAAGTCAACAAGTCATCAGATCACAGGCGCTCCGAAACCAACGAGGAGGGGTCCTGTTATGAACTGTTCGGCATTGTTGAGGAGTAACAGCACGTACCATTTAAAGAGACGGCTGTGCACAGGCAGACACACGCCCCCGGCAGACAAGAACAGCTGTCTCTCTCTCTCTCTCACACACACACAGACACAGCTGCTGCCGCCGCCTCCCGCCCCGCCCTGCCCCAGCGCGCTGTGCTGCGGAGACGCGGACCGGGAGGCACGGGCGGCTCTTACCGCGCTGCCGCTGCCGCCCCACAGCCCCGGCTCCTCGGGGAGCCCTGCCGGCAGCCACAGCCACAGCCACGGCCGCGATCGCGAGTTTGTTTGGCCGCCCGCCCCGCAGCGCTGCGAGCCGGCGGGGCCGCCCCCACCGCGGCGGGCGGGGCGAGGGCCGGGGCTCCGTGTGATGTGCGTGATGTGCAGGGGCTCCGTGTGATGTGCAGCGTGTGTGTGATGTGCTCGGAGCGGGGCGGACGCCCCCTCGCCCAGGGCCAGCCCTCCCTCCCTCCGTCCCTGTGGTCTGGGGTTCAGCGCGGCAGCCGGGCAGCCCCGGCAGCGGAGGAAGGACGGACGGACGGAACGCGGCGCTGCCGCCCCAGGCAGGCGGCGCTGGGATGCGAGGGGATGCCGGACACCCCGAGGTCCCGCACACCCCATAGAGTTTTACCGCCCCCTTCCCCTGGGTGATTCCTGCCCGAGGTGCGGCTGGACGCGCTCTGAGCCGGCGTCTCCGCAGCTTCGCACGGCGCTCTCCTTGGAGGGCGGCTCGGGATTCCACTCATCCGCGGACCTGTGCAAGGAGGGTCCAAGGGGCCAGCTCTGGCCCAGGCGCGCAGCAGGAGTCGGGAATCACGATGGAGAGTCCAGCTGTGCCGGGGTGTCGGGAGCTGCCGCTTGCTCCCCGAAGAGCATGCCTGCTCCCGGGTGACTGCTCGGCGAGCGAGGGGCTGCGCTCTGCTTTTCCCCGTACTCGGAGCACACAGGATGACGAGTGACCTCCCTGCGGCACGCCAGAACCCACGGGGTTGGGTTTAGGTGGAAACACGAGCTCTCCCGGAAAATTGTAGCTGCTGTGTGCCTGGTCTCTCCTTTCACATCCCCATCATGAGACAAGAGGCAGCTTCTAGTACTGTACCGCAGTGAGATCATAAGAAAAAACTACTGCTAATATATAGCTGAAGGTGGCACAAACATTGCACTCTCAGGACCGAGCAGGGTTCTGTGTACTGTACGCACTAACAAAATGCTTCACGGTTTCAGCTACATATACCAGGCACGTGGTGTTCCCCTAATGACTGGAGCTGGAAGATCTATAGAAGCTGGAAAAATGTCTTGCATGACCCAGAATCCCAGCATCTGGGGAGTGCAGCTTGGACAGACCCAGACACACTCCCACCACCTTCCCCCCCATGACCCATTTCTTACAATTCTGTTTGCTGGTTCCGGCTCCACCCGATGTGAAAGCACTAAAAGAATCCTGATTACTACAAGAATTAACTACAGCCTTTTGAAAGGAATCAGCTTTCTGATCTACATGTCAGATTTATGTGGGTTTTCAATAGATGAGGTCTGAAGACCATGTACTTATTGCAGCAGGTGACATGTCATATCTCGCAGCAGTGATAATGGGAAACCACTGCTCTGGAGAAGCTTTTACTTTTAATAGAAACAAAATCACTCAGCTAGCCTGTTTCCCATACTGAATAAAATCCCTGAACTCTGCCTCTCACTAGTGCTGCAAGGAGGGTCGAGACCTGCAGCAGTCAGCCCAGATATTGGTTTATGAATGAAGGAAAATACCCAAGATGCCTTCCTCAGCTTCCCAGCTTTCCTTAAGATAGCCAGCCAGAAAAGAGAACTAAGCAAGCCACTACTCAGCATGAGGGCTGCTCCCTGCTCCTTCCCTGGAAAAGAAATCCACAAAGAGAAAACACAGAGAAGGCAAAATCATTCCTATGATTTCACTGCCAAATGCAGATACTTGGCCAACAGAGGTCCTCAGCATCAGGGACAGACCACCAAAATGCAGCTTCTTCCAACAACCATACCAGTTTGAAAAAAACACTGAGTTTTGCTGACTCTATGCCAATATAATCTCTTTTTTTTTTTTTTTTAAGTGTAAACAGGGTATATAATACATGGCTGCTCAGGAAGAGAAAGTAAACATACTCAAAAACTTTAGATGGTGAGGAGGAGGACAAAATTAAACACATGCACAGTAGGATACCTACACTGGCTTTCAGTTTGCTTGGCTGCCAAATGCAGGCTCACAGGGAGAGCAGCCAGAATGACATACTAGAAAAAACATTTTTTAATGGTCTGGAAAGCCACCATCAAGGACCTCGCCTGCTCTGATGAGGTGCCTGTACATATGGTAGCCTCAATTTATGCATCACAGTAACCAACATTCTATAAAAATTTAACTCAGGCACTTCTATAACTTTTGTCTCTGCAGTTCTGTGCCTTTATTTGAACAACAGCCATATTAGGACACAAGACCTCTTGTTTAAATTATAGGAAATTACTGTTCTGTTACTGTACTGTTCTCTTAAGAGAGAAGTAACCCCAGGGAAATTTCCAGCTACTGTAAGAGAGTGGCACAGTGTACTTCCTAAGCACAGAGACACAGGAAACAAGCTGCAGGGCAGGCTGAACTGCTGGCTGCAGCAGCTGGGTACATGCAGACCCTCTGGTCCTGTGCCAGACCTGCTCCTGCACAACAGGCAGCTCCCAGCCCTGTGCCCACAACACAGGTGCTTTCAAAAGCTGAGCTGCAAAGCCACTCATGTCCTTCAACAACTGCACATGTGAAGTCTGGCTATCAATACATGATTACAACAATAACAACGAGGAGGCCCTTTGTAGTCAGATTTCCTTCCTTACTTTGCTTATGGGTGGCCACTTGTTCCTGTTCTTTCTCTCTGCAATAGTTATAGTCTGCTAGGTGATACCTCTGTAAAGTTGAAATTTAGACCATAAAACAAGTCATATTTGCAGCTTTATGGGTTAATTTGTAAGATGCACTGAAATTCTTCAGTCTGAGTTGTTTTTTGTACACGTATATCATTAATATGCAGTCATTCATTAGCTACATTAGGGAAAAGCCAGTAGGAACAGGCCTATAATGAAAACAGTTTACCCACCTCCACATTTAGGGCACGAAAAGCCTGGGATGGTGCTTGTAGGTACCCAGCTAGTTTCCCCATGCTAAAACTGCTTCTATTTAAGTCCTTAGATACCAAACCTGAGAAGACAGACATTTCAAAGACTTGTTCTTTGCATGGCAGAGAACTAAGATTTTGCATCTTTCCCCTGGAAGAAAATCACTTTTTTTTTTTTCCAGAACATTTCATGATAAAAACTAGAAGCACTTTACCAAGCAATCAAACAGGAAGGATGATATCTGCATTTGCACCAGACACTTTGGAGCTGCTCAAGCATGAAATACCCTTGGCCAAGTGCAGAGAGTTCAAAAGGTGATCCCCCTCTCTGGGCAAACATGCTCCTTGGGCAAGCATGGTCACAGAGTACCTTAAGTCAAGTTCCCTCTTCCTCACTCATCTTGTGGAGAAATAGATCTGCAACTAATACCACCACTGAACTACTTACAGTCCCCTGCTAAGCCTCTTGTCCTTAAAGCCTTTTACACCAGTGGAAGCAGCAAAATTATTTTGGTGCTCTGTGCTGAGCCTCACTTTCTTACCTGGTCACTACAGGGACCATAACATATTATTTGTTTTAAATCTACTGCTAAAGTTAACTGCATGACAGTAACCCCTGGAGATACATGGTGGACTGTTCTGATCTGCAGGAACACAAACAGAAAAAAACCCTGAATTGCACTCAGTATGTCAGAGTTATTTTACAGACCTTTTCTGATCCATCAAGGATGGGCGTGCACAGCTTGTGGACTCCATATCTAAGAGACTCTCTTCCTCCATGTGTTTATGTGTGTATGTTCACACACTCTTTGGAACATGGCTTCTCTGCAGGCATCTGTGCAGTCTGGTGAGCAAAGTGGGCAAATGTTTAAGCAAGCAGGAAAAGACATCTTTTTTTCAGTGTAACTAAACCCAGAAGGGATCTGCTGCTCCTCCACTTTCTGTTGTCTAATGCCAACAGAGAATACAGTACAGAAGTCACTATACATTTCAGGAAATACCTTCTTATCCTATTCCCACTGATTATGTTGTTCAATAGAACAAGGCGGGCAGTCACTTCCCATATTCAGTTTCATGGAAATCAATTCACAGTATCATTAATTTACAGATGAAATCTGTCATATACCCCCACTGCCTGAATTATTCTGGAAGACGTAATATTTTTTATTGTTTTAACTTTTGTTGGATATTTTTGAGTATTTGCTTGCCACTATTTCCTTTGTTGATCCAATATTACACCTGTCAATAAGGAAAGATTTGGAATTTCCTATAGCAAGTTCCAGCAAAATTTCAGGCCACAAGGTAGAAAAGACAACCACAGCTCACTGAGTAAATATACTTCTGTATCATTAGCCCTCAGAAAGAAAAGGACAAGCCACACCTAGAAATAATTAATGACACCTTGAGAAGTGGCTTGAATCTCTACTGTTTCCATAGGGACAGATTCTGCAAGATGTTTGAAAAGTAAGCAAGCTGCTTACACTAATAGCCATAAAGCAGAGACATGCAAGTGCTCAGAGACAGGGCCAAAACCTGACACATCTGAAAATGGTTTGAAAAGTGAAAGATCTTCCTTACACATGGAGGAAACTTCTACTCATAGTCATAAAGAATGTTTGAATAATTTGTGCTTTGTCAAGTCTGTCAAAATCTAGCTGTCCAGCTGGGAATCACTATCTCAAAGAACCCATGGGTGTCTAGCCATTTTCACATCCATTTGCCACAGCTGCAGCAAAATATTCCTTACCAGTTCATATATTTTTCTGCTTTCCTTACCTTACAACTTCCTCCATCCCTGTGCTTGGATAGTGAACTTCACATGTAACAATAGTTCAGTTCAATACCACAATTTCTAACTACATGTTCTGTTTTCCAGTCTAGATAACTGTGACTAAAGTAGGACTTTTAGGATGTGTCTGTCATACATCAAATCACACGGAAGAACCATAATACTCAATTTTTAAAAAAGGGTTTACATCACTTCACTCTTCCTTTCTGTGCAAGTGCACAGAATAACCATGTTTAGGTTGGATGTCAGTATTCAGCAGAAAATTTCTCCTTCTCTTATAAGAGCCCAAAGAATTTTATCTGGTCTACTTCCTCCAAGTCCAGATTGTTGAGTCTAGATTTGTACTAAAACACTGAGAAAAGAAAAACAAGGTTATTCTGGACACACAGAAGGAAGCAGATTCCAACTGTGTTCTGACTGAGGAAAAGACAGTCACCCATGCAATATATATTTCAAGTTACAATAAATCCTTAGAACATAAGAAGCACTAGAAGACAGAGAATACAGCTTCCACAGATATAGTGATGATTTTTGTTGTAGGAAATCAATGCAGAAATGTAGAAACAAGGTGACCAAGAACATCAACACAAGTCTTGAAAACTAATGTTTTTGTTTAAGCACTCACTGACTACAAGACTTGACTCTTTGACAAGGCTGTTGCCAGGATCTCAGATTAGATCTGATTTTATGCCACTTGGCTTTGATTTCATAAACATCTTCTAATTTTGCTCCAAGATTACTTTGGAATTAGCCCTTACTAGCATAAACATACTAGTCTTTCCCAGCCATAAAAACAAATTTCATTTGGACTCACAGGACAGGCGGAGGGTAACTGACCTTCTGTCTGTGGTCAGAAGCAGTGAACACAAGCATATATATGCCTACAAGCAATGGCAGCAGGTAGGAAGAAATGAAAACAAAAATACCCTTCCTAATCTAGTTATTCTAGCAGTGAATCTTGATTTACTATTGTAAGTCAAAGCTCAAGCCAGCAAATTCTGAATCCTGTTTGCACAGGACAGTTTAGAACAGAATGTTTTAGTTCTGTTCTTTCCTATACAGAGAGTGCAACCTTCAAATACAGAGACAGCATGGGTTTTCTTCTAAATTTGACAATGGACATTTTGAAGAGTCCTTGGTGCCACGCAAAAATAATGTTTGTTTTATTTTAAATAAGCTTAAAAACAACACAAACAAATAATGGGATCTTCCTAGAAGCTGAAATTCACATAGAAATAAAAGCTTTTTAGCCTGTCCCTCTTGGGAACACTGACATGGCGAAACAAGATTTCTTCCCCTTAAAAGTTGACATCTATACTTATATTCTACAATGCATTACATAAAACTGCTCGGTTGTCTGTTTAGCAGCTGCAGCAGCTCAGCTGAAATGAGTAAATAAGAAAATACCAGGTGTCAGGATTTATTTTTGGTGATACACTTAAAACAGATACACAAAAATGGAAGGAAAACCAAATTTTATAGTTACATTCCTACTAACTGGTGTTTAAATGCCCAGTCTCACCTACTCAAAGCTGCAGACTGAGCAACTCCACTTTCATAAGCAATATATCAGCAGTTGCAGTAGAGAAGCAGTAGGGAAAAAGCATTAAAAGTAAGCAGTAGGAAAAAATAACAAGCTGTAGGAGCTCAGAGGAGTTCACCACCGGCCAAATAATCTTCTCAAGTCACTAAGAAGTGAATGTTACTCATCAACAGTAAACAAGATGTCCAGTTTACATTGCCTCTCAGTAGGCTGATGGAAAAACAGAAACATCCACCCCATAAAGCAGCAGTAAATTCACAAGAAAAACCAGCACCCCACAGTGAATCTGAATAACTGCAGGAATAACTGCATCAGATGTGATGAATTTAATACAGTTAAGCCAGCAGGTAAAGAATTCAGAAACCCCTCAACAATGAAATTATGTACCACTGTGTCTGTATTTTGCAATTCCCATGATTTCTAATGAGCTGTCTGCACACCCTGTCCAGAGGGCACTCATTCACCTAACTGTCAAGGCTGACATCTGAGTAGAAATATGAAAACACCACAGAGAGCATCCTCCTTGGGCCACCATGCACTCCTTCCTGTGCTTTCTTGTAAGAAAAAGCTTATACAGCAAGTAAAAGTGCAGGTACAGTTATTGCACAAGGCACAATTTGTGTCCATTTGAAAATGCTCAATCCAACTCTATCACACCAATGACTTCTGCTGGCATCTGCAGCAAAACATCACCCTCTGAGTCAGTCACTGCTACCTTACATCAGTAAAAAAACAAAACATAGAAGGGTAAGAAGTCAGTGTCTCAAACAACTTTCATTAGGAAACGTCTGTATCTTTCATCTGAGAAAAGTAACACAACCTTTGTCCTGTAGTTTACCCTGGTGGCACATGAAAAGGAGGAATCTCACAAAACCAGTGTTTAACACAAACACAGATTCCCTGAGGTCAGTTCCAACCTGCTGGACTGCAGCTCTGAGGAGTGACAGATTTAAGATGCAAAGGGCAACAGAGGTAAGGAACATGACCAGATCACAACAGAAAACAAAGGAGCTAAAACTAAAGAAAATTGTTACAAAATTTACCCACAAAACACTCTCCTGCACAAGACAACAGGCTTAATCACCACGGACAAGTTAGAAATTTGGGTCTTGAAGACTTGGCAAGGCAGTAAAAAACCTCTCACAGACAGCACTTTTTGGTCAGCTTTCGTCAGTGAGCAAAAATAAGCAATAGTGATGGAAACAAGTTACTCTGTTCCAGGTTACTGAAGGGTTATTTTGAAGAATGCATCAAAAAGGACCACTAAAATGTCTTGAATTCATCCAATAAAGTTACTGTGTCAAGACTGCTACCGTCAAGATTTGCACAATGCCCTATAAACAGAGCATACCATTTACCCAATCGTGCCAATCTCACCTTTTCACATTCTTCCAGGTGCAAGTATCCTTCCTAGTGTTATTACATCATCATGATAGCAGTTGTCACACTTTAAGTGTCTTGAATATATGATACTTGCACAAAATCTGGACCTCCCATCACTCAGTCCTCACTGTCACTCTGCAGTAAGTCAGCTATGAGATCTTGAAGCTTGACTAGAGATTTTGGGGGATAAGGATGTACTATTCACTCTATTGTAGCACAGAGCTGAGGGCCAGAACACAACTGCAGCTCCTTGATTCATCTGGAGAGCCAGTTGAGTTTTTAAGCCCTTACTGGTAGGTGCTTAACATTTACTGTGCTCTACTATTTGCTTTGGGACCTTTCAGATCTCCCAATTAAGGTCTTCAAATTCCAACTGGGAATTCAAGTGACAGTTCTAGCAAAGGACTGAGCATTAACAGAAAACAGCAGTCCAAAGTAATTTCTTTTCCGTCCTTTTGGATTCATCCTGAGGCATGACTGACCCACAAACCTCCATCTCAAATGGTGACACTTACTTCAAAACACTGGAGAGCTCTTGAGCCATTTCATTTTAATAGCAAAGGTAAGGCTCATATCTCTAGAGTCAAAAAGCCCCATTTGCCACTCAGCATACTTCCACTGGATCCAAGAAAGAGGGACCTCTTTCTGCTATCCTATACATGAAAGCCATTCTAGCAACTGTCCATTCTTCTCCCTCATACAAGCTGTTTTCAAGGCCATTCAGTTGACTCAGAGTACTTCTGAGACTTATTTTATGCCTTCTAGGTGCTTAATAAAAATCTTTCAACAGAAACAAAACCCCTCAGCTGGTTTCCAGGTTTCACCTGAAATGTCATTGTCATCTCTTTTTCCCCCTGGAGCTCTCTCTGGATACTCTCCTCTTCATCAAGACCCTTTACCCAAGAACAAACCTGCCAACAAAACCAGGATTTTTACATTTGAATATTTTAAAGCATCTGTGTTCTGCTTGCCACAGAGGTCTATCTTAAGCCCTTGTCACAGTTTCCTCAACATTACACAAAAGAGATGCAGTGAGTGGAGGTGACACCATGAGCAGAGGCTACATGAGATGAGATACTCAAATGAAGCAACATAATTGGATACCTAATCATGGCAATAAAGGCTGCTGCACTCATCTCCACATGCCTCATTTAGTTTTATGAATGTTTTCCAGAACTTAATGTATGTCTGATGACCTGTGTACTCAGAAAGTTTTTAATTCCAGAGATTTTATCAAAGTGTCATGGCAAATGACCTCCTCCTCTAGGCAAGCAGCCACAGAAATAAAAAAGGTCACTTCTTGTACCAGTGAGATAATTAAGGCTGTTACTTCTAGAATAAAAAATGCTTTCCTTCCTTAAGTATGCAGAATAATGCTTTAAAGTCACCACAGCAAAAGGATGAGGATTACTGCTTCATGCAGTATAATCCAGGATGGATGACATACAGATCCCTCACTTTTTGACCCCACTATCTCATCATGCAATCTAACCAGAGCTGGTGAAATTTGTATTAAATATGTATATGAAGGACCTGGCATACAGGTTGTATTGGGTTGCTGTTGTTTTTAATTTAATCTCATTTTTGCAGCACATACTGCAAACAGAGATTATCATTACCCATCACAGACAAGCTACACTTGGTGCTCCCCGTCTTCTTCAGTGGTGTGGAAGAAACTGAAGTGGTGTGACAGACATCCAGGGCCCAAAACTGGAGAAACTAAAGTCAGACCTGGTATTTCCAGAATTAGGAAACTCTCAGCTGCTCCCAGAAGGCCTTGGTCATGCAGTTTTTCTCATTGTGAAGGAAGCTGCCACCTTTCACCCTCTGCATGTAGGAGAATTTCTAAGCGAGTACATAATTCCAGCATTTAGACTCCATAACAAATGCTAAAAAACAAGGGAGTGATACAGCAGAGGCTATTGGTGATTCACACCTGCCTCACACTGTGCATCACTCTCTGTGTCAGGTACAGGGGGCCAAACTAATGAATAAAAATGTATACTAAAAACCCAGCAGCTAGCAAGTGAGAATAAATAACCAAATTAATAATAACCAACCAAAAATTACAGGCTTGTCAGCATCTAAAGCCTTCATGTTTCCTTCAGGGCCTCTTATGCACCTGACCATCTCTGCAGCCTCACATGTCCCTTCTGACCCTCTGTCTACGCTGCTAGAGATCTGCTACCTCCATTTATGAAGGAGCAGTTCTGAAAGTCTTTAAGGCATCACCAAATAACCAGAAATTGTCCACTTACAAGGAGATCTGCAAGGAGCATTTGGCATGTAAATGATGGCTGATAGAGGAATAGCATCATCTACCTCATCTCCACCAAGCCTTTCACTGAGAGTTTCAAGCTCTAACAAGTTAAATGCTTGTTCTCTTTTTAACTCTTTTTCCTGATTATTAATTTCTTCTCTCCCTGCCCCAGGCTAGGAAGTCTCAACCTCATGCTCCAATAAATTTATTGTATTTTGTGAATCTCTTTGACCTTTAGAGGTAAAACTTTTGCTATCAGACAAAAAAAACCGGTGACCTTCTCCCTGTAACTGACAGAGGATCTGGGTGATGATAACTCTATTTCACCCACCCCCCCTCCCTTTCCCACCCAAGGCCCCCATTATCCACCTAATTGCAATAATCAGACAATACAGACTGTAAAGCAGGAAGAAAATGTAATCGGTTACACAAGAAAAGAAACTTTCTGAAGAACCAGATCACACCGCATCTGCCACTAAGCCCACAATTCAAATCCCTTTCAGAGAGGCTGCCAAAAACCTTGCCAGTTCTCAGCCAGAACCTAGCTGTCAAGCACAGACCAGGGCTTTGTAGCAACCCGAGCCTTTCTGCTTGCCAGACCCTGGGGACCAGACACAACAGAAAACACAATATTCTTGTGACTCGGTTCCCCACCACTCCCAGCGAGTTTCTACGCTGCTAACATGATAACTGAGCTGAAAAACTCAGTAGGAAAATGCACCCCAGACTGTAAAACCATTCCTACTCATGTTTGCATACAAGTCATCTAAAAATCAATCCTGTAACTGGAATAGTTCAGCAAAACTGGATGCGGAAAAAAACACAAACCCCCCCCCACCCCACAAAAAAAAAAAACAAAAACCAACCGAAATCCAAACCACTGTTACTTTACCCTTTCAAAAGAATGTAATGGTGGTGTTGGGAACTTATGGATACAGCAGTGGTAATGTCCCATTAACTTCTTTTCTTCACCCTACCTGGCAAGTCTCAAAAATGAGACAGATGTCATGAGGGATATAAACAGAGAACAGGATCCAGCCCAAAAAAAGCAATGAGCTAGGGGCCATGAGATTTGAGTTCTAGTCCAAGTTTCTGCCAGCCACGCAAATCTGTGCAACCCATGCTGCTATTCTGTGTCTTTCTTCTTCCTCCCCCACTTCTAACACATCTGTTTCAACTTAAGCTCTCCAGGACAATGACTCTCTGTTGCTACAATGCCCAACATGTTGTGCTTCCATTAGGAAGCAACAAAAACCTTATATGCATAACGTGACTGTTGGATACCCAGGCTTAGTTTTCAAAGATTCTGGCACAGGATTTTATTTTCTGCTGCAGAGAAACAGGATGAAGTCACCCACTCTTTTCACTGGAAGCAAAGTAAAGAGAAATTTGGACTGTGAATCCCATCTTGACAGATCAGGAAACATATAATATCACTTCAAGTAACTGCATAGACCACAAGTAAATAATGCCTTGCCAATTTTTACACAGACCATAAAAGTCGGATAACTCACTTTTTTCCATATTTGGTGGTATGTAGATGGTCTTGAAGAAGGGAGTGAAAAGTAGCCCAGTGTTGGTCCCACCATGTGGGATAAAGAGAGTCTCAAAAGAGCAAGTGAGAAGGGGACATCATTTTGCTTTTATGAACTCTGAGCTGGAAATTGTATCAGTAAAATAAACCACCTCTAGACATGTCTCTTGTTTTGAGAACCATGCTAATTTGAATAACAGGACTCAGTAACTTTGCATCTCCAAAGCTCACAAACACAGGGCCAGCTATAAGTGTGGCAGGGCAGAAAGTCCTACTAACACACACCAATGTTTCACTTACCTATCTGTGGACATCTACCTGCAGCAATATCCCAATTATTACAATGATACTGACAACTGAGACATGGGAAGGAGCTCCCAAAGAAGAAATAGTTATCCACAACACAGACTATTGTTTAGAGGAGAAAGTAGAACCATTTTTATTGCTGCTCAGTCACACGCATTAAATGCCTTTCAGACTTTAGCTAAAGGCAGAAACATTCCATTTCCCAGCTGCTTTGATGGTAATATCCTAATGCTGATCCTTCTGTTCAATTCCTCCCCAAAGCCATCTTCACTGTACTTGCGAACCACATTCATGAAACATCACTTCTGCCAGCCAACCACCTACTACACCCCACTGTTTCTGCGGGAGACAAAGAGGGAAAACACATTTATAACATTTAAGAGTCAATCCAAGCAACATCCAAACTGTTAGTTACCTAACAAATTCTTGAATATTTTCCATTTCAGTGAGCTATTGACTGACTGCAGGTGGCCAAAGCACCCTCAAGAAATACAAGAGCAAAGGAAACAATATTGAGAAGTTAAGGATGCAAGTTAAATCGATATCAAATTGTGCATAACACACAAACAGATGGGCCCAAGATAAATCAATCTATCCATTATTTAAGATGCACTAAAGAGGAGATGAAACCATATGACAATACAAAATTACTGAAATCCACAGTGTGAAGGCGCCTATTACACCCTACAGCACAGTGGGTCTCAGCTCTAAAGACCATGGGTGCTCCATCACCACAACTGACGAGCATCACTTACTGTCTGGGACAATCTCACTATACAGACTGCTGTCTATAGTCTGTACCTTTGGGAGGTTTAGATCATTTTGCAAGACAGAATGAGAGCACAGACAAAAGTGCCTTTTTCTGACTATTCCTGAAGCGCAGACACCTCCCTTTCACATGTTTGTTACAGAAACTTGCCTGTCTGACCATCGAGGAGCCACTCTGGCAGTCACTCTCATGCCTGTTATTTTTGCACTCCTATTACCGTGGAACAATACTGTAGTCAGATATACAGTGCTAGATAGGTCTGGTGTCTTCCGCAAAACTGCACTTGACTGGCTGCTTTAACACTATTTGTACAAACATTTAAAATCACTTTATCCATCACCGTGGCTTCAATGAACTCAAAACATTAAACACTTGTAAACCAGCTGAAGACCTTTCTCTGTACCAGGAAATATTTCTATTAATTACACTGTTAACATATGTCATCACCAGGATAAGAAATAGAGGATTTGTCAAGAGAATAACTAAGAGGATGAATGATAAGCTTTGGTTTCGTATGATGGAGTAGCAAAGCAAAAATCTAATACAAGTGAGTCACAGTTGATTTTACTAAAATGTAATTACATTAATCAATTAGACATTTCCTGAAGGGGAAAAAAAAAAAAACCCAAAACAAACCAAGCCACAGGATCATCAGAGTAGGAAAATCTTGTTAGCAGAATGAGGGAAAGAGTATTTTGTCCTTGTTTCACTGAAAAGACAGCCATGAGCATTCACACTACCAGGAGCAGTCAACAGAAAACCTGTAACAGATCATAAGACAAACTCACTGAGTCTCCCGGTACACAGTTATGGAATTTTAGTTCACAGTCTCATTTCCCAGCTATTGCTGTGGGTGCCCTTTGATAGAACAGGCTGAGAAGGCAGTAAAATTTTGCAGGTTTGTTTTGTGAGTATTATTGTCAAACAGTAAATGTACATATCCTTTCCAGGCTGAAGACAAGCATTTACTCTATTTTAAATTGGCTATTCCATTCTAATGAAAAATCCAAACATCATGTTTTTTTTGGGATGAGCATGGGGTGAATGAGGTGCAACCAGCGATAACTGCAATGGAATGCAATGGACAGGAAAGAGAAGGCCTGGATAGAAAAGTAAGCAATTTAACTCACTTTTAAATACAGTGGCTCCTGAAAACCTGTAACTGATTTTCTAATACGGGCAGTATGGCCAACATTCAATAATAAGAAATGCCTTTATATCCAATTCCATTTTTTTTTGGAATTCTCAGGAAGGATTGATTTGCTTTGGGTGCTTTTAGTTAACAGCTTTTCCATCAAATAAATGGATTTTATTTCAAGAACTGACAAGAACAGACTAGAAAGTCTCCAGTGATTTGGGGTTGTGGGGTTTTTTTTGGGTTTTGTTTTTTTGGAAGTACTTGTCAAGCCCAAGGAAAATAACATGACTAATACATGACAAGAAAGCCTGAGAGATTTCCAAAAATATTTCAAAGCCAGATTTGCTATTTCCATTAAGCATATAAACAGTAACCTACAAAGGGGAAGTTTTTAGTGACATGATAAAGCACTCAGACCATGTTCTGCTGGTGTACAATATCACCTGGACTCTTTCAGGGTTTGTTTTTATCTTGACACCTCTCTGCAGTCTTATTCTATCTAGATATCATTATTCTTACCCAAAGTTATCAGTTTGCTGCCTTGAAGAAGCAGCAATCCCAGGGAGCCAAGTAACTCATTTAAATAACTCGTGTACCTGTAGTTTGTCAAGCTGCATGAAAATAATTCAGGCCTATCAGTTGGTCCCAAACTTCTGCATGTCAACATTTCTTCAGCAAATTTTAACTTGAGATGTCTAGGGACCAACTCCTTTAGCCCTGGAAGCACTCACAATCCACACATGAATGAGGAGCATATGCTATAGGCACTCTTAAGAAAATGAAGAGAAAGGATTGTGCCTACCTGCCGCACATTAAAATAAACATAATAAAGCATAACTGACATTTCTCCATGTGGTACTGGATGACCAGGGTACCTGCTGGGGCAGCACTGCACACTGACTTATCCTCATGCTAGATTTTTAGTCAGAAAGGGAGCCAAATAGTAGGGTTATGGTACTCTTTAAATGTAGGAAGAAAAATGACAACATTTCACCCTTTAACATAAATCCTAATGACAGATACTATTTCTTTGAATCCTGAAGACTGCCCAACTGTTCTCATCCTCCCTCCAACAAATTAAAAATTCACAGGCCAATCTGGGATATTCAGGGCAATCAGCTCCTGCCTTTTTCCATACAACTCACGCTTCCAGTTTGGCCAAAACCTGTAACATCACTTCTAGAGATATTTTACCATTTCTGCCTTGTGTTTTAAGTCCAGTGATTAAGCAGAAAGGACAAGCACTGAAATGAACTTAAGCAAAAACCTGTCACATCAACAAATGATCAGGTGCACTGCTGAAAAATAGAGATTGTTACCTAAAATACAGTCATTTTCTACTTGGGCCATCCCCAGAAGTGGCCATACCATACTCCAGCACTTAAACAAGACTAAACACCAAGCAATCCTGGATCAAAGTGACCATTTCATACCCTCAAGCACATTTCCAACACTTAATTGCTATTTCTGAACCTGTAAAAACACTAAAATATTCTTTTCTAGAACCTCAAGCAAAGCCAGCTGTTTACTTCAATGGGACAGGTCACCACTAGTTAATGTTCAGCTGCCAAGCATGAACATGTTTGGTGATTATTTCAGTGGTACAAACTGTGCATGAGTTCTCCATTCCTGTGATAAAGTACTGAAGGCCCCATTAACTGAGGATACACCAGTGAGAGTTAAAACCTGAGGTGCTGAAAAACCTCAGACTGGAGTTTCCCTTTCTATCACCAGAAATGTATTGCACCAAACCCCACACATAACTAAATTTTCCAGATCTGTAAACTGAGCAAATTGCTGGCATGTAAGGGGATTTAAATCCAGCCACATGTAAAAGTCAAAAGAAGTAAAAAAAAAAAAAAAAAAAAAAAAAAAAAAAAAAAAAAAAAAAAATCACAATTAGCTTCTAAGAAAATGAAAACATATGTCCTCACTTTCATCTGGGAATATTTTCTTTGTATTTTAATGATTCTTAGTACAACTGCAAAGCGCTCTCTGGTACCTTAGCTTTGTCACAAGACATCACGTGTTACTTGATCACATCCTCCAGTTTGTCTCTCTGGTGTTGAACCAGTTAAAGCACAACTCTAAAGTCTGACAGTGGGAACGGATCACAGCTCTGTCATTATTGTCAAACTATGGAGCTCTCAACAGTTTGCAGCAGAGTGAAATGAAGTAGACAGTGACTTCCATCTGTGCTGTTCCATTGTTCATTTTCCTTTGGACTATCCCTCTCTGTTCCTTAGCCTCCTCCAATTGCCTCAGGACATGAGGGAGAGACACAGTACATATTTAAATAGCTACTACAGTTGTTTCACGACCAGAAGAATGGAAAACTAAGAGAAAGGCTGAATGCATGCTGCTTAACTTCCCTTGATCACGGTGTTTTCCCCTTTTTCAGTGAAATCTTGCCCTACAGTGGCATCTGTGTTTCATCTCCCTTGCCCAGCTTCTTCAAAGTGTGGCTTTCCTTTGTGAAGTTTTTCCTAAGAATACAGTAATGCATTGTGACCACTAACATAAAGTGTGTTCCTTGCAAAAACTTACTTTGATGGAAAAAAGCACTAGAGTATCTTTCATGCTATACCCACAGAATTTCTTCCACCTGAGCTTTTTTTACTTTTTATCTATGTCCAAAATAAGATTTCACCTTCTTTTCTGGGCTTTTTCTCTTCATCAAGTCTTGATCGGTTGGGTTCAACAAGCTCAACATCATGAAAATTCAGTGTTTTCCTGCCCTCTGAAAGCCTCCTGAAGCTTCACTATTTGTACAAAAAGGGAAGAGCCCAGTTACCTGCCAAAAACCCACTTCTGCTCTGATGTTGAAAAGATCTCTCACAGTGGATTGTTGATACCTTTGATTCAGTACATTCCTTAACATTGTCTTTGGCTTCTTCGTTGGTTAAGAAAGCACAAACAATACTGGCATGAAAATTTTTGTCGAAAATACTAGATTTAAGATAGTTATAGGAGATGAGGAACGCCCCTCTGTTAAACACTGTCCTCGAATCAGCAAGGTGTCTTTCCACCCTTCTGAAGTTTTCCTGGCAACCACTTACAAGGAAAACTTTGTACAGTAATAAAAAAGGAGAGATTGTATCTCACAAAATGACTCCTTCCAAGAGATCTCATCTTTCATGAATCCTTTTTTCTTTTTTTTAGTATTTGTAGTAAGCTTGGTTTTCTGACATAACAGCACTAGCATTATAATTGAAACATTAAGTCACAGAATGTAGGAAAAATCATGCCAAAATCATTAAAAAAAACAACAAAAAACCAAACAAAACCACATCAGGCATGCCAACCATTTCTTACGCTTTTTCCAAACTACACTATTTTGCTACTAATATGCAAAGAAAAAGGTCTTAAAGGGAAAAAATAAAGCATGGTTAAGACATGGTGACTTAATAGCTTTAATAAACAAATTCAAAAACTGATGTAGAAATACTGCATGTTTTTAACCTTCCTATGTCCAGCTTCCTTTATGACAGTTAGCTGCAAACTTTATGTCCAAAGTAAAATGCAGAGAAATTAGACTTTTTCATGCAACAATGCAGAGGGAAGCTATCATCCAGTGACACCCACCAGGTTTCATGACTCTTTCTTTACTGGAGATCATCTCACTATGATGTACGTATTTTAAAACTGATCTATAACAGTCCCTTTTCAGGGGACTTTTAGAAATGACTTTTAGAAAAGACAGAATGACTTTTAGAAATAAAAAAGTCCCAATAATTCCAAAGAGTGTTAGACCCACCTCTATATGGAGCCAGTAGCTCCTGCAGACCATTGGGACCACAGCACCATGAGAGCTGGTCCAAAGCTGTCCATGGGTTAACAGTTAGCACCTCTTTTACATCATCTTGACATTGTATGAAACTAGAAAGACTGGCAGTGGTCCACTGTCCAGAGTCTAGAAATGTCTGAATTAGATCATGGTATTGCTACACAGTCTCTAAATGCCTGTGAATCTTTAATTTTATGTAGCATTTCAATTATGCTTTTAAGCTACAATTGATGTTCATTTGGGTATTTTGGTTTGGATTTTTTTTTATAATTTGCAACTGCACTATGAAGAAGTGAGTGTGACAGCTAAGGTATGAGAGAGTTCTGGGTAAAAAAAATCATCACCATAATTTGCATTGTCACAGAACCTTCACAAGTGTCCAGATTTAAAATATCAGTACTATTCTTAATTTAACTACATCCTAAAAAATGTCAGCACTGGCAAAGTGCCCTTCAAGTTGTGTCACACTTCAGCAAAAATATCAATAAGATGTATATAACATCACAGCATATCCAGAACATCAGTAATCCTTATTTTCTAAGTCTAGCAATTCTTTGTTCACCTAACAGGTAAGCTCCAGTGTTTACTCAGCTCACTCAGACAACAGGTCTGACATACGAGTAGTAGTGGTTTTTTTCCCTTGTTTTAAAAGATGCCAGCACATCCTGGCCAAGCAGATCTGGTATGTGTGATCAAACCCACAATAACTGCAGCTGTCTTTGCAGTAAACATCTAAGTGCTTATCTTCCAAGAAGTCCCATCACACTGTCACATGTTCCTCTGTGGCAACACATGGAAAAATAATAAGACTTGTAAGGTTGTCGTCCACTATTTTTCACTAACAAATTTTTCAGGAGCATTATAACCATTTATTTCTTCAGCTGGGTGAACTGAGCCACAAGGGCTGAGGTGTTCGAGTCCAAAAAGGAAAACATTTCATGATTAAAAGAAACCAGACATAGTTCTTTATTATAACTCCTGATCATTACTTTACCTTACCCCTTTAAGTATTTGGTATTTCACCATGTAAGCCTGTTAAAGAAACTAAGCTAGATGTAGCACACTTAATTAAAGCCGAGCTTCTGCACTCAGCTCTTTTCTGCCTGGAAAATTCTGTAATGAGACTCTTGTTGGCCAAACAAGAATGCAGATTTTCTCTCATGACAGAGCTAGCGGTGAACTAAGAAATGTCCCTCTCATTAAAGTCCCAACTGTCTCACTTAGCATTTCAGGACATTGAAACGGCTCAGGGGAAGCTTCCTCCTCAAAGAATAGTCCTAGATTTATGGTGACAAAATAGAAGCTGATGCTTTAAGTGTTGAAAGGAGGTGTGCAAATATTAGGTGATTGTAAATCCGCTTAACAAAGTGTAAGACTGTCAAGGCCAACTGTTGTAAGACTTTACTCACTTATACAACCCAAGAGCTCGGCATTCCTCCTGGATGCCATAGCCACCTTGTCAACACAGGCAGTGTATTTTTTTTTTCTAGACACACACAAAAGAGTCAGCTTTAAAACCCAATACAAATGTGGCCATGACTTTTCAGTAAAGATTTTCAGTTTTCTGCTTTTTGAACTTTTGGAAGTAGGAAAGAGTTATTTCCCAGAGATGTATATTGCTCTCAGTCACATGCCACCCTGTGACAACATAAAAGCAAGCAAAATGCTTACAATAGAAACTAAAAACAATACATACACTCTGTGCCATGAGCTGAAACACCGTTCTACACAGCAATTCGGCCCTTACTCTAAAATGGATTAGACAATTCAGTGTATCATGCAGCCTTTCTGGACTTGTATTTCAGATAAGGTTCTCTACTGTTTGTGTCACAGCAAGAGCAGCACAGGTAAATAACCATTCTTAAAACAAAATAAAAGCATATTTTGTTATAATTGTGTTCTGGACATAATTTGGTTATCCATTTACTCAATGACAGACTTCATAATCTTGTTCACTCTGAGCATGCAGAGCTACTTGAAGAAAAATGAAAAAAACCTGGATCTTGGTTCCTTGTCAGAGTCCAGGCCTCCTGTGCAAGTGGAGCAACAGGCAAGCTCTGCTCAGCCAAGCACCAAAGCATGGTTGTTATAGTCAGGAAGAACATTTACACAAGTTTTTCACTGATGGGACAAAGATTCACAGTTCTGAGAGTATTGACAGCAATTTAACAGTTGGCCTTAGCCAGGATGGAAAAGCCAGTACTCCAAATTCTTCCAACACTTAAATACAAATTTTTATTTTTTAGATGCATAAAAAGCTTCTTCAGTGGTGCATTCCTCTGCGCCTCTTTTCTTTTTATAACTATTATCTACTGTTTCAGACATCCATCAAAAGTCTTTTCACCTGTTCCTCATTCTTCACCTCCATATTTCTAGATACATCATGATTGTCTCTACTTGGAGTTCTTTTAGGTGATCTCTAATCTACCATATTTAAGCTGCCTTCCAAAACACAGTACCTTACAAAGCTCCTTTCACCTTTAATTAACATGGATGCCTACAATGGAAATTGCCCTATCAGTGGGAACACAACAGTACCCTGTTTCAACAGCTGATTTTAGGGGGTTTACCTAGAATATATTCTTATGTAATCACAATAATCCTTTATAACCTGAAAATAACCTAAAAACTTTACTGTCTGCATGATATGACCTGAGCATTCCTCAGTGTTAGGACTCTCCATTTTCTTTGCTCTTCCACTTCAAGCAATGTTTAATGGAAAATTACAGCTAATTTTCCTCCTAGCCTAAATCCCTTACCAAAGAAATCAACATACTCCTTTACTGTTTTCCAAAGGATAGAGAACATTGGCGAGACTCCCACAAAATCTTTTTCGCTTCATGTGCCTTGTCTTAGCTTTCACAGGTATTAGCAAAACAATAGCTTGAGTTATGACCCCACCTTCCAGATAGTGAAAAAACTCACTCAGTGGCCATGGTTTCCTTTATAGGCAATAATTGCACCAACATGCTGCGCTGTGTGTTTGCTAATTAAACTCCACGTTTACATTCACATCAACACACCAATTCTGGGTCATTTGTTGCAGAGCTCTCCTAGCTACGTTTGCAGCTATTCCTGTTGATAAATTACTTCTTTGTATTAGAAAGAACATACAGACAAGTATCTGCAAGATCAGCCTGCAGGCCTCTTGTTTTTCTCAGCAGCAATATTTCACCAATGTTATTGAGCATTACTCAACCTTGCACAGGGCCTCTGCAATAGCTAAGTTTCCCTATTGGCTGTCACATATAATTTGTATGATCCACTGCTTCTACAAAAAGAAAGCCTCCCTCCATCAGCATCATAACACAGAGCATCTCCAGAGCTCTACTTCTAAGAGTTTATACTGATGGTCTGGTACTGGAGCTGAGCTGTGGCACAGGTATGAATGTGATACTGCTGTTCCTCTGCTTTACTATGACTTGACTAACAGAATCTGTTGGTGGCATCACAATCGGGCTGGCCATCTTAAGCTGAGTAACTTCAGAAGGGTCAGACAGACCAAGAAAGGAAACACACACAAAGAGAACAGGACCAGGAAACACATCTTAAGCTGTATGGCAACAGTGCCCTGCTAAAACAGTGTTCAATGACCTTCTGTGTAAAATTTTGGAAATTCTTTTTACCTGTACTGAGTATTATCTCGACTGTCATTTTCACTGTAAGAAAACTGACAAAACATCCATATCAGAATCACAGCCTGAATCTGCTTCATATCAGCGTCTCCAAAAACAGAGAAGCTTACCTTAGCTTTAAAAAAATAGAAGAGTGAACTCAATATTTTTAAAAGGACCTACAGTTCAAGCATTACTTCTGAAAACCTCACTAGCTTGTGGTGCAAGATGAGCAGTATCACAATGCACTGACACGCATTTTCCTCAGTAATTAGTAGTACATTTGTGCCTCAGCAAGCTGGAGGCCAGATCATCCCCAGTTCTGAAAGAAGATAGTAAAATGCAGATATTAGAATTCACTGAAGTATGATGAATTATTTTATTTTGATTTACACTTTATAAAATGCCACACTAAGACTGGTATTCACACACAGGCTTTAGGTAAACCTGTATCATGGATATTTGAACTGCTCACTTCACTTCCAAAATTACCACTTGCTTGTCCTATCCCCAGGTTAGTGCTCTTGCATTCATGCTACTCTTTGGATTAAATCTATATAATGAAGCAAGTGTAAGTAACTGGTAAAGGAGTAAAGCCTGAAAACATTTCAGAGCACATCTGAAAAATCATCTGAGCTCTCTCTGGAAGCTTCCAAAGAACTTCTCCATGCTATGTCAAACTATAATTAGCAATTTCCTGCAGTCTCTGAAGTATTGTTTATGAGAAAAATGAGAAGATAATGGAAAAAGGGTTAGCAGCTTTCTGGTGAAAAAAAAATAACATCTTGCATGAGAACTATATTAACAATAGAACACAGTGGAAGCAACTTAGAGCTGAAACATGTTTGGTAAGACATGCTGAGGATTTCTTTTGTTTTAAAAGAAAATACAGCAACTGGCAATATTTGTTGAAGACAAGACAGACTTGAACAAGTATAACTAGACAAATTTCTGAAACCCTGCAGGTGTGTCTGCTACTCACATGGGGTGTTTTAAAGTAGGTAAAATACACATCTTGACAGTTGTTTTGCTCAAACACTCAACAAGCCTATCTTACGTGCTGAAAATTGAGCAAACTAGCTTACTTTTGGCCACCCCAGGCAGTGCTACAGGCTGGGGGAAGAGTGGCTGGAAAGGTGCCCGTCAGAAAAGGACCTGGGAGGGCTGGTTGACAGCAGCTGAACATGAGCCAGTGTGTGCCCAGGTGGGCAAGAAGGCCAATGGCATCCTGGTCTGTATCAGAAATAATGTGGCCAGCAGGACCAGGGCAGTGATTCTTCCCCGTAGTTTGCACTGGTGAGGCCACTCCTCAAGTGCTGCATCCAGTTCTGGGCCCCCCAGTTCAGGAAGGAGAACTGAGGTTTTGGAGCAGGTCAGGAGAAGGGCAATGAAGCTGGTGAAGCTCATGTCCTGCACTGCCACTCAGCCAGACTCCCATGAGAGACTTGGTCTGGTCCATGCACATTTGTTGGTCTCCTCTATGAGTGCTGACTTGCCTGTCCTGTTGTGGTTATGCCCTGCACAGAAGACTGCCCTCTTCTGTCTCTGCCTCAGTGAAAGTAAGCATCTGATAAAGGAGCATAACTGCATCAGTGCAGTCACTTAACTGGAGTGTTTTAGCAGACATGAGGCTACAGTCCAGCAAGCTGATTGCAAAAGCTCCAAGGCAATAGTAACTCAACTCTGATAGCCAGAACATTGCTGGAATTACAGTAGTATTTCATCTCTGAAAGGAGTTGTTCATTATCTTGCCCAATGATCTCATCTCAGGATCCATCATCTGCTTGTTCAGTTGTTTTTACTGCAGTATCTGGAGCTTACATCATGAACTGTTACAGAAAGGGCAGTCTCAACTCAGCCGAACTCACAGGGGCATATGAGTAAGATGCAAGAGTTAACTGCAGTTCAGCGAGAGCTACTGCAGTTTATCAGAGTGGGAAGGTAAGAGAAAAAGGCTGTTAAACTGCACAGCAGGCACCCCTTGGCTCATGCTTGTACTCCCAAATGTGCGACAGCTGACCTAACTCAGGCATAAACTCAAGCAGCCTCTCCTTAACCCCTTTCTCAGTTAAACTCTTCTACAAAACTGACTTGCAGGCACAAAACATCTGCCCCAAATAAGACAGATAAACACAGACAAACAGAGCACACTCCAGGTATAAAAACAGAAAGAGCAGAGTGCAGAAGATGGGGTTAGAAGTCAAGCTGGCAACAGGCACAAAGTTGCCATTTCTACTTCTGAAAAAATTGTGCACCTCCTAAATAAACCACCCTCGGGTACTGAAGCACACAACTCAGAAGTGTTCTCTGGGTATGCCAGTGTGGGACAACATTCACGCTCTACTTCATCCAGGGAAATATCTCTCAGCATATTTCAGAGGAGACACTAATTTACAACCCGAGTTATATTGTGCTCCAAGAGTCTTCTCTGTTTCTGAAACAACTTAGAAAGGAAATCAAGAGTGCTACACTAATAGGTAGGCAGACTTTGCAAGTATACATCACTGTCATCGAATAATGCTGGGGTTTAAATAGTTAAGTTGTACACTTGGACTACATCACAAACTAGGTAAAATATGCTCCAATTACTCAAGTCCCTTTACCTTTACAACTGAAATTTATCCAAGTTTTTTTCCTTAGGCTTTTATTACAGTGATTTTACACCTACAAATAAAACATAAATCTAGATGAGGCCTGACCAAAACAACTCAGATGCATAAAGTCCTTTTAAAAATGAAAACTGGTGTTTTGCATCCTAACCACCATTTCCAGATTTTAAAATTGCACGTTATTTTGAAATAAACAAACGAACAAAAAAAACCAAACCAAAAAACATTTAAGTGAGATCTGAAATCCCACTGAAACCTCTACAGACTAAATGACAGCAATTCTCAATTTAACACCAGAGAATTATGCTGCAGCAGTGTAATCTCTACATCAGTGGAATTGAATAGGTTTGCTTATAAAACACATGCAACTACACAGATGTCCTTTACTAAAGAAAGTATTTAACCCTATTTCCATTACACATAAGTTTGCATGCAAGGAAATCCAGCATACCAAATATATTTAAATTTAATTCTACATTGTGACCAATATTACTAAATATGTTACATCAACTTCATTAACACTCAAAATTACCCAAAATCTAAGTGACAGATAATGCTGTGTAGCCCCTTTCTTCAGACAGCAATAATTGCTAAATACCATTAATTAGTGCTGTACAAGAGGGATCACCCACCCCAGAAAACTATTTCTCATCAAGTTAACAATACTTTACACCTGCTTTTTTATTTTTTTCTAGTATTTTCTCATTTTGGATACTGAACAATCCAATTTTTTTTTGAGGCACTGCAATGTTTAACAGCATCAGTTATTTACACCACCTGACTTTTCAAAAAGCTTCTATGCTGGAGACAGAATTTCAGCTGCAGGATGAAACTTTGAACAAAGAGCAAAACAGATTAGACATTTACAAACAGGAGAACTGGAGGCCATAAGAGGTGCATGATCTCTCAGCTCTGAAGAAATCGTCGCTTGTTCTCGAACCTACAAAGGGTTCAGGCAGAACAGTAGCAGAGGATGCATATTTTCATTGTTGTGGAGCCTATAAGTCTTAAATAGGTTATTATGCCCATTGGCTATGCTAAAGAGGCTAAAGGAGCCAGAGGTTCCTATCCAGGTATTAAATAGTCATTTGCCTAAGGACATGGTGCTGTTTAACAACCCTCTTCCTCACTAGGCTGCTTAGGGCAGTCTTTAAGACAGATTCAAACAACTTAATTTCAAGGTTATGATATTAAAACAAACAATTCTTAAGACTTCTGTTTTATAAAGATGGTCTAGAGTGCTATTTCTCATTGAATATGTGATTTATTTGTTTAATATTGGTTTGAGTCACAGACTGTGAAATATGAAATGCTAACTTTTTAACCTTTGATTTGTCTGAATCATAGCAGGAAAAATAAATAGATGATAGAACTAGTATGGAATTTGTCCTTTCAGTTTTACAAAGAAACAGTTTCCCACAAGAAAACTGATACTCTAATTATAAGCTTCTGAACATGACAGTCTTGTAAAGCTCTGTATCCACTCGTATTATAAATCAGAAGCTTCTAAGTTAATTTAATTTCTTTTCTTCATCTGGAAGCTTGAATATTTCAACATGCTGTTCTTTCAAAACAGAGAAGAACTTTGTTATTACAGCTATGGGGAAGGCCAATGCTACTTTAAACAGTAAGGTAGATTTTCATCCTGGCTCCTGCCTCAGTGCTTGATGAGCAAGAAATCTGAAAAATCAGAGATAACGTGCATTTCCCAAATGAGGCAAGCAGGTATATCTCCTATCTGTTTCCAGATGACACTAAGCCATATCATACATAAGGTTCAGACAACTTGACATCAAAAAGAAGGGAGTTTGGTTGAATTTTGTTGCTTTTATTCTAAAAATACTGGTAAATTGGTTTGAGTTTTTTTTTTTGCTTTATTTTGTTTTTTAAATCCTTAATTCTTGACAGCTACTACCTCTGGGGTACATCTCCCAAAACACTTTCTTTTATTAGTACAAAGACTTCAGAAAGCATCATATTCCTCTCTGAGTCCTCAGTAAATGACTGGCTAAAATGTGTCCAAAACTCTTGTGATACAATCCTGGCCCAGACAGAGCTTCACACTGCCTCAGTCCAAACTTTTGCCTCCCATGAGTTTTTTTTTAAACTCAATTTGTTTTCCACCTGCCTTGTAGCAGTTCCCCCTACCTGTTCAGGTATGATGGCTCGGAGCACCTTCTTTGGAGATAGCCCCAGTTAACCCAGGCTTCTGAGGCAACACAAGACTGGTGTGAGTGGTGGAAGGAAAGTTGACAAACACCAAAACAACAGGCTTTTTTACAGCTTGAATACACGTTCTCTTATAAAATAAAGGAAAACAAGAACAGCTGCAAGCACCATACCGACAAAACAAACAAGAACCTAGGTCAACTGTTAGAGCTTATTCAAATTGTGTGACATTGCTTTGATTTTCTCTTAAAATCAGTGGGCTTACATCCACTTAAGACCAGTTTAAACCAAATTTCAGCTGGTGCCATTAAATAGGCCCAAATTGTGTCTCTTTTCTTACAAAGCAGCTTTTGCCTTGTTTTAGTTTCTCTCACCTGGCTGTCACATGGTTCATACCACTGGAATACCAACCTTACCTTCCAGTCTCAGCTTTCTATCACTGTGGCATCATTTAGAGCTGTACAAACAAACAAACTGAGCCATTCATCTTCAGCAGAACAAAAGCATCTGCAGGACCTACAAGGCAGCAGAGAGCCCAGGCCCAAAAAAGAAAGACACTGAACAAAAGTTTGGGAGTTCCCTCCATTTTCCACCAATGGCCTCAAAACTCATCCAATCTTTACATCTGCTTTTTGTCTTCCATCTGTCTGTCACAGACAGAGTACACCCCAAAAAAGGGGTCACGACAAAGAAGCTTGGAGTAAGAGACCCAGCAAGAATCATAATTTTCACTCTGTGGCTATGCAAACCTCAGACCTGCTACCTCAACTGCTGGGTGGACCAACTCCACCCCTTATTTGGCTGTCTGGGGCCCAGCTGGACACTGGGATACCCTGGTACCCCAGGCTATGTGGGGAACATGCTGACGTGGAGCAAAACTTACACACTACAAGTATGGAAGGCACTATCTCTCATGCACAGGGAAGCCATCATCAGGTGTGCTGGCAGCTAGAGATTTCACACTGATTAATCTTCACTGACTATATATGTATTTTATTTCAGCTTTGTGGTAACACTTGATAATTACGAATCTTAATTGGAGATGGCAGTAAAAGTAGGTGAGCTCTCAAGTTAATTTGTTAAATATGTAACTTCTAACATGTAGTAACAGTTCTCCCTCAAGCCCAGCATCAACTCAGGTGTCTCGTTGTGGCAAACAAAAGAACAAATTCTGGCGATCTGCAAGTGTACTGCTACACCAGGAAGAAAAATTTATGCTTCCCTTCTTCACCAATGTGTTAATATCACTGTGGAGGCACAGATTGTCAAACACAGAGCTAAACGTCCCATTTCAGCCCTGTTTTATGTATTTCATGTGCCTTAAAACAAACACCACCACCACCAACAAAAAACCCAACCAAAAAACCCCTCCAAATGAACCACCACCCACAAGACCAAAAAAAACCCCAACACTCTCTCTTTTCCCCCAAAAAAGTGAGAGCAAACTATATGGAACAAATCAATTATGCAACCCATAGAAAGCATTGCCTCCCAAATTTACAAACAGCTTTCTGAGAAAGGTTTGGCTACCCTCTCAAAGAACATCCCATAAGCCTGGGAATACAGTAAGACCTTCTGTAATTTCTACATCTGTGTCATATTCAGAAGTTTACACTTCAGACCCAAGCCACATCCCAAAAGTCTTGAGTTCTGAACTAACCCAGGTAGCTTTGGCAAGGATGAGTCCAACACCATGTATACAAACTCTGCCTGTGGGTTTATCAACACAGAAGAGACATGCCCAGTACATATAAAAGCAATTCCAGGTGTTCTCATACTTTTCTAAAACACCTTCTTTGTACTCTCCTCCCTCAATACAAAAGCTGCTTACCAAGTTACCTGTATTCTAACCTATCCTGAAACTGTGAAGTTATCATATCAACCACCAAGGATGTGTAAACAGTGGAACCTTTCATGTCTGAAAATACAGCAGCCTGCAACATTCTATGTGGTGCGGGGAACAGTGAAAGGGAAAGTGCATGTGTGAAACAGATAATATGAAAGCTGTTGTGGAGGAGAACACTGCATTAATATCCTGGTAACCTGGTTCATGCTATCCCTGTAAGGTGAGAATGAGTCATGGGTTTTGAGACACAAGATGAAAAGTTGATAAGGAGAGAATAAATACTCTCAGTGTTACCAGAGAGGGGTTTTTTCAATAATTCTACAGAAACGCAACAGTATGGTAAGGGTAAGCAGGTTATTGTAAAGAAACTAGCAAAGATTTCACAATTTACTGAGCCAAAATACTACATGACTGCCTTTTATGGCACTTCTAGACACGGTACTTGAGCTGTTTACTGGGCAGTCCACAAGCAGCCTACTCAGATATTTGATTTTATCAGAGCAGGCCACCCACATCTGACCCAGTAAAAGCACATATGTGCAGAAGAATCCCACCAGAACAGTGCAATTTTTTTATATAACCTGACCTTTAGCAAACAAAATCTCTTCTTTTCTGTCACATTCATATAGAAAGAAATCAAGTCCAGAATTTCACGTCCTTTCTAAATCATGGCAAGTACACTGGAAAAATTTCTATATCACTAAGCACAGCATTAAGTCAACATAGGAGTTTCTTCTCAGACATGTCTATAATCCAGCATTTGTTTTAGCTCCAAATTTATGGAAGAATATCAATACAAAATGTTTACATAACACACAGGCACCTAATGGGTTTCAGTGAATCAAGGGAGACCTGAGAATGCCTGAGGAAAAATGGAAGGCCAGAGTAGAGTTCCTCATTACAGGAGGTTCTGGACACCACATATGCACAATTTACACATCTGTGTGACCTGAAAATGTGTGTTTTCTTCATATTTCCCTTATGGCAGAGGCAGGATGAAAACCAACAGGAACTGTGTTCCATCTGGTTTTTTTCCTAAACCTACCTTTTTCCATAAAAAAAACCAAACCACACACACTTGCAGGCAACCTGTAAGGTTTCAAAACAGGGAGGAAAAGAGCCTAAAGTACGAAAAGAATAAGACAAAAATGCAGCAAACAAACCTACCTCAAACACCAGACAACAACCACCATGTTTCAGGTTTTAGAAACCATAGCCTGCACTGACTCAACAATTTTATTTATACTTTTAACTTATTACTCTTCAGGTACCTAGAAGAGGATAAGCCCTTGACTCAAAATGAACATATGATGCTTCTCTATGCAGCACTGAAAGAAACTGACTCATCTAGACAGAGTGCAAAATAAAGAGCTCTTCTGTAAAAGCATTTGCAACACCACGCTATTCTCACACTTGTTATCGGTCAGCACAGATCCCACACACGAAGGAAATGCAGAACAGTGGGATGTAAGCCCTGCCATCAGATACAGGAACGCCTACAGAACAAGTGTAATGGGCCAGGTCATGGGGGAACTGAGCTCTGCTGTAGCCAGTGTCGTGTCTACGTGACACCTACAGAGGAAATCAGTGTTGGTTTCTGTAAAAGGTGCGCGGCTAAGAGTAATTACCAGCCAGGATTCATTCCCTTCCCTCAAACAGTGTTTCAGACAGCTACTATGAGAAGACATGAAACCATGAAACTTATCTATGGATTAAAAAAAAACCCACCACATGGCAGATAAGATCATATTCAATATTAGACTAGAGGGTGAACAGCCTTTTGTACTTGAATTAGAGAACATACTGCAACTCTGCCTCAAACCAAAGTGAGCAACTGAAGATGCTGTATAATAAGGGCTGATTAAAACCACCCAGCCTGTGACAGTGCTGAAAGATTGCCTCACCTCTTTGTACCATAACTCTTAGCTTCTGTACACACCTGAACACCTCACCTTGATATTCTCATCTCTTAAGACTTTTTCGTAACCTAATGACCAGCACAAGCCATCTGAGAGGGCAAAGTGAGGACATCCATAAGCAACTTCTTTGGTGAGCACAGCAAGCAGCCATAGTGCAGCACCAGCTACTCATCCATTTTTCTCTACCTCAAAAACATCCCAAAAAATAGGAAACACTGTTTTTTTTCAGCATACACTTTGATTACTTTGAGGTTAAAGAGGGTCATATCTAGAGTATGTTAAATCTTAATTCTAAATAATTCAAAACAAAAAACCAAATCCTCCTAAAACCTTCAAAACTCCCATGGTTTATTGCCTCAATCATTACAAAATTATTTTTGTGACAGCTCAAGAATAACAGGCATTCAATGATTAACTCCATGTACATTCAGCGAAATGGAGCATGATCACCCAATGAGTATATCCTTTAACTATTTTCAAAACATATTTTATAAAAACGATGTATTTCAAGTTTTGAAGGTGCTCTGAAGTATAAGGTCTTAGAAAGCTATGAAAAACACCGTCACTATTCACTTCTGCATTTCACTTGGTTTGCTCATCTCTCTCCGTGATTTCACATAGTACTTGTCAAAAACTTATCCTACAACTATATTTGAATTGTAGAGGAACAAGGTAGGTCTAAAAGCATATTAAGTAACAATGGAACTTTGTTTCCCATATGAATGGTACTTTCTCCTCTTGTTATTTCACTGTACCAAGTCTGAACTCTTTTACCAAACAGCTAACAAGTTCAGATCAAACGTGAAATAAGCAAGGTGTTACAGTCTGCAACTTCTTAGCACACAGTGCGCAGTTATGGCTGCAGTTATGCACTAAGCCTTTAGTAGGAAGAATGGCAAGCTGCAACCTCAGTTACCTAGTTGGACAGCACAGTGATGACTGAGGAAAGCAGATCTCCTTGCATCCTACAGGTCATTCCCAGGGCAGTTGATGTCTGGCTATATTGTAATGTTAGCTCCCAATAAACATAGAATATTATTTTGCTCAGTTGCTGCTCAACAATTCCCTTTCAAAAACAATCACTCAACCCCATCAAAACTTATTGCAGGTTTCTCTTTTCTGTTTTTACATGTTCCACACTATGTAATTAATTCAGATGGTGACCAATCAATTTAGTATTGAGCTTAAGCACAAGTTACAAGACAAAAAAAACAACTTATGCTGAGAAAAACTGCTTGTTGATGAATACTTAACACAGCACATACTCGGAAGCCACTAGAGAGTTAAACCTGCACAGAACTTGCCAGCTGCTCTATGTGCTTCTGAAATAACCTTGGGAAGGAGCTAGTAACAATCTGTGTCCCAGCTCCCAGAATGCCAAACATTCACACGTTACAGCAACAGATGCTCAGTTATGACATTGCAGCTCTCTGTACTAGCTCACTTTCATTTGTTCCCAGCCATCGTCTCCAGTGACCTCCTACAGACCTCGAATCAAAAACAAAGTGGAGAAAACTGCGTTCAAGGAACCCGGACAAAATGCAGCTTTCCCTCAGTATAATAATGTTACCTGGCAGACTGAAAACAAAACTATGCTGGAAGATTTCAACTACTGCCATGATATCACACACAGTATCATTAAGACAGTGCTTATATTAGTAAAATTAGCATATAACATATAATAGCATATAATAGCATATAACCTGGCAGAATTGTTTCCCTCCCAAGAAACCAACACCAAATTTTCCTGCTTACTAAATCACTGCAACCCAAGATGTGATTTGCATGTGTGAAAACAAGAAGCTTATCCTGGTTGCTCCAACAGGTCATAATGTTTCCTCAGATACTATTGAAAACCGTGGCCCTTAACTTTGACCTCCTTCCCAAGAATCTATTAGGAAGTACAGTGCTATTTAACAATATCTCAAAGTTGGGTGAAATATGTAACTCTGCAGGCCTTCTGAACACTGATACTGAAACTTTTTTTGCTGTGATACGATGGGATTTCAAAGCAAAATCTTCACAAGGGCACAGAACAGTTTCCACAGCAGTTCCTTTTCACATGTTTGCCAAAAAGATGATATTCATGGGAAAATATTTTTTTTACGCTTAACTAGAAGTGTTCAAACAAGTTCATTTCTATAACTCTATGAAAACTATGACACAGAACAAGCATGAAAATGAATGCAAACAAACCTTATCTGCGAACTGACACTTGAAATAATGTACACATAACTGGTATAGAGAATTCAGATACTAATTAATAGAAGAACAGTAATGCTTGAATCTTTTGCCAGAACATGCATAAGACACTTAACCTGGAGCTGGTTATATAACCTGAAATGCCCTAGCCTTAAATCTCCTTCCCTTCTCTAACCTGCTCTTACCTACACTAAAAAGGGTATCAGTACCAGAAGGACACTGTGCATCATTTAATTTTTTTTTACTTCAGAATTTGTATCACCTGCAAGCAACCAGATCTGGAACTCAAGCCAAAAACCAAGTGTCTGGACCAACATACAGCAGATTTCAATACACAACATGTAGTGGTTAAACAACTTTGCATCAGCATAGTCAAAAAAGCTGCTGAGCTTTGAAGTCCTCCCATGACATTTGATGTGGCAGGCTTGAAGGGAAAGGGTTGGAGGATGCAGTACAGGTGACCAGCAAATGATGGGTTGCAGCCACCTCCAGCCAGCTCTTCACCTGATGAGCTCACCGGACCAAAGTCCTATAAACCATCTCCCACGGGGTTCACAGAGTGAACTTCTGACTTGTGGCTAATTTTTTCATGGTCCCTCTGGGTATCTAGAGGTTATCTCTATAGAGACTGTATCATGCAGCCATTCCAGAAAATTGGAACAACTGAAAACATATCATCCATTAACTCAGCCTCCTGACACATCTCCAACCATTTTTATTCATTGGTCTGACAGAGAGTTCATGTCAGGGGACTTAGTGGCCTTTTCTGTCCTCTGTTGTCCTCTTCTGCTCTCTCCTAGCAAGTGTCATTAATAATCCTTCTCTGGATTGCACTTGGTCTGACCTCTGTTTAGGAGAGAGACTACAGTAAATCCTCTTGAAGTACCAGGGAAAAGCCTGGATATTATTCCAACACCAGCTATGCCTACTTTAGAGAGCGCTGCACAGGTAGAGCACATGAGAGAGTCTGTCAGAACATGTACAGCAGTCACCCTTTTGAAAGGAGTTTCTTAGTAGCCAGGTGCTGTATTGAAGGAAATAATCCTCACGGTCCCAATTTAGGACAGGATGTACGTACACACAGACAGAATTGGTTTTTGTAGGTCTTGTCACCAAGGTGTCAAGTGGCAGTGGAACTGGCACAAAATGTTCTGCCCCATAAAAATCTCAAACCTTAATGAAACCATAACAGTTGCCAGGGAGCCAGCTTTCCTGTGTTCTGGGAAAGCAAACAGATTTGATGTGCAAGGAGTCTCATATTCCACTGAAAACAAACAGCTTAAAGGGTTAAAGTCAGCAGAAGAGAGACATTCTGCCTTTTCCCATCAGCCATCTCTATCCTATATCAAGTCTACTTGACACCACAGTGAGAACTGACTGAAAGTAAGCCGAGGCAGCCTATGAATCTCTTGCATGACACTGGTTTGGAAACATTCATCCTTCCCTCAGCAGCTGCCACTTCAGAAGGTCTTCAAGAAATAATTCCGAATACAGAGGCAATTGAACAAACACTAAGATCGTGCCCATAAATACTTTCTTTCCCCGCTACTATTTTAATTAAGGACAGATCATACCACTCCTTACATATACTACTTGATCCACTTAAAGTAACTGCTCAGAAAATGTGTTATTAACAAATAAACTTTTAAAATTCTCATTTAGCCTCTAATTCCCCTGGCTTTCAGTGAGATGGCCAGCTGTGATACAGCTTGGAGCCTGTACTCGCACAGGTAGAACTGTCTCCCTGGTTTCTTCTGAGGAAGTTTGTGCATCCACATAGTACTCTGATATTTAAAAAGTTACCATGGTAACCTCTGCACTGCACTGCAGCCTGGAATTAAGCAGGTCTTGCTACTAGTCCTGGGTTCTAAGTACTGGCCATGGCTTTTCCCTGATTTTTTACTTCTTGGGTTAAATTCACAATTGTGACATCCTGGTAACAAAATTAACCTACACAGTACATAAAGGCTAAATGTCTCAACCCAAAAAGCAGACAAAAATCCACTCTGTAGCACATTTAATGAGCAAAGAACTCTGCAGAACAGATGATTTTCCTGAGCACTCAACTGACTGAATTCTATACAATAAACTTAAAAAAACCAAAGTGATGAACTAAGAATTGGGCCTGGGCTAAGCTGTCTTGGTGAATTTTACAGCTTCAGAATTAGTCTAGTACTCAGATGCCAAATCCTTTTATTGGTACAACTTTCCAAAACTAAAAATGTGTTCCTGGAAGAGCCTGTCACATTAAGTAGTATACAGGTCTCATTTCTCAAGTTTGGGGTTTCTTTAATATCTCAAAAGAGATATTATGTGCATTTTATATATATATATAAATACACACAGTCTCCTTGTAATCGTACCAAGTTTTCTCCACGCCCTTGAAATCCATCACCCACGACACCATGGATTCTAAAGCACCTGCATATGTTTCGTTGCTAAACACAGACCTTGTTTATTTTCTCTCACTCAAAGTAGGCACATGATCACATGCTCTGCACCAGTGAACCCCAGCTCACTGGTTTTTTTATTTGTCCCGTTTCAATTCCAGGAGAGGGCTGATGTATAAGATACTGACCTTATCTTCTAAAGGAACATGGAAATACAAACATGTTCCATAACAGCAGCTTGGGAAGAACTACTCAACAGAAGGAGCATAAGTACCATCTGTCTCTGTTATCACACCTATTCATCAGACAAGCTCTGGCTACACAGTCCCCAAAAGGCTGAGATAGCTCCTCTGACATCTCACCTCTGTCTGGCACAAGATGCCGTAAAACACATCATTAGAACGTAATATTAAAATGCCTCTCAGTCATTACTGATCCAAGGTGGATCTGAGTAACAGCAGATCTAAAAACGCCCACAAAGTTTTCTTTTCATCTTAGTGTCATTCCATGTTTTACCTGATGAGATGATTTAATGGTATGTACTGCCTAAGCAATCATATGGATTAAGAGAGACATAACAAAGAGGCATTTATCCATTTTCTCAGTGCATTTTTGTTATCAGCTAAACACACACCTTATCTTCTGACTCTGCATTAAAAGCAATAAGTAGTTGAGAAAGCTAAAAGGGTGATTCATTTCAGCCAACACCAGAAACCTCTATATCCACCATAAAACTTAAAATATCACTGAAGCAAAGCACCAGTAAAGTGAAGGTTATGCTAGAGATGCATACCTTTACAGTCCATCTAGCACAGCTGCCACTGTTGTATTTATTGAAAAACTAACATAGTTGTTCTGTTTACTAGGGAATTTTGTTATTCTAAATTTCATTTGAACCATTCTTCCAGCTCCTTTAACTTCCAATTCATTGCTAGCCAGGCCAAACTGATAGGGGCAGGTTTGGCAGAGATAGTTGAAATAAACTTCAACTTTTTCAGATAACACCTTGCCTGACAGTCACTTGAGCCAGAAGCTTCTCTGAATCAGCACTTCCATAGGAACTGGGGTGGAAAGGAATGGATTCTCTTCTCTAAGGTTTAATTTCTGGGGCTGAAAACTTCCCAAAACAAGGGTCTACTGACTTCTGAAAACTAAACAACTGAATGGTGCTTTTGACATCGTACATCTTGTAGCTGGCTACTAAAAAATGTTCCCAAATATTCAACTTTAACACAGTAGCTTAATGCCAAAGGCAAGAAGTTTAAAAATAACTTAGATACAACTCTTCCTAGACAATACGTTTTCAATGTAGCTGTCTGGCAGAAGAGGATGCCCTTGGTACCAGCAAGCTTACACATCTATGCTGCTAGGAAGTTCAAAATCAATAACTTAATTTTCTGTATTGAAATTCAGGAACAATCCATGAGACCCCACTTTAGATTTTCCTGGTGGGTCATCTTATTCCTGGCTTGAGAGTCTTGTACTGTTGCTGGTGCAAAACCCTTGCATTAAATATATTCCAAAAGGAAACCATATCAAAGCCCAGATTTAAAGAAGCCTCAGTGTCCCCAGTTTTGAAGAAAACTGCTGCACTTCATTTATGTAGAGACCAAAATGCAAAGCATGATCCCAACACAGAGTTGTGTTTCCACTCTGCAGAAAGAGGAGCAAGGATCCTGGACAGTCACAGCTACCTATGTGAAAAGAGAGTATCTGCAGGCTTTAGAAATACATGGACCAGCTGCAACAGCTAGGATCCATTTACACTTTCAGTTTTATTTGATGGAACTATGCATATTTAATGTTGACTTTCAGAACATTAATCCAGATCACACCCTTTCTGAAATACAGAACGATGCTCCCTGCAGATTGATTTTGTGGGCAACTTTTGCCCGAGTCTAGGCCTTCATCAGTTGGATGTTTCCTCCGACCATCTGTGGCTCTGAAAGTATTAGACCAGATACCTTGAAGACAATTGATAAGAGAACAAGGTAGCTATAACAAAAAAAACACCAGTGAATATACCCAGCTAGTTGCAGTTCTCTCTCACTTTGCCCCTGCCTAACTTGCATTTTATCCCACCTGTGTCATGTCAAAGTTAACTTCCTTACAAGCATGCTCTGTTTATAATTTGAAGTCATTGCTGCAATTACTCACAATTATGAATTTTTCTGAAGATATTAACTCCTGCTTGTTTCAAAACAGAATTCTATGTGTCCCGAGTTTCTCTCTTGGGGAAAAAAAATTGCTTATAAACCATTTCACAAGGTTTTTCTTTGGAAATTGTGATAACATGGTTGTGTACACAACTCTCTCACTGTTTATAGGAAGATTTGGGATAACTTTCTGCTGCTTTCCTAAGTAAAGCTTATCCACTCCCCCAGAAAGCTGCCTACTGACATCTTAAAACTAAGTAGCTGTGGAGTGCTTTTGGCATCATACCTTGCAGCTGGCTACTAAAAAAAAATGTTCCCAAATATTCAGTTTTAACTAGCAATTTAATACCAAAGGCAACAAGCTTAAAGATGACATTTTGAAGAGAGAGCTATAATGGAGCCTGTCCAGAGAAGGCCAGTGAAGCTGGTGAAGGGTCTAAAGAGTAAGCCATATGAGGGGCAGCTGCTAATGCAGCTGGGATTGTTTATCCCAGAGAAAAGGAGGCTCAGGGGAGACCTTATTCCTCTCTACAACTGCCTAAAAGGAGGTATTGGAAAGGTGGGGTATCAGCCTCTTCTCCCAGGCAACCAGTGGCAGGACAAGAGGTCATACCCTGAAACTGTGCAAGGGGAGGTTCAGGCTGGACATCAGGAAGAATTTTTTCACGGAAAGAGTGGTCAGGCACTGGAATGGACTGCCCAGGGAAGTGTTGGAGTCACCATTCCTGGAAATGTTCAAGAAACAACTGAATATGGCACTTAGCGCTGTGGTTTAATTGGCATGGTGGTGTTTGGTTAAAGGTTGGACTTAATGAATCCATAAAGTTATAAAGTGAATTAAAGAGAAACAGATAATTGTGTGTCAATACTGCCAGAGCACCTTAAATTGAACCTTGCCTTAGTCAGATACTGTACCACATTATATTAATTACAAATTCTCTGCCAAAGCAGAGCTCACAGCAAGAGACATTAATGTATAAATTAAAAGCCCCGTGCTGTGTTCTGTAAAGCTAAGGGCTTTCTTTTTCCAAACTAAGAAACAACTCCAATCTTCAGATGCTAGAATTGTGATGAATAGCTTGGTCCCTGGCAGAAAGCATATTAAATTAGTTACTCACACTTGTTTATTGCATTAGTTTACCAAGTCTGTTAAAAATACAGTCAAACCTTAACCTCCACCACACCTCACTCGGAGTAGAATCAAAGATGTGAAAGTGTCACCTTTCATTACAGTTGTCCTTCTCAGTTATTTAAAAAACCCACACAGACCCCTAACTTGCACTTGACCTTATAGACAGTATTAATCTTTCATGCAGTAGACACACAATTGCGAACTCTTAAAGACATTCATTTCTCTGCCTGTACTGTTCTCAAAACCAATCAGAACAGAAGGAAAAATGTCTTCAGGATATGGGAACATCACTCTTATACTAGTCCAATAATAGTGGCACAGAGCAGCTGACAGAATGGCCTCTATTTTGAGGTTAATAGAATTCCAATGTATTTTAAATTAAACTCCACAATGCACTTGTGCCTACTTGTTGCTCCTGTGAGCCACTAAACCAAGGCTCCTCAATTCATCCACTTCAGGACAAAACACACAATCTTCTGCTAGCACTCAGAGAAACAACAATTTTAAGTATCTCTAATACCTATGCACTTTGCAAATGAAGCAAAAGAACCCATCAATGTTAATTTTAAACCCTGGAGTTAAAACCTACCGATAGTTCAAGTTAAGCAAGTTGTAAGCCAGCATTAAGGGCACTTGAACTTCATTCGGGCAATTTTCAGGTGGAAAGGCATCAACTCCACAGCAGACTTTGCTGGTATGGTTACATTCATACCACAGATGCAAATCAATTGTTTGCAAGAGGAGTTTATGTTTACAAAACACAACACTGCTGTAAGTGCTGCACTGTACTCTGCCCATTCAACCTCTTTTTAATTTATTGAGCTCCCCAAACCCTGGTTTTCTTCCCTTGAAATCACCGTATGAAGTCACTTCCCCAAGTTGCTCCATGTTTCAGGTTAAGCCACATTGATTTCACCACATCTATTCACAGAAGGATGCCTGAAACACAAGTCTTACACCTCCACCAAGCTGCAAACCCTCAGAGGAACATGTGGTCTCCTAGAAATGTTTCTACCAGTGCTGAGACTATCAGCACTTCATTTTTAACATTAGTCTGTTCCAAAACAGATTTTCATGTCCAAAAAAAGCTATTTTACATTATTTTTTCCTTCTCCCTCCAATGGGGACATAGTTAGACTTCTCAACTATAGGGCACATGGTTTTACAGTTCAAGGATACAAATAAGCAGCCTGTAAAAGTAGCCCAAAGCATCCTTGAAATAGTCTAGCTTTCCCCTCTGTAAAGCACATCAATTTTATATGTATTAAATATATTGTATCAAGGTAAAAGACATTAAAGGGAGCTTGCTTTCTTATAAGGTAGCCCATAGGTTTTAGCTGAGACTGCCATTTCAAAGCCATACATATAAAACACTTCTATCAAATCAAGTGTTACCCTTGCTTTTATACGTGTATTTTAACAGGACTGTTAGCTGAAGGAAATATTGAAAACATTCAAGTTTAAAAACTGAAGACCAGTTAAACGTATTGTGAGTCAGGCTGTGGCAAATCACAACAGTGCTTAATAGACTTTGCCATGCAGGTACAGAATCTTACCAAATTAGCCTATTTTTACAGGTAACTCTATAAAGCCTAGACTTCCTCAACACATTTTATGATTTAGAACAAATAATTATGAATTTCTGCAAAAAGGACAGTACTCCTGAACCTTTTTTCTTGCACAGCTGAATAAAACTTACTTTTATCTTACTGCAGTAAAATGATGAGCTTTTTGCCCCACACAGATGCTTACAGAGGGAACCATTGCAGCCTGCACACAAAACACAGGAGGACTGAGGGGGAAGAGACCTCTGGAGATAATCTAGTCCAATGCCCTATTAACATAGGCCATCTACAACAGTGTCCAGAACCAGGTTCATGTGAGTTTTGGATAGTCCAAGAAGGGAGATTTCACAACATCTCCAAGCAACCTCTGATTCTTCTCAACCACTTGCACAGCACAAAGATTTCTTATCTTAAAGCAGATTTTCTTGTTATTCTGTCTGTGGTCATTGCCTTTTGCCCTTTCACTGATGTAAGACTGAGGGCGATTTAGCTCTGCCACCTCTAGTTCCTGTGATCAAATTTTCTTCTACTCAGAAGAGCTGTCATAAAAGCTAAGTTTAACTGGCTAAATAAAGATCAGTGACTCTGAAATTTGAAGTCAAGCTTAGTAAGGAAGCTTGTAGATTAAAACCCCATCTGAATAAAACAGTAATGCTCTTGCACAACTTTTTTTTCTCCTCAGGGTGGCAGAAATATATGTCTGTTTTATTTCTTGCCATCATATAACATAGTTCCTTCTTAACAGGCTTAGTAGTCCATAAGAGCAATCATTAATTGTAGGTGGAAGTCTCACAACCCCAAACTCTGTCTGGAAAAAGACGAGTAGCAAGCTCGTGAATGTGAACTGCACTGTAGGGCATAAGCTCCATCTTTCAGATAGGGCCAAAACCAACAGGAAGACAGGGCAGGTTCAGAGCAGTGCAACGCTGAGTGACCAGCTGTAAAGCATCATGGCACAACCTTACTTCTCAAGTTAATCAGAACTGTTGATGACCTTCAGTAGTCTCCAAAAAGCTCTGTTTTTGGCTCAGCTTTGGTGAGGACTCAGTGCTACCCTTATGCTGCAGTGTATTGAGGCACTGTGATCACAGCCTAGGAAGCAAAAGGATCCTGCAAATGCTTAACTTCCACTTCCCAACAGCACAGCTCCTCCCCACCTGGGGCATGGTATACGATACAGATGGGTAAATACTCTGGAATCTTAACTTTAAGAGAAAGTCTGCGTAGCTCTTTTCAACCATGGCAAACTGTAAGCAAGTTACAGAGGTGGGAAGGGTATTTAAGGCATTCAGGATCACTCAGCCTCTACAGGACTCAGCTCAAACAATCTTTGCAGGGGGAGCAAGTAGCATGTGCAGCCTCTTTCCAAGAGCTGCACAATTGACTCATTTGAAGGTAAAAGGAAGCTATGATTGCTTCAGGCACAGACTGAGCAGCAGGTATGAAAACAGAACGGCCTGAAACTCCAAAATTCTGACTTAACCTTGAAACAAACCTGAGCTTAGTGAATTCATAGAGGAGAGCAGTTTGCCTCACGGGCTATTCAGACAGCACGGAAATGAGCTTCTCTTTCAGACTTTGCTGTAGTATAGAGGAGTTTCAGTCCTGGCCATAGGCAGGCCCATAAGAAAAAAAGAAAGTGACAAAGATATGGAGTTAAAGTAACTTTGGGCACTTTGGCCTTTCTTTTCAGCTCTTGCCTTCTGATGGAAGCTCACTCCAGACAGGTTTTTCATTTTGGTAACTAGGCAATACCCCTTTCCCAGCTAGCCACGTTCAATTGTGTGGCCAATGCTTTAGGATTTGTACCACAGAATTTAGCAAATGCTTGAATTCAGATTGTCTGGAATTAGACACACTAATAAAACCAACCAGTGCTCTGATCCGGAGACAGGAGAAAACTATCTCTGTGTTCAATTAACAGCTCCTCTGTTATACTGCTAAATCCAAATCATTCCCTCAAAAAAGAGAGTAAAAAACCAAGCCCACCCGCGCAGACGCACCGGCGCAAACCCAACCGTGCAAACCTGCCCTTGCAAGTCAGACCACGCAACCCAACCCGCGCAGACCCCCCACGCAAGCAAGGCGCGCAAATCCAGCCGTGCGGACACTCCGGCGCAAACCCACCCGCGCAAGCGAAGCCGCGCAAACCCGCCCGCGCAAGCGAAGCCGCGCAAACCCGCCCGCGCAAGCGAAGCCGCGCAAACCCGCCCGCGCAAGCGAAGCCGCGCAAACCCGCCCGCGCAAGCGAAGCCGCGCAAACCCGCCCGCGCAAGCGAAGCCGCGCAAACCCGCCCGCGCAAGCGAAGCCGCGCAAACCCGCCCGCGCAAGCGAAGCCGCGCAAACCCGCCCGCGCAAGCGAAGCCGCGCAAACCCGCCCGCGCAAGCGAAGCCGCGCAAACCCGCCCGCGCAAGCGAAGCCGCGCAAACCCGCCCGCGCAAGCGAAGCCGCGCAAACCCGCCCGCGCAAGCGAAGCCGCGCAAACCCGCCCGCGCAAGCGAAGCCGCGCAAACCCGCCCGCGCAAGCGAAGCCGCGCAAACCCGCCCGCGCAAGCGAAGCCGCGCAAACCCGCCCGCGCAAGCGAAGCCGCGCAAACCCGCCCGCGCAAGCGAAGCCGCGCAAACCCGCCCGCGCAAGCGAAGCCGCGCAAACCCGCCCGCGCAAGCGAAGCCGCGCAAACCCGCCCGCGCAAGCGAAGCCGCGCAAACCCGCCCGCGCAAGCGAAGCCGCGCAAACCCGCCCGCGCAAGCGAAGCCGCGCAAACCCGCCCGCGCAAGCGAAGCCGCGCAAACCCGCCCGCGCAAGCGAAGCCGCGCAAACCCGCCCGCGCAAGCGAAGCCGCGCAAACCCGCCCGCGCAAGCGAAGCCGCGCAAACCCGCCCGCGCAAGCGAAGCCGCGCAAACCCGCCCGCGCAAGCGAAGCCGCGCAAACCCGCCCGCGCAAACCCACCGGCGCAGACCCCCCTCTCAAGCCAAGCCGTGCAAACCTGCCCTCGCAAGTCCGCCCGCGCAAACCCCCCGGGCAAGCAAGGTGCGCAAATCCAGCCGTGCAGACACACCGGCGCAGACCCACCGGCGCAGACCCCCCTCTCAAGCCAAGCCGCGCAAACCTGCCCTCGCAAGTCCGCCCGCGCAAACCCCCCG
>VWZF01002109.1:1578253-1623911 GCA_013396755.1 Sclerurus mexicanus
CACCCGCGCAGACACCAGCGCGCAAGCCAAGCCGAGCTAAACCCTCACGCGCAACCCCCCCCACGGCATGTTCATATTCAGCAATTCCAAAAATATTACCACACCACATAAAGAATGAGAAGGGTCTTAATACAGAGAAGCACAAGATAACAAACACTGTTTTTCAACCATCAAATTAAATGGCAAGACCAAGACACCCACACTGTCCTCTCATGCACTGATACTACCTGTAGGGCAGGTAAATTCACACAAACTCCTACACCCTGGGCATTTAAAGCTAGACTGGAGTGAGCTAAACATAACTGTCTAATACTCTTTTATGGTCTGGCAAAGGGAAGGACATGATAGGATGAAAGGATTAAATATAAACCTCATTGAGCCTCCTAATTATGTTGGGGTTTTCTTGCAGATATTTTGACTGTGTAGGACAGGTAGCTACCTAAATAAATAAGCTTAAGCTTGAGGTTTTTAGCAGTTTCTGACAAACCTCCTTCTCTCTGCTCTTTTGAGCTGAGTAGTTTCTGCTTCTCTGTAAAATAATTAGTAAGCCCTACTACAGGGAACATTTGTCTGTTTCACATATTCTAAGAAAACATTTGTCCCAGCACCATTTAATATGTTTCACAATTTTTTAATTGGGCACCTGTAATACTAAAATCGGATTACATTTATTTCAGCAAATCTAGAATACTAACAGTACATTTGCTTGAATAGAGAGCAAATACAGCCTATAGGACATACCTGCTTAAAAGTTCTGCCTTTTGTCTGAACTTTTACCCTCTATCTGACTTGGAAAGAATGGACATTTACATCAACTTCAGAGCAGTAACCAGCCAGCCAGCACTCAGGAAACAAGGCAATGAAAGACAATTATGTAACTAAGACAGAAGGATAAATCGAACTCAGGTACTTGTGAAATTCATTACTAGAGATTCTGCCTTTCTCTCAGTGCAGCTTGAAGATTAAAGATTTAAAAGTTATTTTTAGCAAGCAGATTTATTTCCTTCTTCCCTACCCTGCCCCTCCGCTTTTAAACAAGTAAGACCAGCTTTCATTTGTGAACAGTTGAGTGGAATAATTGAATGATCCCGTGCCTACTAGGATTTTAAGTGACCTCTATTCAGTCCAGACAGCCTCATAATCAATAGCACAATGCCCCGGGTCCTCACTCTTAGATAGCACTCATATGATTCATGGAGTTAATTGAGCCACCAAAAGCATCAGTGTTAAGGAGCAGTCGGGCCCAACAAATTAAACTGGACAGAAACAGGAGTACCACCAAGTATGATTAAATGAGAAGTCGGTATCTGCTATTTGCTCAGCAGACAAGTCTCTGATTTCAGTACCCCTGAAATGCAGTGTATGAAATCTGGATTGAGTCATATTTTGAACCTTCAGCCCAACACCAAAACAGCATGCCAGAGATCAAAGGTGAAAATAGTCACATACACTCGACTGAAATGCAATTTAACCTTCACATCTTTGTTAAAAATGTTCAGATATTATTAAAAATTTAATAGAAAACAACTTTCCTTGAGCCAGATTCACTTTTAAATAGTGGATTTCTAATTTTTTTTACCTAATCCATGCCATTTATGTCTGATAACCATTACAATCACACTATTAAACTGACAAACTCCTTCAGACTCAGAGTCTGAATGCTTCAAACAGATCATGTCTGCAACTCATTTGTCAGTGTCCTGCACCCCAAAGCAGACAACTGAAGCCATTACCACATTGCTGATAATCTTGCAAGCCTATTTTTTTGTCCTGTCACCCACTTCCATTACAAGAATTATATGCTACCTTTAGGTGCATAAAATAATTTTAAACCGTTAATTTGCTGAAGCTTTAGCTGACTTTATCAGCTTAATAACCTGGGTTTGGTATTCCCATCTAGCAGAGAGCTCAGTTTTCTGAGTCTCATTCATTGCAGAGGATGTTACAGAACATCTGAAATAGTGTATCATTTTGCCCTGAGGGCCACCACTCAGCTCTATCTCCACTACAAGAAATATTGTTTGTCACATATACAAACCCTCAAGGGATCTGGCTTCTCTTGCTGTTCCATGTCAAACTTTATTACCAACAGAATTGTCAGTTTAGCAGACAGTTCATGGGCCAGGCTGTCTCAGGTTCCACCATAACACAAGTTCTCCTTGGCTGTGTATTTCTTGGTGTATGAAGCTGGAGGATTCCCTTCCCCTCCTTGCTGGAGAGGCTGCTTTCCCAGAGCCCTTCTGTCAGCTCCCAGGCCTGATCTATCCAAGCAGCAAGCAAAGACCACAGAGAGGCAGTTTGCCCTTCTCCAGCCCTGCTTCTGCCTGGATCCAGTTTAGTTGCTACTAGGGCTTGCTGTATTGTACACCATAAATGCCTCCTCTTCTATTGCTCCCTGCAGTAGCTGGTAGACAAAAATACCATAGTCCCCATTCTTCACATTCACTTCCAACCCCAAAACATTTGCTACAGCTTGCTGTCCAGACATCACCCCCGAGGCACTTCCCAAACCTCCTCTTTTTTCTCTGATCCTTGTCCAACTGTCTCAAATCTCCATGTTATTTCTCCTCAGACTTTGATCTACTTTTGACCCAGCGGAAACAATGGTGAGAAAATGAGATACACTGAAAAGCTGCATCTATCACTTAAACACGCTGTGAAAGTCTAGACATTTAAAACATGGAGAGACAGCTCAGCTAGAACTATCACGACACATTGTTTTCTGGCTCTAGCACACACCACACACACACACACTATTTCCAGGGAACTTTTAGGAATACAGCTACTCCACCCTCCCTTCTTTTTAGAGGAGAAATTAAAAAGTATTGCCAGCACATGCTCCTTCCAACCTTGTTCAGAGCAAAAGACAAAAGCCTTTAGTTCAGGTTTAGGAGGCACTTACTGCTTCTCTGTGATGACAAAAACTTCATTAAGTTAGACTAAATGGAAAGATTCTCTTGATACTATCAGTAGACAGTTTTATAGATCCGTGTGAATTTTTGTTATTAAAACAAAAAGTCTACTGAGTCTTCATACTAAGTATCCATTAAGACCGATTATTCCCAAGGAAAAAAGTTCACTTAACAGCAAAAATTGAAAGTAAACTTGTTTATGCTGCATTTTGCTCTACCATCATGCTCCCTTCTAGTTTTGCAGTCCTCTTATGCTATATAACCGTATTTTATTTTGCCATTAATTTATTTTTTGTTTTTCCACTTTACATCTTACAGTAGATTATAAACAATTTGTTGAGAAGTTGCACTTCTTAATGGAAAATATGAGAATTTTAGTTAAAATCCAAAATATTTATTTTATTACAATAATTACTCTGTCTTGTTTTCCTATTTTTAAATTATTAATTATCATAACTTTTTCCCTCCACGTCACCTCAGAACTTCTTAAGCAGAGGTCTTAAAAAGAGACAATGATGCAATTTAAGAACAGTAAATTGCCAGTAAGAAATACACTTCCATTGTTTTGAGTAGAAATGGTTTGTGGGGAAACAACAAGCTTTCAAATATGTGTCTTCAAAAGCACGCAAATAGCTACTTGAGTTTGAAGGCTTCACAGATGATTTGTTACCCAACTCAAATAAGCTTTGAAACTGATTTGGCTTTGTTCTGCCACTCTGATTTTCCCAAGTTTCTGTAGCGAGCAACAGCAACAAACAAAAGTCTCCTGTGAAAAACTGTTGCCTGTAGCAGGAATTGCTAGAAGAGTGCAAACAGTATATTCTGTGTACAAGGACCACATAACATGCTCCACTACATCACAAGAAAACTCAGCATCTCCACACTTGCTTGAGATCTTTTTCTCAATGCTAATTCTGACAGTCAAGCAAACCACTTGAGTGCTGTTTAACAGTTCCTGGTTAGATATTAAGTTTTGTTAATCGCATTTTAAAAGCATGTTTTCATCTCGAGGGGAACGTGTGTGGGTTTTTTTGTTTTTTCTTTCTTTCTATAAGTGTTAAATGCATTTTAACAGGAAAAAAAAAAGTAAATTCTGGCCTGGCAGTAGTAGACAATTCAGCCAACTCCGTTACGAGAAACTGTTGGTGTCCCATGTTTCCAAACACCCCTGTCAGTTTATCATAAAGCTATGTAACCATAGCATTCCATACTGTAGCATGACTTAGATCTTTGGGGTATTTTTTGTGAAATCAACAGCAGCCCATGGTCAACCTGTAAAACTAAAACTTGGCAGCATTAGAAAACAATTATCTATACTGGCATCTTCTTGTGAGACTCTTGAGATCTCTCAGCTCTCCACCTGTAAAGCAGGAATAACATTTGTCCTCCTCATGAAGGGAAAACAATGGTACAACGCAAACTGAGCCACACTCCAGACACAGGTAAACTCCAATATTGGGGCTGATGAGTGATCTAAGAACTTTTGAAAGCATTTAGTAGCTGAAAGCAATCAGCTGGACAAACTGCTTTTACCACACCTCAGCCTCATTAGTTCTGGTGGGTTTCTATCCTTACTGACAACAGATGTTCCAGCCCCAGTACTAACAATGGCATGACATGAGCTCTAAAATCCCTCTGCCATGTTCAACTCTCACATTCTGAACAGAGCTGCCTTTGTTCAAACTCAGGCACAAGAGACTTACTTCTGGACAGACTAGGAAACCAGAACCTGTGTTCTGTCACCTGTGGTTTGGCTCCATACAAGCTGGTGACATAAATCCCACATAACATAGGGTGGCAAGACTCAATTCCATAAGCCCTTTCACACAGATAGCAGCCTGTAATTGCAGAGGTTTCCTATTCTCCCAAATGCATGAGATGGTGCCATATTGTCAACCAATTCAACAAAAATAAGTATCAAGTGTTCAAGCCCCTTGACACCAGGATCTTGGTAAAAAGAAGAAAACAACCAGTGACATCTCTTACTTCCTCCTACTTTCCCAGTCCTTTGCCATCCTTGTCAGCTATTTGTCTCCCTTCAGGAATTGTTCAATCAATACTCATGTTCCTGTCTTCCCTCTTTTTCTCCCTTAAAATGGTTCACAACCACCTCTAACTATTGGCCATCTTCAGTATCTTCCTCAGGCAAGTAGAGGACCTGCTAGTGGCTCACTGAAAGCTTATTTCCAAACCGTGTCAAGCTGACATGGTGCCACAGCTCAAAAACACAGCCCAGCATCCATCTCTCAGTGATGGACAGAATCTATTTCTACCCATAGACACAAGTTTACCCTACCAAATTACCACAACAGGTTACAGAACCCCCAAACATGCTAAGGTCAGAAAGACAAAACATTAAGTGAAGGTATGGTTTTGTAGGAGTGAAAAAGGAAGTCTTCTCACAAGTTCAACACTAGGAAAACCTCAAGCTTCACAACCCATAGCACTTACTTACCCAGTCCTTGTGAGAAAGGGAAAGTAGCACAGCAGCAAGCCAATACCACAAGTTACTTTGATCTGTACAACCTTCCTTCTGCACAGGCTTCCCTATTTCTCCCTTGACAGTCTCTCCTGTCTCCTCAGCCCCCTGCCTCTGTAGAACTCTTGTATCAATGAAAGGGTGAGGGAATAAAGAAGACATGAAAAAAAGGCACTCTTTCACTCCCATTTAGCCAATTTTCCTGGAAAAGTATTTACCTTCAGTCCTTCCTCTATGCTCAGATGAAAATAGCAAAGGTGAGTTACCTCTGCATAAATCTAGTTGTTCTCTAAGGATGGCATTCATGGCTGTTGGCCTCTGCTGCTTTTTTATTCTCACTAAATTGCCTTGGAAGGGCAGCCTCTAAATTCACAGCTCTTCCTAACAGGGTTCACAGTTATTAATGAATGACAACTGCCAGAGCAATCTATTTTTTCTTGCATATTACTTAAGCAACCATTTCAGGATCCACCTCTCCTGTAACAGATAAGAACAAGTAAGCATATAACAAGAAGGGTCATGTAATTCCAACTGTCCAAAGCCTGATGGCACAGTAAGTCTTTTCCACCTAACAGATTTTTTTGAATATTTACCAAAAGAGGTATTAAAAAATGTGGTTCTACTATTTCCAAAAATGCAACTCTACAAAGCTGACAGGCAGGACGTTGAAACTTCATCAGAAATTTTCATAGAAGTCTCTTTTGGAATGTGAGCTATAATGCTACAGGAAACTCATCATTTTTCCTAGAATTCCTAAACAGCGTATATATGATCAATAAAATAACCAAAGTAACTTTTTTGTCATACTACTCATTGAGTCAGTTTTAGAACAGCTGGAGGAGGAGAGAAACTGTCCAAGTAAAGCACATTCCAAGGCAACATAGAAGGAGGAGTTGTGAGGTTCAGAAACTAACAGAAGTTTAAGTCCATTTCTGAAAGCAAAGCTTGGTCATTTCTTATGTCATGCAAAGCAGTTCTCCCATTTCTAATTCTTACCATAAGATACACACCACAGATCATTTAAGACTTGCTTGCCCTGGATGACTAAAGGGAAAAAGGCTTCCTGTAAGCTTTGGAACAAGAATTTAAACCCAATGCTACGCTGGTAGAAGAACAATCCTCTCATGAATCAAACTCAGTCATAATACCGAATAAGTACTATGAGACCTCTTTATTTCATCTACAGAAAGAATGGTTTTGTTCAAAAAATGTTACCGTGTTATTGGATATGGTATGTAATTCAAGTGAACCACCAAGAAGAGTTGAGGTGGTTATGATGCTTCATATTTATTGTTCACCAGCTGCAGTAGGTATTTTTGTGATTTACAAGAACACTTCAGATATACAGTTCCACTCATAATCATACAGAAAATAATAACGTTGAAAACAAAGGGTTGAAAATAAAGGTAGAATATTGTTCTAGCATTACTTTGGGCAAAAACAAAAGAGCAATATCATTTCAGATATATCCAGGAAGGTACTAAACCCCGAAAGCCACTTAGGAATTCTCAGGGGATTTCCAACAACACCCAGTTGCAGACAGCCACACTCAGGAAATTAGCACCTTTCACCTAAAGTTTTAGTATTGTAATGCACTTGGAATATAGTGTGCTTTACAAAACATGCATGAGAGATTCTCACATCTTCACTTGTTAAGGATTAGCTTCATTCATTCAAAGCAATAACTATATTTCAGAGACTAGAAAATGAAGCCTTAGCACTCAGAAATGCATCTGTTCATGAATTACTGCCTGTCAGTTTTCTGAGGTTGATGGGCTGATAAGCAAGGTAAAACAATGTTTTGTTGCACTCTTCAATTTAAGGTTAGTGAATAATTGCATCATATCAATCCCAGTGCAAAATCAAAACTTGAGTGAGAAATGCAGGGTGCAGCACCTTCAGCACTTCCCCTGGCCTAATTAAGCTTATTTACACATCATCCCCAGAAATTTGGAAGCACAACCGACCTCTTGGGCACACACTCCAATTCAGACTCACTTGAGAGCCTTTCATTGGCTTGCTTTTGTGTGCAACAATTGACTGGGTTGTTCTGCAAGCTCCTTTCCAAGGGGAGAGAGTTGCCAGGCACTCTCAGACTCCAGTGTCCCTATGATATTGTGATTTTTTTTTTTTTTTTGGCCTTCTCTGCTATGGTTTAAGAGCCAGCAGATGACATGTCAGCATTTCCATTATCATTACCTCCATTTCTCAGAGGTTAATAACTGAAGTGTTACTCTGCAGCTAAACAGAACTAGCCACAAAGACTCCACCTGGGAGGAAGTCTGCAGGATACAGCTGCATCTTTTTCAAATAAGGTTAATTTTTTCAAGCAAAACAAGTCTTGTAATATTACAACATTGAGATAATTTTTGAAACATCAAGGAAAACAAAACCATCACTTAAATATTAATGTAAAATGTGCAAAAAGATGCAGCGAGTAAAACTGCATTTTTAGCTGTAGGTACACTCCAAATTTCATTTTTGTCTGTAAAGCATTTGGAACATTTTTTTCCCCTATCTTTGAACTATGAAGACAAAGGTTCCTAACCTCACAAAAATCCCACACTTGAACTTTATGAGGCTCTTACATCCCAGCAGACCTCACAGTCCAAACCAATCAAGTGTTACAGTTAATATGTAAAGATTTCAATTTAAGAGAGTTGTTGCAATTTTACAAGTATCTCAAACTCTTAATCTAAAAATGTTCACTTGATCATAATGTTTTCTCACCAGTCCATATGTTAGAGCTGAAGGTCATGTTCAGTTTCATTTATTGCCAGCACTAACAAAAGACTTAGTACAGCTAGCAGTACTCTGGCTTTTGATGCACTCTTAAAAATAATACCATTAGAGATAGCATTTCACATACTGTTTTTTAGACCAAAACCTTTCACTTTTCAATCTACATTCTTTGCTACTCTGTGTGACCAAGTTTAAGTACAAAGACCCTGGCCCCCAAAAGATACCAATCACTTTCTGAGAGCGGTATTGAATATATATTAACACATGGAAAAAAAACAGTGAGAATTTGATGCTGCATTAATCAATATACTACTACATGCAAAGCAAATGTTCAGTTTTGATGCCTTAACACAAAGGTCCCTCAACATCTACATGTCCATCTAGAAAAAAATATTTATCCTGGGGGATTCTGAACTCTCACCAAAAGGTTGGGGTAGGCACACAATTGCATTTCACCTGAAAACAGTTCAGTCATGTTTCTGCTCTTACAATACGTGGGTGCATTTTCCACGTAGGTGAAAGACTTTTCACAGAGACCCTTGGGCCAGGTTGAGGCTCTAAGGACAATTGTAGATGTAACAGGGTTTTGCTTCTTGTGATTTCTTCCTACTAATATGACCATTGCACAGGCATTAAGGAGATTCATGTGTAGCTAAATACCCACCGCACTAAATCCATGCTTATCTGATACTTCATGCATTTGTAAAAACTTAAGAACTGATTATCAGTGGAAAAAAAAAAACAATCCTCCCTCACTGACTTCCTTGCCACAAGAAACGTGTAACTGTAGGGTTACACCTGATCTCTTATTGCCATTCATGAAACGCACAAGTGAAACAACTCAGAGCTCAATGGGACTTGCAATCTCACTGGCCATCTTAGATGTAATTTGACATTCTGCTTTGTGAAAAACAAGAAGGTATCAAACAGTTGCCTTTCCAAATGAACTACTGACAATAGCTGCATTTTTCATCAATTACATCTTCTATTATTTAAACTAGGAAGTCAACTGTCCACTTACTGTAAAAACACAATAACTTGGATCTTTCTAGCCATGATACTAACATAAATGTCTAAAACTAATGCATATGTAAACATAAGGACAGCAATAAAATCATAGAATCCTTAAGGCTGGAAAATACCTCTAAGATCATCAAGTCCAGCTGTCAACTTAGCTTCACATCTAAACCACATGTCCATGTGCCACATCCATGTTTTTTGAAGGCTTATAGGGACAGTGATTCCACCACTGCCCTGGGCAGCCTGTCTCAATTCCTGACCACCCTTTCAGTAAAGAAATCTTTCCTCGTGTCCAATCTAAACCTCTCCTGGTGCAACTGGAGGCCACTTCCTCTCATCCTGTCACTTATTACTGGGGAGAAGTGACTGACTCCCTCATCACTACAATCTCCTTTCAGTTAGCTATAGAGAGCAATAAGGTCTCTCCTAGCTCAGTTCTGGTTAGCCAAAGAAACTGAATTTTAAGAATGGTATAGAAGTTATGAATTCAAACTGAACAGGCTCAGTACCAATGAAAAAGTAAACAGGAAAAACTCAAACATTTAAGAAGCAAAACTATTTAAAGATAGTTTTCAGGTAACAGCTAGTCTTCAATATGTAAAATAATGTAAGGAAAGTGAAGTTATAGATCAGAAAAACACAATATTGCATTTCAGTAACAACATGTGAGCCACAGCAATAAAGGGGTGAACTTTTCTCTTACAGCACCAGATTTTTCCATCCAGCATGTGCCACTCAGACCATCGTGTCAGATAAGATCACAGCAGTACCACATAACAGAGCTATTTACCTATCCCCTCCTTCGTCATCACAAATGAATTATTCGCTGCCAATCACAACCAAAGAACCTATTACTTTCATATCAGAGTCCCAAATATTGCTACTTCCAAAGAACAAAAGCTTAAGACCTTCAACTGACAGAATTGTTGCAAGCTCAGTCAGCATGCTCATGCCTCCCTAATATACAGTAGCATTTTATGTGTTTGGGTAATGAAAATTCTGATTAGTTAAAACATCACAGGTAACTGTTTATTCCACTGTACAAAAGGAGATTAGGACACTGTTTAGCAGCCTTCCTAAACTGCTCATCAATACCAAGAATAACAATGCCACAGAAATACTATTGTTATTATTTCTTGCTTGACTACCTTTATCATACACATTATTTAATTATACCTTCTTTTAGAAGGTCAGTAACAAAAGACATTGAACAAAACACATGCTCAGTGTAAGCAAAGCAACCACAGAACTCTTCCCAAGGGGCCACACTGCTTGTCCTACTCCAGCACTGTACTGTGAAATTCATACTTCAATTGTTCCACTGCCCTCAGCTCAAAGGCCCCACCACAGCATGATTATAAGCTGCAGCTCTGAGGTTTACATTTGTGAAGTATTGGCCTCTGAATATTTACTGCAAAACCTGTTTTCCTTCTAACAAAAAATTACATGACTCCAAGGTTGGAATCTGCCACTGCATGTCAAATTTTCTTAAATCTTCAATAACTTTCTCTTCATTGTGAAGTTAAAGAAGTCTCTTGAAAATTCAAGAAGATGCAAGAGATGAGAAGCAGTTTCTATTTCTATATTCTTTAGCAGGAAAAACCCTAAGACCTGAACTTATTTGAGCTTAGTACCAGCACAGTACTAAGAGGCATTTTTGCATAACTTCCAAAACTCACACATCTCGGGGAACTTGGCACAACTCCTGTTAAAACAAGACTTGCTCTCCAATCACCTTCTACAGGGATGGGGTTCACTGCATCCTCACACTTCACTGGAGGTGTAGGAGCAAGCTGAGACTGGGAAAAACCTGGCCACAGCAAGTTTACAGAGGAAGCAGATTAAAGAACATTATGATCTATAGACCATGTACTGTAGGAAGCACCCTATGAGCATGCCTCAGAGACTTGTTCCAAAGCAAGTAAACTCCATCATGATCAATAACCCCCTGAAGCAGATTCCAGACAATTCATACAGGGGAAAATAAAATAGAAAACCTGTCAAAGAGAAAAATAGCCAAGCCAGACAAAGAGGCAGAGGCTGCAGCTAAGTGAGTGCAGCCAAAGGTAACTGAAGATACAGAAGTCTAGTGAAGCATCTCATAATGCCATTGGCTCCTCATATATTGTACAAACCATTCTTTTTATTCTTCCTCTCCTTTATTATTTCTTGAGTCAAAGCCAGGTGCTCCCTAAACAGATCTCCAATTTCAGAACTGCTGTACTCAGATGAATAGTAGATACCAATGCTGAAAGGAAATAGTTTGAAACTTCAAATTTGCTTTAGCACACAGCAAAAGCTATTATTGTCCATTGTCTCCACAAGTGAACACAGCCCAATGAAAAGAAAAGGGTGCACATTTCTCCCCAGCCAGAAAATAAGTACTATACAGCTGCTTTCCTCACTCTCCAAGCCTCCCTTGTGGGGCGTGAGGCCCTCTGTCTCTCCTTCCTCCACCATGGGGTGAACCAGGACAGAAAGCACTAGGAAGAGGCAGTCACTCTCACTGTTTTACAGGTAGCAGACCTGAGACAGGCCTAGCACACAGTTTGCTTTTGGTGCTGTGACTGGTCAGTAGCAGAGCGGGCACTATCACCAGACCACACCATCTCAGAGCAAAGTTTTATATTCATTGACAACCAGACAATCTTCCTTTCCTGAGAATGCTGAAAGGAAAAACCTTAGGTTTCAAACACTCGATTTTCATGCAAAACAATCTCTCCTAAGCTGTAAGAGTGTCAAATTAACTTACATCTCCTGAGCCCTGTCCCATACACAATTACGCCAACAGCAAAACCGATACACATAGAGCATTGCTGGGAACTTACACAAAACACACTCTTTTTGCTGCTTTTCCTGAAGGATATAAGCATGCCTCATTGATGTTGTGTTTCAAACTGATTAAACTCCTTCATGAACAATGAAGCCCTTGAAGTGTACCCCAAACAACACCTAGCGAGAAAATGATGTTACTCCAAGCAGAAGGAATAGCCAAATAGGACAAAAAAAAGCTCACATAAATACTACAGTTGATCTTCCCAAAAGAACTTTCTGAAATACTAAACCTTGCAACAGAGAACTGAGTGAGTTAAAAAAAAAGTCAAAGTCAATTTAACCACTGAATCATTTTCTACTTGGAAAGTTGCACAAAGATTTTCCTTTATCAGAGTTATAGATATAACCTCTGAGAAAAAAACCCTTGGGCAAATATCCTTAGGTGTCAACATTTTTGCCTGCCTTCATTCCCAGACCCCTTAAAAAGATATTTATATTAACAGAACAATACAAACTTGTCCTAGCAGGAATGTGAACTCTGTGACTGTTCCTTTCTAAAATATACTCTTTTTCTTGTCTGTTCTCTTTGTAAATACCTTGAATTGCCAAAATGATCTGAGTCATCTGCCCCCAGCAGTGAGCAGGGCATGAGCCTTTCTCGTAGATAACCTTTTCTCCTTTTGCCAGTTGTTCTGACCATGGTTAGCTGAAATATTAGCACAGGATCCATTGCTTCTGCAGGAGAAGTCACGCACATTTTTGGGGACTGCTCATTATGTTAACAGCTTCAGTATTAGTTTCATCCACCACTAAATGTCACCACATATGTCCCAAATTCAGTGCTTGCATTCAGAATTAACAAAAATACTTCCCAGCAAAAACAAGAAGGAGCACACAACATCTGACTCCACAGGTTAGATGTTCCTTAAAGGCTTGAGACCTGGTCAGCAACTGAGATACATGCCTTAGTTTTGCAGAGGTGACACTCAGGGTCTCAGATCACTGCTCCACACGTGGATACCTACTGGTGTCAGATTTTCCCCTCTGTGTCACATACCTACAACACCACCACTGTCTTCAATCTCCGACTTTTAAAAACAGCACGTCTTATTTGAAATGTTTTGAAAAACAAGAATTAAGGAAACATGTACACCAATAAGCCATGTGGCACTTCTCACAATCCAGCCTCTTCCAGTTGCTTGCACAGGCTGTGCTGTCAGATGGATACTTGAGCTATGTTTTCACAGCTCAGGCCTGTGATGAAGTAAAAAAGATGGTCCCACCTTCAAATTTTAGCTCTTGAAGTGGTGCATCTGACCTAAGAACTCATCACTTCTGATCTTTTGCATAATTTTTTCCATTACTTTTAACCACCATCAGTTTCTCCCTATGCACTTCATTACTGCACAAAAGCTGACAAGCTGCCTGGCACTGCACATCACCTCTTTTCTGGTTGGAAAACTGCATTGCTGCCAGATGTTGGGAAAGAAAATTTAAGCATCTACTTGTCACACCTGAAGGCAAACACAGGGAATTCAACTGGGAAAATTCCTGTAAGGTGGATAAAAGATTTTGCAGAAAAGTCAGTTTTAGCTTCAACCAGGCAGCACCTGCTACTGTCCAGAAACCAACAGCTTTTTCTCATCTTCAGATAAGGGGTCTGTAGTTTGAGAAGTAGCAATTGCAGTCTCCTGTCCTTCATCCTGCAGAATTCTTGTCCTCTTCCTCTTTTCACATTCATTTTTGCATCAGAGACAATAAACTTCTTTAGAATGGTGCAGAAACCCTGTGCTGACTCTCATACCATTTCTACATTGCCCAGTTCCACCATTGCACTACTGCATCTCACTCTACTGCTACAGTGTCTAGGGCATCAAGTTAACAGGACACAAAGATATAGTTGACAACCCCTGCCTAGCAGCTATTGCATTCCTCAGAAATTGAGGAGCATTGATTTTTTTTTTAACCCACCTGAAAGCCAGCAACTGTCTCCAAGCCTATGGTTCAGGTCAAGCACTTGTCTGAGCTAGTCTTGGAGACATCTGAAGGGCACACAGAAAACACACAGCTTTTAAAGTTGAGAGTACTTGGGCATCAAACAGATAAATCCACAGTAAACAAACCCCTGGCTCAGTCTGAACAAATAAATGCCTGAAATATCTCAGCCCCAGATAAAGGAGGATGTGTCCATTTTTTTTTTCTCCCCCATCAAGAACCAAGTCTCCTCTGGTCTTCATATCTGTAGGTTCCCTCTTAGGTCTAGTCCAAAACAGTTTACATTCACTTTTCTCTGTGCCTATACATTCCTTTTTTCAAGAGCTCTGTTCTGAAGCCCTATGAAGCATCCAAAACACAAGTGTGAGTGAAGGGGTTCAAGAAGCAGGTAATTACTGCTGACAGTGAGAGATTTTCATTCACCATAATAGTCAGCCAGACCTTTTCATTTGGCACAACCACTGGCCCACGGTCACAGTACAAAATCAACTCTGAGCTGACGACTTCCATAAATCATTGAGTTATTTCCATGGCTGAGGACTTAAACAGTCAAGTCCAGCCACTGAATAGGCAACTATGTTGGCTCTTAAACCATGCTGGCCAACAGTTACATAGCAAAATCCTTGCTTTCCTTCACTAGGACCATACACTAGGATTGGCCTGTCAGCCAAGTGCCTCCTTAGATGGCAGCTGACAGTGGAAAGAGGGAGTCACCTCAAGTGCCACAGACCTCCTGTACTGCCAAGCCCATCTGTGACACTGAAGCTCAACTGCAGTGCCCGAAGTCAGAGACCATTTTTAAGGAGCCTGAAGTGAAAGCTCTAACACCAGAAGGAATGTTTCTGCTGAGTTCATCCTGCAACACAGAAGAATGAAAATACTGAATAGATTATTTCCCTGTCACTTGCACTGAAAATGAGATACAATGGATATGTTTTAACAGAGTGCAATACAGCCCTGAAGAAAAAGTGTCATCTGAGTGCAACAGGTGCCAGCATTCAAACTTCCCCAGCTTTGCTATATTAAAGATACCCTAGAGCACTCTCAATTATTGTGCATTTGTCAACACAGGGCAATTGCTGTCACAAGGTAGCAATAGATCAAAGTGTTAGGCCTTTATTAATCTACATTTGCTGCATTAAGCCTGCATGAATGAAGCTCAAAGACACAAAGTGATGAAATCTTACTAATAGAACAAAACCTGACAAAAATTAACTATTTCCCTTCTCTTGAACTGTTTTTCCCCCCAGATAAAAAAATTGGTGCAATTACACTTTTTCCAAATATAATCTCAACTTATTTGATCATTATCTGCCATTAACATCTAAGCCTGCACTTTGGTCACATACAGCAAATAAGGACTTGGGGATCCCTTTCTCTGTCTATAAGTTCATAACTTCATTAAATAACACTAAATATTCATCTTGTGCATGTCATGCACTTTTAAGACATCAGTTGGGATGAAGAGCACACTGGTGCAGTTGTAACCAGCATAAATTTTTAGTACTTGATGAGCCATAAATAAGGAGCACAACAGATATACTCAGAAATAGTTTTTACCAATAAAATCACAACAAAAATGCAACTAACTTATGCAACATTACAACTATAATTTTTTTTTTTAAATTAGGTAATTTATATAGCTGAAAAAAGTAAATTCCAACTTGTTTATAGAATACAGTAAATCTTATTTCAACACACACTTGGGATTACCATAAAAGTCATCACTTAAAGGACAAAAATCAATAAGAGTATTTCTGGTTTAGCCACAGTGGTTGCCACTTGTCTCTCCAAACTTTCTCATTCTCTGGACTTCATATTAGAAGAAACAGCATCATGGAGTTGATCCTCCTGAAAACTATGCTAAGGCACATGGAAAATAAAGAGGGGATTGTTGACAGCCAACATGGCTTCACTAATGGCAAATTACACCTGACAAACTTATTGGCCTTCTACAATAGGACTACAGCATTGGTGGATGAGGAAAGAGCAGCTGCCATCATCTATCTGGACTTGTGCAAAGCATTTGACACTGTCCCACAATACATCCTTGTCTCCAGACTGGAGACATATGGACTTGACAGATGGACCACTTGGTGGATAAGGAATTGGTTGTATGGTTGCACTCAAAGACTTGTGGCCAACAGCTCAATGTCCATCTGGAGGCCAGTGACAAGTAGCTTTCCTCAGGGACCAGAATTCTAGTCTAGTGGAAGGTCTCCCTGCCCATTGCAACCTCTTCCAACCCAAACCATTCTATATGATTCTATGAAACAGTATAAAAACACTAATAATTACTTGCTGTTCCTCAGCTGCCTTTTAAAATGAGGAAACAATAGCAGCTTTCTAGTTCTCTCCTTGTAGAGATGAAAACTTATTAGATCACCTGATCCATCCAGTGGAAGCAGATAGATAATTCTGATGCAAAATCCATGTATTCATATCTGCTGTTACAAACCTTTAAACCTCAGAAATTACCTTTTGTTCTAGGAGAGGAAAGGGAAGCGCAAATATTTGTTTGAGTGCCTTGTTGGGGAAAGAAAGGGAAAGATATTAATCAGCATTTCCTGTGATCAATAGGGTGGGCATTAAAGCCATGGAAACCTACAGTTATAATTCCATAGCTTAGAGTTGAGGTTGCATTAGAACTGCAGATGATATTACAGACTGGTGCAATTTTTTGTTACACTATAGCATTCCAGAGAATCATGACTAGGAAGGCTGCTCAAAGCTTTTTTTTTAATGTAGGAAAACCATAATTGTGCTTCAGGTATCTCAGTCAAGCAGAACAACACAGTAAAACAAAAAATTCATTTGAAGTGCAGACTCTAGCTATGCCTCTGTTAGTTCTTAGTTAAATTAAATGAGAAACATTTGATGTCTTTCTCACACTTTACCACATTTTATGAACTTGACTGACTGCAAAAGTAGTATTTTAAGTCTCTACTGCTAAGTTATTTGAGAAAACATTTGTAATTTAGCACAAGCATATAGAAGGTACAAACTTAACTATCAGTATATCAATAATACGTATTTATTCTGAACTTTATGGTTCTTCTTTTACCTATTCGGAAAAGCATTTCTATAGAGCATCTAGTATTTCCTTTCAAAAAAAATCTGCAACTTGTACTACAGCCATTTTTATTTCATTCTAGAACCCTTTCCAGAAGCTAAAAACACCAAACTAATGGGGCTAAGTTTCTGCTTTAAGACCAAACTGTTATCCTATCTTGCAAAAACCTTGATAAATGGCATCCTGTTTACCAAATTAAAAAAAAAAACATACTCCTAAGATTCAAAATATTTACAGGAATATTCACATACAGATATAAACAACATTAAGCACGTGAAAGGTGGGATGACTCTGACCTGCTTGTTAAACATCAGCTGATCTTGGACTTCCTGTCCTTGCACTTGCCTTCTTTTCCAAGATCTGACTCTTCAGTGTGATCAGAAGCAGCTTCTACTGCAAATTATACAGCTCTGGAAAATTTTCTTAGATAATCAAGAGACAGAAAGTTACTTGCTCACCTTTTGAAGGGGCTAAAAGACTAGGGATGTTTGTGCTTGGCCACTGGCAAACAATGGTATCACAGCAAGATGTGCCTGTAAACAAGGTATCAGGCACTTACCTGTTTCATGTCACTGAGTTATTGAGGCACTGGGTGCTGCTAAATCAATAATAATCTCTAGCAGCAAATTCAAGAACAGCACTTTTTCCTTCACTATTTTAACTACACAGTAGTTGCTCAGCTAGACTAAGTCTCCTTCCTGCCTCCAGGGGCCCCAACAGCAGCCAAGTTGGGATTTCAGCCCTCTAACTCCTGAACATCAAAAGCCATGAGACACAGTGACATTGCACAATCCTTGCACTCCCCACAATAGTTTAAGATGCAGTGCCTGGCTGTGTAATTGGTGCTCCTTTTCACTCCACTAATTTCATTTCTGGTACTATCTGTAATTTGATTCCCATCTACCAGGGATAAAAACAGGGCTTCACTGAAGCACCCAGCCCAAAGATTGCTTTAGATATGAAAGTATTACTTGCAAAAAACCAATGAAATAGCTTTTCAACCCTCAGGAAATATAGCAGCAAATGAGAAATTTGATTTGTGTCACTCCACCATGCATTACCAAATAGTCAGGAGATCTCACTAATATGAAGTGCTACAAGTACTTTTTTCTGATACTGCTGTTATTCCTTTTACATTATATAATTAGACTTTTCCATGTCTGTTCTCAGTATACTTGTCACCCAGCATCATCCCCAAAATTCTTGTTACATGTCCTCAAGACAGCACTACTTACATTCACACTTACTATTTATCACACAGGGTCTGAAGAGTTTGCATATCTGCATCCAGCTCTTATCCACAGTTTTCTATTTCTCATACTTATCTTTGAAAGAGCTAGAAGCAATTGCTGGAAAACCTTGACAATCCTATTCAGATAAGCCATAAGGAACATCACATTACTATTATCCAACATCGTTCAAGTAAACCAGAACATGAAGCAACTCACTTATACAGACATCCATCTTTGTAATACAGCTTTTTAATACTTTATTTTGTTATTCCATCAGATGAAGGTTAATATATTTGGTAGCATAGAAGTCACCCATTTATAAAGGGGTCCAAGGAACAGCCACACGTTCAACAACCTAGCAACACTTATTTAGAAATACACTACATAACGCACTACAAGTCTTGAAAACAGGATTCTTTCATGCAGCTGAGATTATCCACTTTCTTTTCTTCAAGGTTACACCCAAGTTTCATATATGACATGATCCACAGCTATGCAAATACTTCACTTGCATTCGCATTAGCAGATGTTAAATATTTCAGAGTCTCTGAAACAGTGACCACAAAAATGGAGAATTTCAGTGGCTACATTTGAAAGATAGATCTTTTGAGCAGGCAAACTATTTTCATTTCCTCCAACTTATGGATTCCTTGATTTCAAATCTAAAAGGAACAGATCTGATCATGACACCTGACCTCCCAAATCCTAATAACACACAGAGTATATCCAGAAGAACAGAATTACATTTGAGCTCACTGCCTGGTTTCTCCTTTCATATCTAATCTCAGGCAAAGAACAAACTTAGGTTGTGCATTGCAAACTATCTGATTCTGCTGTGACCCAGAGAATGTTCACTGACATTTAAAGTTTAAAAAGAGTAAAATCTCCATCAAATAATACCTTATTCTATTTTAAATGTATACAATTATATCCAGGAAAATGCAGTGGGCACAGTCATGTGAGGCAATAAAGGAAGTGCAAATTACAGCCTTCTACACACAGCTGAAGTGCCTATGACTTAAAAATCCACTGCTTCTTTACAAGGGGGCTCTCTCTACAGACTTCCTACTTCTTCCTTTTCAACTCTTGTGCTTGGATGCTGTCTACAAGTTCGCCTTAGATACTTGTTTACAGTATGATAATAAATGTGTGATGTAGACTGATATAAATATTCTCTCAGATTTACTTCAGGAGAAGAAATTCCATAAGTGAAATAGATTGCCTGGGAACAAATGGTGATTGTCAGACCACAGCCAGGGTAGTATTACACAGACAACTGCAGCTCATTTTTTCAGTCACCAGGCAGGAGGCAAACACAGCACAAAGCTTTATTTCTCTCCTCTTATTTCCTATAACCACTTCTTTATACTTCAGCTTTCAGTCCCTTTCACTTGCTCTCCTTTTCACTTGAAAAGATCATCGCTTTAAGTAGCTACCCTGTTGCTGTTTCCTCCTTTTCTGAGAAGTGCAACTATTCTTTCCATATGTGCCTATAATTTGCCTAATCAGCAGTTACTCAAGTGGTTCTAGCACCAAACATTCCCCACAACAGCAAAAAAAATTCAGGAAGCTACCATGACACTAAGAGGCAGTGAACACAGCATTGCTTCGTGATGGCAAAAGGTGTTTCTCAACTGGTAGAGGTTTCTCATTCAGCACTTACTGTTAGGCAAAGTTGGTGAACAAATAGTTCCACCCACTTTTGATGGTTATGGAATTAATTAAAACAGGGATATTTGTGAAATAAAATAAGGCTATAAGTAGAGTAGGGCCAAATTTTCTTCCCTGACTTAATTTAGAAACCACAAACATGGGTATGTGTGAGGTAGATGCTGTTCTATTCCACTACTGCAAACAACTAGTAATGAGCACTGTATTCTTTGGGAGCACTTATAAACCATACAGATTATTGCTTCCGAGTAATTGGCTTTCGCCCTACATAGTTATTCAGATAGATTTCTTACCTTTTTATAAATTTTGTACTGATCTAAGAACAATCTGCTCTAAAAAGCAACTCTAAACCTAAGTAACTAGCATTACAAGTCCAAGCGAACAAATCCAATTCCACTGTTCACCAAATACCAACTTGCTTTGCAGCACTTGATCACATGTCAAGAAATCACTTTCCAGTACAAAAGTCGAATGCTCATGTGTCCATTTTACAGCTGAGTTCTGAGGCATCAAACAGGCTAAAAATACTTAAGATCCCCGAAGGAAGCAGGGTCAGGCTAGAGCATCAGTAGATATGAAAGCAGTAGTCATTCTTCTGGCACAGTATCAGTGCTCACTAACTTCTGACAGTTGCTCTGTCTGCAGCATCCCTTTTGAACTCTTCTTGTCCAAATGTTAATGTAACACTTTATCTCTAAAATACTGTCTACCAAAGGTTAGCATCTCCTTAATTTCACATAACAGCCTTTATTTACAACATCTGCCTTCAAAAAACCTTCCAGGACAATGACAGCCCAAACCAGCCCCATGGTCCTGTTGTTTTACTTTAGGTAAACTTACTAGGTTCTTTACACATGAATTCTGGTCTCACAACAGTTTTGCAGATCTCATATATTATGAATTCTATCAAATCTACTAGATTTGATGTCCAGGTTGGGATGTTAACACATGATACTCATATTTAGCATTTCTCAGCTCTTATCTTTACCAATCCAAACTAACCATTTCAACTGGCCATTCTAGAGGCTGACGTGTTACAATAAAATTGGAAGTGTACCCACACCATCTCTCAGAATACACTTAGCCATGAGCAGCATGCAGGAAAAAGTCAAAGGCAACTGTTCACTATTGACCACAAGCACTCAATCCACTGATAAGAAATGTTTGTCTGACCCAAAACTCATCCTGCTGTGGAAAATTCTGGCATTTGATTTGAACACAAAATTCAAACATGATACAAGAACAAGAGGGTAAAAATCTCTGGAGTTTGACTAGAGTATCATATGTTTGGGAAGAGCAGACATCAGTGTTGCTAGCAGTACCAGGACTATAGTGACCACCAGGGCAAATCATCTCCCCTTGTGCCCTGCTAACCAGAGTTCCAAACAGTCTGCAAAGGCCCCAGTTAACCAGATGCCTTTTGGTCCTGGTGGCTTCTGCATCCTAAGTGCCTCTCTCCAGCATTCTCCAAACTGCTCAGGACCTGTCCCCATCAAATTACCAGGCACCCAGGTGGCTGTGGACAGGTATTCCAGCACTGGCCAAAAGGTGGAATGCGCTCCACTACTTCTCCAGACTGGAGAGCCTTACTCCATCAGCAGAAAATTAGACTTAAGGTGAAAGGGGTACAGCAGCAGCACTGACTGTGGCTCCTGCTTTGCTCGTCTCTGGGCAGCAGTACAAAGAAATTAAAGCTCACCAGCCCTATCCTTCTCTGCTCTCCCACTCAACCTGCCCCATAACTGCAGCAACTGTGTTCATTTCAGCTCTAATCCCCTGCAGCTTCAGGTCTTGCCCAGGGTCAACAGCCACAGACTGAGGGCCACTGCCAGAGCAGAGATGCACACATTTTACTGAACCACCAGTACCTCTAGTTTATCTTTCCAGACTCAGCTCTCCACAAGAAAAAACAGTCCATTAGATAAAAGTCCTGCATAGACAAGTTCAAGTTACATCTCTTTCTCCAGAAACTTATGGGCATAAACTATATGCACAATCTGCAAGGTTGGTAATTAATGATCAAATTATAAAGCAGAAATGAGAAGCTGATATTAATCCACAAAAGAGTTAATCTTGCAGTCAAAAGATGAAAGAAAACCTAGCAAAAAACCCATGGTAGCTTGTTAAAATGAATTACTCAGTCTAATGCTTTCCCTTTAAGTCATTCCAGACATACTATAATATATCTGCTAGTGTTTTGGCCTCTAGATAACCTGCCTAGTAAATCAAAGCAAAACAGTGCATAATTAAAACCTAGTCTGGTTCAGATTATAGAGTATACAATTTATTTTTACAAGTAAGAGGACAAACCCCATAATTCACTTGACATTTCACCACTCTCTTGAAATATAGTCTTTCCACTGGTGAAAATAAACTGCCTAGCAGCTGTGTTATATATTTTACCTAAATGTATATTTAGATCCATCATGTGTACAGTCTAATAGATTTGTAGCAGTTTTAAGGGGCAGAGACAGTCCCTACTCAACTTTCACACAGGGAAGTTGAGAAAACACGATAGTAAATAGCATTTAGGTAAACAGAACAATAGCAGAGACCAGCAGGACACTTCATTAGTACCAGCTGGTTGAGAAACAGCCTTGACCTTGTCTGGATTCCTCCCTTCCATCCTGTATCTGCAAGATCCCTGTGTTCAGAATCAGTATGGTATTAACTGTGCAAATTTCACAGTTAACATCTAAATAAGCCAAACACCACTGACCTTTGTAAACACCAGGTTTTGTACTGGGTGGGATTAGCAATCAAAGTTGCTGATCTGTGTCTCAAGAATGCATCCTACCTATACAAATTCTCTCAAACTCACAGAATTTCAGATAAATCCCTAATATATCTGGCTCCCCGTCTGCTCCCTTGTGTGTTTATTTCTCTGCTCTACCCATCCCATTTTATACAGCATATATGCTGAAGGCACACTGAATCATTCTGTACAACTTCAACTAGAGTGCCAATTTCATCCATTTTTCCTATAGCTACATAATTAAGCCTGTGCATTTGATGGAAGGTGCAAGAGAAGTGGGAACAGTCTGCACATAATTGTCCTTTTTGTGGCTCACATTCCATCACAGCCAGAACAATTTCATTCTATTTTCCATAGTCACAGACAATGCTTGTGGCCCATTTTGAAGGAGTAACACAGCAGTTTCTCCAGCATTGAGATAGTTTCTGCAAAGAAAACAAGACCTTAATCCCAAAATATCCAATCACCATCTTCATTACAGCAGCACCCAGCACTGCCTATTACTCTCTACTCCATGACCTAAGGAAAGTCTGTATTACAGGAGATGGAGAAGATATTTTCCTATTGTTACTCTGTGACAATATTTATCTTAACCTTGTCCCCCAGTCCCAAAACAGCTCAGCTCTAAGTTGGGATCAAAGCCTGTTATATATCTTCCATCTTCCCTTTGACAATGAGCTGCTAGGAAGATTTCAGCTGAAAATGAGCATATGCTTCAGGCTAAATTTTACAAACTTGTTGTATAACTGCCTCAAAAGCAAGACTTCTGAGTGCTGACACTGTCAGTGCTCCTGACAAGTTCTATCACCCAAAGTATAAACTGAGGAGGGAATACTTATATAATCTGGTAAAACCAATAGTCCTTAGTAAAATTCACTTGCACTGAAGCACAGACCTGAAAACCACTGAGCACCAGTAGCTCTGCTTTCTCAGTGAAGTGTTTATTTCAAACAGGAGACAAAGGAACTTCTCTTGATGAATATGAAGCTATCTACATCTAATTTATGAGACTGTATACATTGAAGAGAAGACATTTCTTCTACTGTTCCCTTAGAATTAACAATCTATGTGATGCTCATGCAGCCACAGGAAACTGAGAAGTAGAGACTGAACATAAAGCAATTCCAGTTTGAGAGTCAGCATCTTGCAACCTTGCTGCTTCCACACCTGTGCAGTCAAGAAGGCGCACACACACACACTGGCTTCCCTTGCTGTAATCTTCCTTAGAAGACTGATAGCACCAAACACTATTGATAAAATTCAACTGCTTTTTATTAATCACATTGAAGTGTAGAAAGGAAGATTGCTCCAGAGAGCCAGCCATCTCGAGGAAGAAGAGAAGAAACCCACAATGACTAATTGGCTGAAGTGCATTTATTCCAGTAGGCCAACCGGCTCTAAGAGATGAAAGGGCAATTTTTCATCCTTTGGAGCACAAGCTCTGATAACAAGGCAAGCATTGTGAAGCAAATTATTATTACTCACAAGTTAAGGAATGGCTGAGACAAACCCAGAAAATCATACACAGAAACGCACTTAGACAAGAAGAAAACTTTGTCCCACTAGTTCTGTCTTGACATGTATCAGCCGTATTTTTTGCCCTTTTGTACTGTCACACATTCGTTACACTGATTCTGTTACTCTCCACACCAGCATGTTTTCCATTCACCTGAGCATATCTGTGGCTCATTACAATCTCTACAGAAGAGGTTATTCAAATGGGGTGATCTGAATCACCCTCAGACAAATGGTTAACCAGCACTCTCCAGGGCATAAGACGTCCCACATCTTAAAAGGTGAACCACTCTCCTCTGGTATCTCTCAGCTTCAGGAGACTGGATGATTAGTTATGCACACAGTGCAAAAGGTAATCCAGTATGAGAAGTGTCCTTGCTCCCTGACCACATTAAGATGGTTTGGGACAACTCACATTTGGCTGTCCCCTCCAGTACTCTGAAACTTTGAGGCAGGCTAGTATTAGCTCATTTATAAAGGTACAGGACAAAAGGTCCATGTCCTCCCTTATCTGAACCACCGACATTGAGCGGGTTTTGGATCAGATTGCATTTTCCCCTTGAGAAATCCTATGGGACTCATTTGCCTGGACACGCAAAGGCTTTGTGTGGCCTCCCATCACAGCTTCAGGCACTTCTCCCAGGAATCATCTCCGAACCTAGTGAGCCTGAAAAATTCAAACCCCCAAGGGATCCTAAACTTTTACATAACTCTTGGCTGCATTTTGTAATTATTCCTGTCTAAGCAAATCTTATAAATACAGTGCCACTTATTCTTTCCTTAAGAAAAATCAATAGAAGAGTGAAGACTAATTTCCACCTCCAAGGACTGGAGCAAAACAACTCAGCTTGAGCCTTCCGTCAAGCCTTCCTCTAAGGAATTTTAAATCCAGAAGGTATCACCAGAGACTAGCATAATTCAATGCTAAAGGAACCTCTGTAAGGCACTTTTCATCTAACAAAAATAAATCCCTGGCTAACATGTTATGTGTTTCTCAACTTCAGGAGACTGGATGATTATTATCCACACATTGCAATAGGTAATGCTGCATGAGAAGTGTTCTTGCTCCTTGACCACCTTGTAGGCCACACTAAGGTAGATTGGGACAACTAACATTTGGCTGTCCTCTGGTACTTGAAAATGCTAATTCAGGTGAGTTAGCTTTTTTTTTTTGCACAAGCCACCAACAAGACCTCTGATAGCTGATAGAGGAGGAAATAGATTTTTAAGACAAATTCCTCAGTATGTTTATGACAGTATTTTTTTAGTCTTAGTGCAACAACCTTTAATCTTTTACTGACACTTCTAATGCACTAGCATAAAAGCTCTGTGTTCAGTGAAGTGATGCTTTCCCTGTGTTAATACTGAAAATAAACTATGACACTACTGTGAATCACTCTGTTCTTCAGAGCTTAAAATGTTTCAGCACAGAATAGGAGCAGCCAAGGAGACCAGATGCAGAGCACATCAAGAACGATCCATGTGACAGAAGAGCATCAGAGAACGAACCAAGTGTTCTACAGCTAGCATTCAAGTTTTATGGCAGCAGACAGGTTGCTCAGTATTTGTACTAACACAAAGTTCAGGGGGAGGGATGGCCTGGAGAAAAACCTGAGCAGATTCCTACAGTCACTTATGAGAATGGAAGGAGTTCAGTTCCTGCAAAGCTCACAAACTGCTGGTAGCAGGAAGCAACACAGTCAGGTGAGAATCTAAAGGCAATTTTAAAAGCTCTTAATGACAGAACATTCTTTACAGAAGTTTTCATATACTCTGCAGGATATTTCCCTATTCTGGGTACTATTATTAGTGCCTTTAGAAGCACTTAAGTTGACCTTGTTCAGTCCTTTACTAGACAACTCACATAAGGCCACAACTATCCTTGGTGTCACGATTTAAACCCAAATGGTAGCCAAGCAGACACACACTTCCCCAACAGTGGAACAGGGAGGAGAATTGGCAGAGTAAAAGTAAACTTAGATAAAGTAAACTGAGATAAAGGCAGTTTAATAGGTAAGGCAAAGGCCATGCACACAAGCAAAACAAAACAAAGAACTCATTTACTACTTCCCACGAGCTGGCAGGTGTTCAGCCCCCTCCAGGAAAGCAGCGCTCCATCACATGTAACAGTGGCTTAGGAAGACAAATGCCATAACTCCTTACAGTCCCCATCCTTCCTTCATCTTCTCCAAGCTTTATATGTAAGCATGACACCATATGGTCTGGAATACCCCTTGGGTCAGCTGGGGTCGACTCTCCCAGCTGTGTCCTCTCACAACTCCTTATGCAGCCCCAGCCTCCTTGCTGACCGGGCACTCTGAGAAGCAGAAAAGGCCTTGACGTTGTGCAAGCCCTGCTGAGCAGTAACTAAAACATCTCCATGTTATCAAGGGTGTTTTCAGCACAAATCCAAAACACAGCCCTGTAGCAGCTGCCGTGAAAAATATTAACTCTACCCCAGCCAAAACTAGCACACACGGAGAAGGCAGCTCATACACTTCAAACAAACTAAAGCCCCTAATTAGCCATGCATAAAAACTAATTATGACATAGTACAGCCAAGAGATACGAAGGTGAGCCTTAATTGAGCTGAGCTAAGCCAAAAGCCTATGACAGGCGAGCTACAAAAACCTCAGAATTCAGCACAGTCTGTTCCATCCATCTTGCCCTCACTAAGTACCTTGGACATGCCTATGGTACAAAACCCTTTGCAGCAAGGACACTGTGGACTGAAATGGAAATCCACATTCTGCCACCTGACTGTCATAAGGCAAAACCCAAAGAAAGCACCCTGTAGTGACGGTTGGCCCAGCTTTGTCTCCTGCTCTTCCACTCACAAGTCTCACACGTCACTGTCTGATGGCAGAATACAGTGCAAGAGCAGCTTGCTGCATCTTGCAGACATAGCCTTTCCCCTTGCAGTGGAAAATTCCACTGTGGGACTCAGCTGCTCATTAAGGGAAACTACCCAGTTGTTTCACCCTCACAGGTGTGGAGATGCAATGGCTCTCTAGGTCACCATGCATAGCAGCCATTTCCAGGAAACAAAAGAACAACTGCATGGAAAACATGAATAAAACAGAAAGGCAGTAAAGAAAAGCCTTCACCACAAGTTAAAACAATACTACACATGATTGATTCTTTAAGACATGCACTGAAACAACTAAATAATTTAAAGAGTAACTTTTTAATGGAATATAGGTCAGAGAACATTTTAGGTACTAAAACCAATGCCATTGTTAGAGACCATTGGTACTACTAGGTAATCTGTCAGGATATTTTCACTTGGTTTCCTAACTTGCTTCTGCTGCACATGCTTTAACCTTGTGATCCATTTCATTCAGCTATTTCTCACTTGCTCATAATTAGGCCCACGTCAGCATACTTCTGTGGAAGTAGTGTCAAAATATGCCCCCTTTTCATGCAACACCAGCTTTCAGAAGTATAGTTCTGTTAACTCAAGCTGGGGTCACTCTCTCTCACAGACTACCCCTTGGAAACAAAGGCTGTTACTCTTGCACATCTGTCCACTGTGGGGCATCTTTACAACTCCATGGCTGTTACAGGGGAAAATGGCATGCTGAGCTGCTAGGGTTGTTAACTCTAACCCATACAGGGCACATGCCCCAGCCACATACAGCTCACCACTCTGTTTAACAGGAAAGACACAGGACAGATTCATAACTGTGTCTTCCATACAGAAGAGTTGGTGAACACCACAACCTAGTTAAATCTGCTGTGAGACAGAATCAATGTTTCATTTCTGAAGCCCTTAAAATTGGAGGCAACAGATTCCCTTTCCACGTACTGCATCTAACTTGCAGAAATCCTAAGCTGACTTTGTGGTGCTCTCAGGAAAATCAATCTAGCTGAGTATGAGAACTTTCCCACCAAAATGGAATATAATTTCATTTTGTGAGAATGCAATGATTTGTTCTGCTAGCCCCAGCAGCTTAGGAATTGATTGCCATGTACTGGTGAGAAAGCAAAGCCAATCATTTGCACAGATTCTGTCCTATTTTAGTACAAGCTAATACCACAATCATTGCTGATAGCAGCCAGAAGCAATTGCAGTATGTCAACCAAGGAAGAAAATGCCCAAGAGCTCTACAAGTGTGGGAAACAACTAGCTTCAAGGAGCACATGGAATGTATTTAACCATCTTCTCCTTTATCTGAATTGTTTTAGACCTTCAGGGGCAGGTGGCAGCTGACTGGTATCTCTCTCATAAGTCAGAGATTTGAGTAAAAATAGTCATCAGAAATGAATACATTATTTTCTTCCCAGCTCCCACAACATATATAAACACACCCAAAACATCTCCAGTGACTGTTGCCAGCACAGGGTGGACAGGTGGGCTGTTAAAACCCCCTTGACAAAGACAGTTTTCTGCCACACCTCCATTTCCTACCAGTCCAAGCTGACTGCCCCACAGGCTGCAGTAGGATTCCTCGGCACAGGCTGGTACAGGCACAGCTCAGCAATGAGATTGATGGTCACAAGGCAACAAAAGTAATATCAGGGTAAAACCAGATTTGTCCTTGGGCAGAGAGGAGAGGAACAACCGGCTGTGAAATTGACTGTCCACACATCAGGACATGTAACTCAATTGTCAGTTACCTTCCTTCAATTAAAAACTATGCAAGAGTCCACTATGATGAAGTATTACAGCTGATAATCCAATCTCTGTCCTTTGGAGGTCTTTTACCAATCTGGCTCCCAAAGGCTATCCACATTCAAGCCAGGAGGAAGTACACTGATGGGAATTCAAAGAGCAGCTGCACAATTTCATGACCAGCATCACCATCTGTAAATCATATTATGATAAACCCAATGCCACAGGCACTAGCTGACAGCAGAAGGCTTTTCTGAATAACCCACCATTCACAACAGCCCACGCACATGCAAGGTAGGGAAGACTGATTTGAAAAATCACCCACCTGCCCTTTCATTTTCCACAAGTATCCAGTTGTGTCACTCATCAGCATTAACTAGATGTTAGTGTTGATCACTGGTAGGCAAAGCACAATTATTACTAGCTTCTCACCCATGTTTGATAACTCTCCTGCAAGAAGGCAACTCAAAAATACTAAAAAGCCAGGTGATTAGGAGACTCAAAGGCTTATGTACCCATGTATATAACTCCATCCAACACAGTTCTTCAAGCATTGCTTCTCAGTAGTCATTCTGACTCTTCAGGTGTCCAAGACCAGGCACCACTGACACCCTCACTGCCATCATTCAGCTGTTATCCAACTAGCTCAAAGCATTCCACGGCTAAAAGCATGCCCAGGGGTGCCCAGCCACTTAATGACAGCCCTACTGTTCTGGCCAAAGGCCTTGCCATCTCAAAAGGGCTTTGAAACCAGATAATGTACCCCCCAACAAGAAAGGCCAAGCTCCCACAGATTTAGCTAACCTCAATCTCCAACTATCAGTAGAGGAAAATGAAAAAAACAGGGATGATTCCATCTTCAAACAAAAGAATGCATACTACCAACTACTGGAGGATGCAAGTATTTGCCAAATTCCCAGCTTAAGTGCAGGCTCCATCCTGGCTCCCCTTTCATTTTATCTCTTTAGCCTAGGGCCTAATGTCACTGCCACATTGCTTCCAGGGCATTACCTAGGACCTGTGTTCACGAAGGCTACTTAAACCCTTGCACCACCAGTACTTGAAACTATGTCAGCTTTTTCCCAGAAAGCTCACATTGCTCACAATGCCCCTGTGCTCAGGGTAGCCACATTTTTCTGCACCAAAACACACCATCTCCTTCAGATGAGCATTCACTGAGAGGCTGGCTACCTCTTTTCTCTCAGGCCCACAGACTTCCTTGACTAGTGAAAAGCACAGAAACCATAAGATCGCTTCTAAACAAGCATGTGGCATAAAGCTACCCCGAGGTGGAAAATGTTTTCCTGACTTAACTATAGCAAACCAGCACCAGAACAACAAACGTGTTTCACATGTGGCAATATATGCTCTCGCAGCTCACTTTTTTTGATCTAAGACTTTAAATAACTAAATTCAAACCTTCAGATGAAATATGATCACCTTACTGGAAGAGAGAATGTAACCTTCCACTCAGACCCAGAAATTAACATAGTTATTACTTCGTGCACTTGATTGCTTTGTTTTCTGGCCATAAATTTCTGATGCCACTCTGCCTTAAATCCAAAAATTACAATAAAAGCCCACAGCACGGCTGCTCTGCAGAAATTGGTAAGGTACTACCCTTTTCACCTTCAAATTACTTCACAGCTTCAAAAAGCTTAAGGCCTGAACAGACCACTAGGTCACTATGTGTGACCTCTTGTAGATCAGACCCTTAAATTGCACTGTTCCCTCTAGACTAAATTCAGCCAGTATTGATTGACGAAGCCACCTTCCAGCGAGACAGCCAGTCTGGATTTCAAGACAGCAAAACACTGGGAACCTACTCTTTTTCTCCCAGATAGTTACAGAGCTTAGTCCCTGCTCTTAGGAACTGCTGCTTTGTTTTCTCATTACCGTTGCATGTTTTCAACCTCTACCCATTTGTTACCACAACTCTCACCCTAGTTTAGTAAATACACTTTCCATAAAAGAAAATGGTTAATTAGCCACTCCAGGGACTTCTGAAAGAACTCAATAGCATAAATTCCTCAGGTCCTCCCTAAAAGGCACTTAGCTTTATAAATCAGTCTGATCACTCTTAGCAGTATTGCCCTAATGTTTTAATACACCCTCAAAAACATGTGTTTCAGCATTTCAGACTTATTTCTCTTAATGGTTTTGCCAGTGCCAATATACAAGATAAAAAGCAATGAAATACTAACCTACCTATGTCTAATTTGCATGCAGCCACTTCAAGGTATATTTTGCATTAATGACTCCTCTCCACGAAGGTTATCTTACCTTACCAGTCTTCACTGTAATGCAGCATCCACAAATATCATTCTATTACCTATTTACTCACAAACTGCAAATAGAAATGCTGAGTTATGGCTGCTTCTAACAGAAACCCTCAACAGATAAGGACTCCTTAACAGCTGAATGAGATCAGTTCATTAACTCTTATCCAATCAGCTCTGAACAGTTAACTCTTGCAAATCACAAACACCTGTGAAGTTCAGCACCTCTTGTCCCTTCCCTACACAACTCCTTTTTCAACCCAAGTGCTTCTACTTAGCTTGTTTGCTTTCACACCTGTTGTCCTTTAAGCCATAATTACTTGCACTAATACATTCCCATCCTGTAATTCTTTATAGAGTGAACCTCATTTCAGTTTTGATGTATTTTCCCTGGGACGAGAGACGGGATAGAAAGCCCACTGATGAGCCCTAAACTAATATGAGCTCCTAGTCCAGCAATCAACCCCCATCTGTTTGTCCCTTCACACATGCCATAAAGAGGAGAAACGTTACTTACAATTCAAAGGAAAATTCCAGCTAAAAACAACATCTAAAAAACCAAAGTAAATCTGGGGTATATAATAAGGGTTTGTTTGGTTGTTTTTTACTGTAGAAGTTGTAACACCTTTTGCAAACAGCAACAAAAATCCTTCTGATCCTGTCTTTGATCTTCAGGTACCCCTACAGTACAAATGTACCTTCTCAGGCCATGCATATTATATTAGCCCCACTGGCTGCGTGTGCATCCTGAATTCCCAACCAGTCTCTAACCACACAGGGCTTCCAGGGAATTCATAATCTCCCCTTCTCTGCTAATCCTCCTGTGTCTGCTAATCTTTATTCTTCGTGGAAGGAAAAAGCATCTGATCAAAGAAGATGCCCTCAGGTCACGGGAACAGGCATTCAGATCCATTAGCAAAACCCGGCAGGTCAAAGCTATTGACCAGCTGCTGGTAAAGGAGGCTTACAAACATAGGACTAATTTTCCAGCCCCATCTCTCAGCACTGCTTTAAGCAAAAGGAAATGTCTTATATCAAGCTACTGGCTTAGTTTAATAAATCTATCTATATGTACCTATTGTCTAAAAAGTTTGTGAAAAAGCCTTTGGTGCAGTTACATTGAGCAACTCCTTATTCTATACACACACCCTTTTACTGTCTTTTTTTCTCTGTACAAAACAAAACATATGAACTAGGATCAAGTTTAGGTAGGTTCATTTTTGGAATATTTTAAACTTTTTAGCACAGAAATAACTTGTCTCGAGCTTTTAAAAACAACTCTAAGAGATTCTTAACATGACAGAATTCGAGATGTGTTTCAGTATCCAGCCTCCCACTACCATACACTCTTAAATGTTGTCGCCTTCTTTTTTCCATATTTGTCTTCATTTCAAGCTTAAAACTGTATCACATTAGTGCTTTTAAGTCCACACAAAATGGATGTGAATATAGCAACACAACACAGGCAATGGCAAGCACTACCATTTCCATTTGAAATCTGCAGTTTTTCTAAATCATGTTGTGAGTCTTCATGATTGCTCAATGTATGTACTTCTACAAATGCAGGCTTTGCAAGAGGCCTGACATCTCACCTGAGGAATGATGGAACCTGTATCTTAGGACACACTAAACTTTCAAAAAGGAGATGACAAAAAAAGGAAAGAGCACACAATTGGAGCACATTAACAGGACATCTTACAAAGACTGTGAGAAGTCTAAAAAATTCTCCAACTCTTCCTCCCTGTTTTCATTCAGTACTGTAAAGTAGAAATACATAATGACAATTAAATCAATCATCCTACAAAGCCCTGTGGTAATGTTTACTTGCTTACTCTAAGCTACATCCTCTACTTGTCACTTTTAGCTCTGGTGGAGGGAAAACTTTCTGGTCCCGAGTGACTATTAGTTGAAGTACAACCTAAGTCCTACATGTGGCAAGCCAGCTTTGTAACATGCTCTGAGTACAGCTAAAGACTCACAAATCTAAAAAGTCCAGAGGCCAATTAATTTGTTCTTCAGTGCTTGCTCTGGATGAACACAATTTGATCACAAAATAATGCTGGGAATGTGCTAGTACTACTCCTCAAGAGCTGAGGCCTCAACACCAGTTATGTGTGTTTAGCTCTCCATCTAGTGGGGAGCTGCTGTTTTTGGCTCCAAGCTCAAGTGGGAAGGATTCCTGGGCCAGCACTAGGGCATGGGCTCAGAGGGGTTAGCACTGCCCTGTCCACGATTGGTAAGGAACTTTCCTATCTGACCATTCATGAGCCAGAAAGAAAACTTTTGAGGCATTTACCCGCTGCCTTTACAAGTAACAATCACAACACAATTAAGGCTAACAAGACTGCCACAGGACTGTAATGATTATCAGTATAAAATCATGAAAGATTCTCAAAAGTCAGTTGTTGGTCAGCTGGTTGACCATTTCACTACTCATTTAATGTGAAAATCCAGTGTTCCTTACCTGAAACTCCAATAAGAATAACATAGGCAGGCAGTATATAGCCCCTACCATTTAGGTTCTTATTTAGATTTTCATGAGATTATCTTGATTAAAATTTGATCCCCAGGTTGTGCATCATGTACCTGTATTTCAGGTGGGCTGGGCTGATACTATCGAGCACACTTCCTCTGCTCCTCAAACCCTTTCTGCATATATATATAACCTACTGGGTCAGGTGTTTGTCAGTAAAGCCAGGTGCCTCCCACAGAGGATTTCTGGTATTACCACTACAGGTTATCATGAAGTGTTCTGTACATCCCACAAAGCCAAATTCAAGGTCTCTGGCCATTTCAAATGAGTGTATGCACATATTTTTGCTAAGTTTTCATGTTCTACTCATCCTTTTTACTTGTCCTGAAAACTGTGGATTTTATAGTGTATATAATTTTCTCTCTATCCCCCAAGACTTATACAGCTGATTGATTATATATTCACTGTAAAATGAGCACCTCTCATTCGGTTGATGATGGAACTTTTATGTAGGTATAACTTCTTTCAGCAAGGCTTTTACTGCTCCTCCTGTGTCAGCCCTTCTTGTTGGAAATGTTTCTGCCCAGCTGCCTACTACCACTAGCAAGTGCTTGTACCCAGCCGTGGGTGGCATGTCTACAGAGTCTATTTGCAGCCACTGAAAGGGGAAGTGGGCCCATGGTTGCTCTCCTCACTCTGAGCTCAGTCAGATACTTTAGAACTTTTGGCAAGAAGTCAATGTTCAGGGCTCTTTTTGCAGTGGTATAAATTCCAGGAGCTGCCCATACTTTTTGTACTTGGGTAGCTATTACCACTGTCCATCCATGGGCTTCATCATGAAATCATCTAGCAACAGTGAATAAATCAGCTTTTGCACAACTGATTATATTCAATCATCATGAGCTGTCTCCCACTTGTTCCAATTGTCTCTTTTCTTCTCTTGAGCAGGCCTTCTTATACCTCATCTTAGAGTGTCAAATTTGGCCATTCATTCTGGTTAACCATTAGAACACAACACTGTATTACCCCAGAGGATGCTGGGCTGCAGATTTTGCAGCTGCATCATTTTGGGCATTCCCTCTATCAATTTCTGTAATGCCTCTGCTGTAGGCTGGGTAATGTAGTACAGCAATTTCTGCAGGTAACTGTACTGATTCTGGTAAATTGTGTATTTCTTCTCCAATAAATACTCTGTTCCCTGCTGATGTGGAAAACCTACTCTTTCTGTAACATTCCTGTTGTATGACATACTCCAAACACCGCATGTTTCAAGGCTACTAGCTCTGCTCCTTGTGCTTTCATCCTTGCTGAAAGTGGTTGTGCTTCCATTACCTGTCCATGGCTCACCACAGTATACCCAGACCACTGCTGTCCTTGAGGGGTACTAGGATGAGCCACCTGCAAGCAGAACTAGGTCTGGGTTATGTAAGGGCACATCAGTTAAATCTGTCTGCAGTTTACTTGAAATATGCAACACCAAAGGTCATCTTGGTTTGAGTTGCCCACTTCTGGGTTTTTACTTTCAGAAATGGTCCAGTAAAACCATTTATTGCTTTATAGAAATCAATCCTGACCCACAGGGAGAAAAGGTATTCCACAAAGCAGCTGTGAATACACACTGGTATGGCTCTTTGGAACTATATTCTCCTTTAAATACCAGGGCAAAGCAGCAAATACCTTAAATGGGAATGTATATATGAATGGCATACCTGGCACACCTTCCTGCAAAGGGCATGCTCCCCAAGAGCTGTGTGCCCAAATCAGAGCATGAGCAAAAAGTTTCCAAACTAACAGTGATTATGTCAGCATTTCTCTTGAGAGAAAACTCAGCCAGTACCACTTTGAACAAATTACAAGTAATTTCCCTTGAAAAATGTGGTCAAAATACTCCTCAGCCTTGGAAGGGAACACCATTTATGTCATCACTTTGCTCTTCCTTTTATGATGCTGTTTGACTAAGATGTGCAATACTTGCATAACAAAAAGTAATGTTATAATTGGGTCTAAACTCACTTGACAGTTTCTTGCTGAGTAGTAGTGGCAAGACGCCTTGAAACAAGACACTTCTTTACAAATCTAGACAAGTGTACTAAGTATAGCAGGTGTGCACACTTTTCTTTCCTGTATTAGATAAAAATCTTTAATAGCACATAATTTATGCTGACCTTGACATCCTGAAACCTTGTGAATTCCTTTCTTCTGTGATGTTTGCCTTGTCAGCCAACTGTTTCGTTTCTCTAAGCAGCTAAAGAATCGAATATGAAGTTGTAGGGATCCAAGATAAGCAGTTGAGTGGATGGGGTTTCCAACATAATGGAGATAAAAAAGCATAAAAGCCTCTGAAGATTCAAATGTTTGTCATGGTTTTGACATGTGTACCTGGCAAACCACAAGAATGGGTAAAGAATACCCAACTCAAGATTGATAAACATCAGAAGGGCCACTTTGACAATACACATGCATAAGCATTTCAAGTTAGTCCTGCTTACTACATGACACCTTTACCAAGTTGTTGTATCTTACGATATAAGTAAGTTGCACAGCATTCTCTAGCCACTCCAGCCGCAGTTGTTTAATCTTTTGAGTGCAGAATCCCTACCTGTCAAAGCCTCCTGTTACCCTTCCAGTTCCAAAAAACTGCTCTGGATACTTCTGTAAAATTACCAGTGCTGTCCTAGGAAATAAAGAGCATGTGTGGCATGTTCTCTGTTCTCACTGTTTACCGTATCACTGCAACAAGCTCTCTTGGGAACACTGGTCTTTACCTCACCTTCCAGCACAAGTAACTCTGTGCCCTAATGCACCACCAGTGCAGGAGAAAGCTCAGTATTACTTTCAACTTAAGATTTCAAACTTGCATTTTAGAAAAAAAGGGGAAAAAAAAAAGCTATCATACATTTAGCATGTTCAGGGGCTGAAAATTATAAAAATTTTACTTATTTCAAGTTACTGCTTAAGAAAAAAAATGAAAACAAAACAAACAAAAACCAAACCAAAAACCCGGGTCCTTACAACACTTAAACCAAATGGCTTGGCCTTTATTACAACTAAAAGAAACATGTTGCTTTTATTTTCATAGCAGGATTCAAACATCATAGGATGGGCTACAAAGCTCTAACAATACAGCAGGGGAAAAATAAAATTAAATAAACCAAACCTAAAGCTGGCTGCAGACATTACAGCTTCTTCTACATGGAAACCACAGTTTTCAGGACAGCAGAGTGCAATGCATAGGCAGCAACAGAATCATTCTAAGCTTAGAGAACTGGGGGCCTGTCACACCAAACGTGGTATCACCTAATTGTGTCCTAAGCCATAATGAAAGGCAAAAGATAGGGAAGTGAACATGGGTTATCTGTTTCACAGTCCTGCTCAGTTCCCTTCCTCTGGCACAGCAGGCAGTTGATTGCCTCCATTTGGACAATGGCTGCACAGTCATTGAGCCATCTGGGCCTCCATGGCCTGTGCTGTCCATTCTGGGGCTGTCTGACTTATCTTCTCCAGCAGGTTGTTAACTTGGAAACACAGTGACTGAATCTGCTTGTCCCAAGTCGGCAAAGCTTCACGAGCTGAGAAGGAAAAAAAAAAAAAAAACAGATCTGTGTTAAACCAACTAAGTCTTAGCAAAACCCTTGCCTTTTCAACTGCAACCTTTCCATTTGCCGCTGCCGTCACGTGATTCACAGAGAAAGTTTTCCTTGCAGCAACATCAGGCTCATTTTTGTATTCAAAGGCTACAATTATTTTGGCTGTTACAAGCCTAACTCCTGCACTGAAAGTAGATTTGAACAAAGAACTTTCTGGTGAGCCTGTTCCTACAAGGAGACTGATGGAATAAATCCATACATTTCCATGGGTTAAGTGTTAAAGGTTCTCCATTATGGCAAACCCTGCCACCTCCTGGCCACAGCAAGACACAGCAGGCTCACTTCACACAAGATATTAATAAACTTAATTTCCTTATCCTGTCAAGCACCATCTCAAAAAGCTCACTCTGAAAGGTACTAAAAAAATTAATTCCTTTGGTTGAACTTACTCTCAAAATGAACAATTCCGTCAATCTGATCGATAAATCCATTCATGCGACCCTCAGTTATCATCTGAGAAGCTATCTTTTCTGCCTAGAATAATAAAGAAAGATGTTAGAAACTTCATCCATTCTGAAAGAAGCCAAAAATTATTAAGACTTAACAGTCTTATGGGTTTTTCAACATCTGCACAGATGGTGGGGAAGGCACCTATACACAACACTAATTATGAAAAGATTAGATGTGCTATCAGTGGCATCTAACTCCACTATTGCTCGTTCCACATTGTGTACCTTCCATTCTCATAAGATGTACTAGGTATTTAACCTTCCCCCTAACATGCAATGTTTAATTACTTCCCAATATTTACCACAGCTATTTTCTCATGTTGCTGATGCTCCCTGTTTTTAAAAAAATGTAGAAAATGGATACCTTAGCTGCAGGGATCTCTAGTAATGCTCCAAGCTCTTCAAAAGTAATGTTGTTGTAAAGCTTGCTTGCAGATAGTAAGTTGTGTTCAATAACAGCTCTATCCAGGATACTAGAACCTTTAGGGTTAAGATGAGGAAAAAAAAACCCCAAAACATTACTATACGATTTAAATACTGGTTTACATTGTAGAGCAAGTGAAAAAAAAACATTTTTTTTTTTTCCAAAGTGTTATATGTGCAGAAAGTCCAGAGGCATCTACCTCACATGAGTGTTAAGCTACGCAGAGACAGTGAAGAAAAAGAAATGGAGGACATGTGGTTAATTTTAAGACAGTTTAAACCCTTTTATTTAATTTCTAGAATAATCAAGTGGAGCCCTTGCTACAAGACTCAATGACTGAATAGAGCGAGTTTGACCTCCTGTGATCAGTTCCTAGCTTGCCAAATGGAAAGACTATTGCTTTGTTTTTTTATTATTCATTACGGCTCTTAGGGGTACAATTAACTTCTCTCTTACTGTTCTTGTGATAGACCCTTACCTAGTATCTCTCTTCTTGGCTGAACAGTTTAACTCCCTTGCCCCTTAACCTCTAGTTGAAGATAAGCACATTATTAAATATCAACTAATCTGCATTCTTTAACTTATAAGGACAAACAGTACAGGTTATAAAAAAACAACAAACTGACCCAAGGAAAGGACTGCAAGAGATTGTTAGCAAGTACCTTTAACACAGTTTTCACTTCTGCGATTTTATGGTTATTTATTTGTCCTTCATCAACAATTATTGTTCACTAGGAAGATTTTCCTGGTTCAGAGATATTTTGTGCTTATGTATCTTTCTACTTCAATATTCTTCTAACATAGAAAACTAAGACCAGTGTATTTAGGATTCTAGTGAAGTCATTGCTTAACATTATTTCTCACTATTCAGTGGTTCCAGAGCTAATAAAGTTACAGTGAGATGGTTGAGAAAATAAACCAGGTGAGGTCCAAATAATCACCTCACTGTCTGTTACCTTCCTCTTCACTCAGGAAGCAGTTCAAAGAAATTCATCATCTGCACAGACCATTTATGGCCTACATGCATGTCACGTGTTTCTAGGCATCCTATTTATAACAGCGCCTTAGAACTGGAGAAGCTCAGGAGGACAGAGACTCAGAAATATTTTGAGGATGTCAGTGAAGAGGACAGAGAAAGAAAATCTAACAAGTTATCTTCCAGAAGAGTATTTCAAAAACCTTGATGGCAAATCAGAAATATAAGAAGCTTTACTATACTCATAAGGATAGCGTGCTGAAAAAACGATTTAAAAAGAATGATATAAGTGACACTAAGTTATTTTCCATCATGCTTGTTGACTGAATTGGACAAGTCTAACTCCCATGGATGAACACCTAACATTACAAGGTTTTAGAGAAAGATGTACCATCGGCTGTAGTTGCTTTCTGGTGGGGCATCAGCATAGCAGCAAACTCTTGCAGTTGATTTCCACGGATAATTCTGTCCAGATACATTTTCTCCAAGATCCCATAGGCTGCAAGCTGCTGGCATCTCTCATCCTTGAAGAGTGTAGCAAGCATGCGAGAACGCTGCTGTCCTGGGAAAGTCAGGAAGAATCCTCATAAATGATTACCAAAGCATCAAGTATTTGTAGGTAAACAGCAAGAAGTTATAGCTTTTTTTCCTCAACACATGCAACGGCCAACGAAGCTGTGCTAAAGAAGGAATTTTGTTGTCTTCAGTTCCAAAACACCATTTATCACTATCTTCTGCATTTTTAACCAAGATGCCACCTTATCACTGGCAAAGACACTGAACTAATCCAACTGTGAGCTAAGAGATGCCAACAGTCAATTCTGACACCATGTTCACAATTTTGGATTCCTCAACAAATCTTAGTGCAAGAAACCTCCGCACAAGTAACACGCAAGCTCACTTGCTTCAGGGAAAATACCTATGTTGGGTCTTTGATACAAAAATGGATTTTACCTGCTGATGCCAAAATAGTACAATGCAAAGCATGCTTCAGTGCCTCCAGTCGCTCAGTTTCATGGACTATGCTCTTATAAGACAGCTCGTTGTACCTTTGGGCAGCTTCAATGAACTTCCTTCTGTAATCGAGAACTCGAGCATAGCAAACCTATAAAGGAAGGATGTTTAGAAAAGGAAAACTAGCACAGGTGGCTGCATAATACAGGTGTGTGAAATTGCACACTATCAGGTGACAGCTCCCATAAATATTGCTCTTCTGCATCCTAGGAAATCTGTGTCTTCAAAGAATTAGCCTGACTTGAAAAGTGCTAAAATATCATGGAAAGCAATTGAAAAGGCATTTCCCACCACTGTTCACATGTTAAATATTTCAAATGTCTAAAGGTCAGAAACTTAAGTAAATGAAATTTTGTACAGCTGATCCTGTACTTCACTATTCACACTGACAGCTAGCACTTAGGTATGTTTCAAGTGTTTGCTTTTTCCTTTCAGGACTGTAACAGCAGCTGGTATTTCTTCCTTCCTTTGTGCTTTCCTACAATTTCCAGAAAATATTTATACGTTCAACTGAGTGCATACTTTAAAACACAGCATGGTGGGAGAAAAAAGATGGAAAGGCAAAACCAACAAATCAAAACCACCACCGAGTTACAGCTCATTGCACACCTGGTTTGTGTTGTAGAATTTTAAATACCATCACACGTGATCAGTACTGTTAAACTATAGTCATCACTGCTCATCAATTACTAAACTGGTTTGAGAAATTTGTGTATGAACTATGTACACAGTAAGGCCACAAATAAGCAGAAAGGTCAGCAACTAATTTACTACTTAAAATTTAAAGCTACTTTTACTGGTGAGAATTATTATTTAATTACAGGAGGAACAGGGGGGTCTTCCATTGTCCCTAATATTGTATGTGATTTCTTCCCCCTCTCAAGACTTACAGACAAAGGTGAAGGCAATAATTTCAACAATAATTTGCACATTTTGAAGCCTAAGTTTTACTCTCAATCAGTAAAACTGGCACTTAGGGAACCTTTACAGACTTATCTCCAAATCACAAAGAATGAGTTGTTTAATTATTTCTAATATGTGTCCCTCAAGCTCCCAAAACTATTTAGAAGCTTTTTCCTTTGTCTCTTTTCTCACTATGAAAGTTTTAGCGGCAGTACATAAAAACATCTCAATGTGGAATCATCTCCCTTTAGAAAGGGAAAGCGATAAAGCAAGTTAGACAACCTTATAATGGATTTGCAGCTGTTCATTAGTTGATTCATTCTGCAGCAGGGAAGCTCGATTAATATATGCTTCTGCCTGAACTGGGTCATCATCCTCCAGATACAGCCTGGCAATTTTCAGGTAGGTCTCCAGTTTATAATCTACATTGTACTGTCTGTAGAGAAAGAGAAAAGCAAGTACTCAGAGTTGCTCCAGAACTACCCTTGCTTCTACCTGTTCTAAACATGTATTATGATTCTCAAGCACTTGGTAATATTTGCTTTACGCTACTTTCTTCTTCCCTAACACCAAAATCAGTGCTCTTTGTTCAGGGTAAGGAAATCTCAGATGCATGACAGTATAGAACTGGCACCCAAAAACACCAGGAGAAAAAATGCTGTCCACCAAGATATAAATGCACAACCTAATAATCTGATTTTTGTGGACTGGAAGTTTGCCACAAGTGATGAGCCACTTAAGTCTACAGCAATTCCTTTTGCATGCACAGAAAGAGGACAGAAAGGACAGCCAAAGAAAAGGAACAGCAAAGCTTCTAAACCCCAAACCAAAACCAAACAAAATCCACCCCACGAACACACAAAAGAATCTTCAACTGCATTTGTTAATATCCACTTTAAAATTACATCTTCATTGTGAACGGAGAAGGTGGACACATGGAAGAACTGCCATCTTTCAAGAACCCTCCCGTAACCTTAGAAGCATTTTTGCAAAATATTATTAAAAAGACTGCTTATCAACAACTAATTAATAGTGCATAACTTCTGGTGCAGTATTTTGACCCACTAAACTCTTACTGTAATGTACAGTCATCAAGCTATACTTTCATCATCAGACAGTAGTTCTGGCCTGAACTACTGAAACTCTGGGAAAATATGCAACCTGAAAATTCTCACTCACTGCTCTAGTTACGTACAAAGAGTACACATATATATAAGTACACATATAACACAGAACTGTGTCTAGCATACTTTTGCCCTGTTTCCAAAGGGATCCCCACCAACACTTGTGCTGCGTTTCTCCAGTCTTCTTCTTTCTCATAGATTGATGCAAGATGTTGCCTTATTGAAGCGACCTAAAGAATAATAAAATCAATAGCAAAACCTGTAAGAGTTGAATGGTTCTGGATTAACTTTCACAGCATTTGTTCTTGCTCCTGAATTCCCTCGACCAATACTCCACTTCCACAGACACAGCAACCTGCAGACATGCAACTCTTTGCATGCCAGGAGTCCTGCATGGGACTCCTGGATCAACCTTTAATACCAAGCTTGTTAAATATGAGTAATGGTTTGAAGCATTTCCACTTCAGTTTGTGACAACATAAAATGAGTTCATCATCAGGGAGGGATAAGTAGTGAATCTTTCAAGAATTGGAGCACCAAAGATTCACAAGCCATTTATAGCAGTTACACCTCCTATCATGCCTGTGAGATATGAATGAGGTGAACTATGATTACACCCCAATGTAGAAACTTCAAGTTTGTAGAGCAGCTGCCATCAGGTAAAATGTCAGTGCTTACAGCCCAAGCTTTAAGTAGTGGAAGTGTGGGTAAAAAAAATCATCAGATGTCTTAGATTTAACTTTATGCATAATCATGAAAACATACAGGCAATCATATTGAGCTCAAACTTAAGAGTAAAAGCTGCTTAAAAAGACAAAAGATATAGAGAAGAAACGATAAGTCATGACAGAAACTGCCTTGCCTTTCCTCTCAGTAGTAGATCCTAGAGGCTTTTTACATAAACAACCTCTCAGACAATGATGCACATTCATACAACACAGAAAAACTGAAAAAGAACTGCAGCACGTTCAGTAGTTAATTAGAACTGGGATTTCAAGAAAATGTTTTTCCTGGTAAAATGATTATGGCTAAAATAAACACATACACGGAGATTACTTATTTTAAAACAAAAGCTATCTCTCAAGATGCACGTTCTTTACACCACCTGCCTGTTCCACTACTCCAGTCGAGGGCAATACAATGAGTACCAGTCTGTCTCTCCACTGTAACTCCAAGCCCAAGTATTGTTCCAATGTAAGAAGCCATTTTCTGGTAATGGAGGAATTACATGCCCAGCATCATGATGAAGTGACAGAGTCTGTATTCTTTGCACAGTCCTAAATACTCTGTGCATTTTAGCTCAAGTTTTTCATGTACATGAATGTAAAACTGGACTTTAAATAGGAATATCTGTTTTGAACAGCCTCTTTGAAGGCTTAAAAAAGTCAGCAGACGTGGGGGAAAAACCAAAGCCAAACCCCCAAACCAAAATCCCCTCATCACTAATCTCTCACCTGCTCTTCAAATGAAATAACTCTAGGCTGTATCTTTTCCAAGGTGAAGTGGTAGATTTCTTTGGCTGTGCTGTCAGGAAGACTTGGAAGATGGGTACAGAAATCTGTCAGCAGCTGACGTGAGATCACCAGACTGACATTCTCATTCACCACTGGTTCAGAGATGCATAGGAGAAAAACACAAAACAGATGCAGTGCTTGTCAGTGCCTTCACTGTAACTGATGATTTGCTTTTACAATAAATCCGAATATTTCAATTTTTAAAACTGCATCCAAGTGAAAGGGATTATTTACTTTGTTTTTAAAAAGTGATTTTTTTGTCTTTCATAATCTGTTTACACTAGATGTCACCAGAGTTCTAACCCCTGACAGATAAAATTATGACTTTTTCACTACGATTTATAGCTTTGAGAGGTGTTTCATTCTGAATCACTGCTCTCAGTGGCTGAAATATCTTGGACAAAGTAAACGTTTAGGATGTCTCACTAAATTTATTCTCAACTTTAAAAGAATTACAACAGGTGTAATTTACAGAGGTGTTCAATAAGCCAAACACCCAAGAGAACACAAAAAACCCCTTAACAATTTCTTCTTGACAGTTTCACAAATGGAGGTTCTTAGTTTAAATATCACTTGGCATCCAGTATCAATTTTGGCATTCAACAGACTGCTTGTGTTTTCCGATGCCGTCACACTGACAGGCTGGAAAGCTGCAGTAAGCTACGAAGCTTACAAGTCCATTCCCTCCAAACTTCTGAATGTGGTCATAACAGCTCCTCCTCCTCCTGCTGTGTTTTGAGTTCCAACAGGACCAAAACTTCATGCATTTAGGTAGCCTCACCTAGAGCTTACAAACATGCAATCCCACAGACCTCTGGCTTTCTCTCAGCCAGATGCACTTACTTGCTTCTACGAAAGCTTTCAAAGCTTCAAGTTGTTCTACACCTGGCAGCTGAATGGCTTTTTCCAATATTTGACGGTATCTGTCAACAGATTTAAAAAAAAAAAAAGTTGAAAATCACTCATAGGGCACATTTTTTCACTAAGAAATTCTGCTTCTCTGATTATTTTCTTATGTCAGAGCTCTACTTTTCATGTTCTATGCCTTCAGGTAGCAGTTTTCTAAAGAGTTTGTTCTCAAAGGTCATGAACATTCACCTGGAATTGGCATGAGGCTTTTCTTAAATCCCAAGACCAGATTCTCAGATAACACAGCTCATCATTTTGTTATCTGAGAATATACATGCAATTTTGAAGGTTTAAAAAAAAAAAGGCCAAAAACACGCGCCTAGGATAGTGCACAGAAAAAGTAACGAAAACTATTATCCCTCATGGGTTCAGATTAATAAAGACAAAATTGTTCAAAATGCCACGTCCAATGAGACTGAGAAGTAGCACTGTGAGGAGTAAACAGTATGTTATATCCACCTGCCAGGAGCACAGGTGCAGACTATGCGTTTCCGAAGTGTTTATTCCTGCAAAAATGGTAATTTAGACATAGTTATACTTTACCTCAACGTGTATCATGTAGTACTTATCATAGTGATAAGTAGTACATCTGCGTTGAAGCCAGGTTTTGAGGGGGAAAATTTCCAGGGTTTTACACGAAAGTCCTAAAAGTTACTCAGCCCCGCTAGAGCACAAGGAATTGGACCGGGACTCAGACAATTCCAGGAGGCAGATCCGCATCTCTCGGGGGAGGAAAAACCGATGTGACACACCGCGCCGCGAGCAGCAAAACCCCCGAGGTTTGCCGCCCCAAATACCCACCTAGTGAAAACACTAACAATTAATAACGAGAGTCGTTGGTAAATCTACGGCAGCCGAGGAAAATGAGCTCCCTGACCCACGGCTGTGGCGCAGCCCCAGGGGCAGCAGCACAGCCCTGAGGGGCGGGCGGACAGGCGGGAGCCCCTGAACAATCGGAGAAGAACCACAGAGCGGCGGGGCGAAACCTTTCCGTCTCCCTTTTTTCTTTAAAGAAGCACTGCCGCCGGGCAAGCCCCCCCTCGCCGGGCCCGGCGCCCCCTCCGCCCCAGCCCGCTCGCTGCCCTCGCCCCGCCGCGGCGGGGGAAGGAGAAGGCGGCGGCGGCTCCCGGCGAACTCACTTTCCCGCCAGGTCCTTGTGGGA